>JAWNLB010000144.1:7922500-8520000 GCA_035041595.1 Drosophila basisetae
TCTGCGCCACCTCCAACTCTATTGCGGTTTGCTTGCCGTTTGTGGCCACTCCATTTGTGGTTGCCGCAGCCGTTATTTCGTCTTCCATATTTTATGTTGCTTCGTGATTTTTGGCGCTTCAAGAACTACGCCGGCCCCAGCGACCAGCTCAATGTGAAAATTTCTGTTTTTCTCTCTCTTTCCCTCTCTCACTGCAATAAAACGATTGCGCTCTTTTTCTCTGTTCGCTAACTTACTTTTGCTTGAAACTGATGAATAGCCCTTTAATTATAATTTTTGATTTTTCATGACGCTTTAGCAGCAGACCCAAACATTTATTAATTTTTACAAAACAACGCCATATTGTATGAGTACATACACGCAGCCGACAGCTGTTCGGGTATCGATGACTGTGCGCATGTCAAAACAAATATCGATAAGCATTTAACAAACGATTGTTGCGACGCAAGCGCGCTAAACGGGAAAAATTCAAAAACGAAAAACGTTTTGAGTATTAGATGTGTTATTACAAAAATAGATGTGTCGTCGCTTATAATTTATTATCGCAACACAATAAACGGCTACGTAATTGTATTCAAAACTTCAAGCATTGCAATTGAATATAATTAAAGCTTAACGCACGACTTAATAAGTGGACGGCATAAACAGAAGCACTTCGCGGTTTTCATGACTTTCTAATGTCCAATAATGGATGAATCCACGAAATGGACGCACCCCTGTAGTCGCCTCCATTGAAATTAAAATTCAAGGAAATGCCTTTCCGCATCCATTATAATATTATTTAGATATAGTAGAAAAACCCTGGCGTCAATAAAAATAATGGGTTCGTTGTCAAGTGCGTTAAAGAAAAATAAATATAAAGCCCGGCCTCGCAATCCCAACATGGGTGAGGTATTTATTTCAATTAGGCGAACTCAAAGACCACAGTGTTGTCAAGAAAAAATGCTGGTGCTGTTAGGCAAAAAAAAAACTGCTAAAGGTTGCCACATCAACATTCAGGACCGATTTGAACGCAATTTGCGTTAACAGCCCCCATCACTGATTCCTAGCCCTATTCAGCGTAGTGTATTTGTATATTTTTATATTCTGTATTCTCTACATACTTTTTATTCCTTTTAGTGATATACGTCAACAATTATCGTCACAGAACGTGCACAGCACCTACTTGACATTAACATGACGAGTGCCGGGGGATGGTGGATTGCTCCGCCCGGAAACGTGTCTGAGATTTCTGTATTATAGCGATAGCAAACGATGGCGGGGTTTGAGGCCGGTCGTGTAAGCAACAAGATAAATAAAGCGTTACGTTACCTCTGGCAGTGATAAAAATGTGCGACGATGTCAACTGACAAGCGCATTCCCCGAACGGAGAAGACATCGGCGTCACAACATGATTAATTATGCATGAGTTACTCGCAGCAAACCAACTCAACCACCCACCAACCAACCACCCAACAACCCAGTCACATAACCACCCAGTTAGCCAACAAACCATATATAAGACAAACATCAGCATATGCTACCATGACAAAGGCTTAAGCGAATTTTTATTTTCCTCCTTTTTTATATTTTTGTTTAACTGTATAGTGCTTCAGAATACAGGCCTGCTGCTTAAGGTACAAATTCCAAGGACTCTGTACTCGACACAAAACGCGCTCTGAGTTTCCAATTTAAACTACCTTAACTAACAACTGTAAAATATAAAACAATAATGTATAGTCGTATTGTAAGCACAAAACAAGCTTGCTTTATAATTTATAGCTTCCTTTGAACATGAAACAGGAGCAAATAAGTAAATTAAACAAACGCTTTCATCTGTCAACGACTGCAGCAAATGTTGATGAGAGGCGGAAGCGAAATATACATAAGATACAATATGCAATTACTTATCACTGTGGATGGCAAACCAATTTCATTACGGTGCCTAAAGAGATTAACAAGAGACAAAGAATATTAAGGAAATAATCTGCTATCAATGAAATGTAGATATTTAGCGATAGTAATTCACATAACATATGAAATATGTATGCAAAAGTAGTTGGATTTGCAACGAGCATTTAGCGTCGAGTTTGCATTTGCTTTTACCACGAATTATTCACAGCACAGTAAATAAATATTTAATATTTGGTAGCCTTCCCAAAATGAATTGAGCATTGATTGGTTATTTCATTTTCAAGTTTCAAATCGTTCAGATACCCTTTTAAAATTGCTGTTTAATTTTTAGCTTTCATTTGCTTAGAAGTGTTTCGTGATTAGGATCAACAGCAAAGTCCTTCTGTCCGAATTCGATGATCTCAGAGATTATAAAGCTATTTCAAATTTTGAATATAAATACGATAGGCAAAAAAAGTTTTTTGATATTATCAATAACTCGAGCAGCTCATGAATATCGATATAAATCGATTTCGAATAGTAATAAAAATTTAATAATCAAAACGGTGGGGAAATTAGCGGGAACAGAAGGCTAATAAGTCAAGTCTTAAGTTCAGGGCATCCTCTAGTTGAGCTCACTCGACTAAAGTATTCTTGCTTTTGTAATTTTAAATATGTTATATAATTAAACTAATAGCCTTTGACACAAAATTTGATACCAGCAAATTTAGGGCTTAGTTTAGTAATTTATTCATTGATTTCGAATAATAGCAAAATGTTTCAATAATTAAAATATTACTGCACTCGGGATTCAGCAGTTGAAACAAAAGAGAAACGTGCAAAACAAGAGGGATAAATTTAGATGTTGCTGCAGCAATAAACATAGAATTTCAATGCGCAACACTAAGCACGATTTAAACGACCGTCGGGATTTTATTGTGTTCTATTCACACGTCCCTTAAATAAGCAAGCAACAAAATATAAAATCAGAATTTAAATTTTAAAGTACGTGAAAAGGTCGCTTATCTGGCCTTACTGCCCTTTGTAGTGTGCATTTTCATGGGTCGTCTGCACCAACTTCTTAATAAATGCTTTTCTGTCAACAAAGAATGTCTTTCTGTCTGGACTTAAAGTTTAAAATTGTTGCAGTTGACATGATGCCGCTCAAAATACGTGTACACAATGTAAAAGCCATAAGCCAAAAGTTGTGTAAACAAAACTTCTTGTAGCCATATTAATACATTTGAAGCTGACAGCTCAGCTCAGTAAATCAAAATATTTTTACACAAAGCGATCACCATGGCGACTATAATAAGACATATTTGCATGTTGCTAAATTTAAGGCGCCCGAAATCTATGTGCGAATGCGAAATCTGGTAACCAAAAAACACACACGCACACACACATGAGAGGTGTGCAATTTAAAGGACAACACACACAATGAATTTCAATTTGATACCGCCTCAAAGTATGCCACATTAAACTATGTGGGTTACTTGGCTTGTATATTATCTGATCTCATTTTATTCATTTACTCGTATTTATTTGGCAACGATATTAATCAAACTCAGATGGTATAATTGTAATTAAATGATCAGAAGCAGGTCGAAGAATTATGGTAAATTAATTACATATTCAGTTGTTGACAATGGGCATGTTGTGTGTGCTTGTGTGTGAGTCGAGGAGGAGTAGACAACTTGGAGCAATTCGTATGTAATTAGAGATTGTATTGAAAATAGAACAATACTTAACAACAATTTAGAATTTACATTCTGTGTACTTGGACGGAGACTAATGCTAATTAATGCCACATCAATCAAGTGCAGAGCTGGGACTTTTCGCACCATAATGAATTTATACAAACAAGCAGAGCTTTATTTTCATTGCAGAAATTACTTGACTTCACACATAATCCTTTGTGGGACATTTTCTTACGTTCCTAGCGGGTAACGCCTCAACTTGAAGGGATAAAAAAAAAAACAGAAAATAAAATAAAAACATCAGCGCCATCAACAAGCAATTTTTTATAAGCGCATAATTTGAAAAAGCCCTGGAGTAATATGCTTATGTTCAGCTGCTGCCTTTGTCCTTATTGTGCCGACATTGTCCTTGTTGTTCTTGCTTGCGGTTAACTCTATGGGTGTGTGCGAGCGACTGATTCTACAGCTCTGTTTCTGTGTGTGTTGGGACTGTGTCTGTTGTCCTAATAGCCCAAAGCAGAATATTTTGTGCTTTTGCTAAATTTAACGTTGTACAAATTTCCATACAAGCCGAGGGGCGTAAGCAAAAATGCCAGCACAGATAATGAATTACAATGCCAAAGAAACTACTCGAATATGGTCATACCTTATTATGTCATAATCAAATAATTTGCTGGATATAAGAGATACATATTCCAACTATGTACAAAACTCTTCGATCTGCTTTTAGTTTATGATATGCCCAGCCCAGATGGATTCGCTGATGGTCATTATGAATATTGACTGTCAACTGGCGTATAATGGACTGCATAACTGGCGAACTATAATAAAAAGTACGATAAGCTGCTTTATTTCACTGCACGGCTACCTAATTAACTTTCCGATCGATTAGCAATTCATATGCCATATGGCAGTATACAACCTGATTCCCATACACCCACAACAATGTAGCGCGAAGATAATCACAACCTGCAATGACAACAGAACATATGAAGAAACAGTCTGGTCTTGGTATGTTTCGCATTTATATCAATCAATTAGGATGCCGTCAGTTTTGTCAAGGCGGCACGTGTCTGCAATAGCATTGGGGACGGTTTTATTGATCAAAATGTATTTTATCGGACCCATAAAATGTGAGGGATGAAGCATGGTAAATTTCAATCAGCGAGCGTGTCAAAAATTCATAATAAATAATGCATGTATTTTGAATGACTCGGATCCCAACACTTACGAAAATACACAAATCCTCGAACGTAATCTTCGGAGTTTGTTGTCTGGCAGCTGTTGACTGTTTGAAGAACCCTTAAAAACCACAATGAAAATGGAATTGCCAATTTTGAATTGATACCCGCACCTTGCTGGGTATACACGTGTTGTACACGAAAAATATGTAGACCAGAAGCAAAGATTAAATACACACATAATTTAATTTGTATTACATATTTAAAAAACCAAACGATTTTTCCTATGATCAGTTTGATCTTGATATATTGTAAAAAAATAAACGTTGTTATACAAAATTTCGCCTTTCGACATATTTATTTAGTTCGAATACAATAATATAATAGAACATATACTTCTCGATCACAACTTCTTACATACTTAGCGGGGAAATTAAAATACCCTCTGAATCGTTATAAAAAGTAATAAAATATAAAACAAAGAAAAGAAGCATGACTAAAAGCTGTATGAGTAATTTTATACTCAAACATGAGTGTCTTGTTTATAAAGGGATTAATATTGAATAATTTATAAGCTTTCAGCATTTAATATTCTATTCTTTTTCGAAGGTCGCTTAAGCCCTGATATTTAGGAAAATCCATATAAACTCGATTCTGTTCTAACAATTTTTGAAGGCCGGTTTAGCTCTGTTGCAGCCCTGTTTCTTTTTTTTTACATTTATTATAAATGTATTAGTAGATTAGTCGTCGCTTGCGATTTTACTTTCTTTGGGCGACAAATTAGGCAAACCGGCTTGTTTATAAATCAATAGTCAGAACAAAGGCGACAAAATCGCATTAATAAACGATTTTGGTCTTTGATCTCGAGCGCCATCTAATTAAAAACCGACATGGAGGAAAAGCCCAAGCCGCAAAAATGCAGAACAAAACAAAAAGAATAATAGAACAAAAATAGCTGTGTTGGGTACAATGATCCGCAGAGTTCCTAACCAAAAGTAGATCTCCAAGGCACAACAAGAATCAGGAATCAGACCAACCAAAAAAAAATTTATATTACAAAAATTATTTATATATTTATTAATTTACTCGTCGCGCTTTTTGTTTAATTTCTATGCTATTGGAATTCCCAAGCCATCGGACTTTAAGCGTTTGTTCTTTTGCGAAACCAGTTTCTGTTTTTTTTTTTTTTTTTGTATATAATTTGGTCGCCCGAGTGTTGAGGGCGATTAGACAGAGGATTATATATTATAGAGCATTTGGGGGCCTGCATATTTGAGTGTAGACGTCGCGCCGTCTAAAATTATAGACTGCGACGCGAAACAAGAATCCAATTCGCTAAACAGCTGTTACTTGCGGCTTTTTGGTATTTTGTTTCTTAGTCGTCATTGATTCCAGAATTTTAGGCAACATCTTTCTCTGGCAACACTTGCCATCCGATTGGTATAAATAGCGCGTGCTTTGACTTGACTAATTAGACTTGAACCGAAGTTCAGCACAGCAGCACAGCACACAACAAAACCACAATCAACCTCTTAGCAAAAATGTCGAAATTCTTTGTGATCGCTTTTATCTTTGCCGCCACCGTCCTTTACTTGGCTGACGCAGCACCCGCTTCCAATCTTTTGGACGCAAAGGCAACCATCGATGCGATTATTGGTAAAATATGAAACTGTTGTGTTCTCAATTTAAAGCCTTGGGCTAACTTACTTTCCTCCCCTCAGCTTCCTACAATCGACACTATCCAGGCCCCTCTGTGGTTCATCCCTGGGAGGTGGCCTCCATCATCGATGTCCACACATTCCATCCCAATTTACACTTCCATTAAATGACAATGGTTATACATTCATAGTCCTAACAATCCTGTTGACCACCTAATGTTGTGTTTTATGCCTATTGCATTTAGTTATTAATCTGAAATTAACAAAACAAAAATTAAAAAAAATAAATAAAATTAAAAATAAAAAAATCAAACAAATTATAAATGTTTATTCTTGTTTATTGTGGATTTTACCGAACAGTTGCATTTAAATTCCAAACACATATTTTATTTTGATATTTGACGGCTTAGTGACAAGTCAATTAGAGGCAATTAGAGTTAAGCGCAGAAACATTAATATTAATTAGATAATTAGTAATTAAAAACCATGAAACCTATATTAATGTATGCATTTTTTAATTACCCAATTGCGCCACACATTCGCAAAAAATGTTTTGAATGTTTCATGCTTTTGGGTATTTTGGAGTAACTGGTTCAAAATATAAATGCCACAACAAGTTCATCGGGGGAATAAGAATGTATACCATATGCTGATGATATGGAAATATTGCCAATCCATTAACTCAAAACATTTTACTTTTGTCTAGATATGAATTTATAATGTAAACATTTTTTTTTATTTTTAAATGCTCAATAAAGAAATGCTCATAGGAAGGTCTAGCAAAAATTCAATTCTGTAGTTGTATCGAAGAGATATGTTTACGAAAACTTTTGAAAACATTAAAACGGAAGAATAACAAACCAATAAGACTAGAATTGTGCAGTGCAGATCTTAAATATAGTTCCAACTAATGCCACTCAAAGAAGACAGAAATTGTTATATATATGTATACATAATTTAGCAGTATGATTTCTCTTCACCAAGTTGAGTTCAAATGTGTAATGAGTTTAAATTAAACTTCTTACCCAACGGAAGCTGCATCTGCAACATACAAAGTTGTCTGTGTGGATATGCAATTTATCTAAATGCGATCATGGAAGCTTAAGGAAAAACTGAAAATGTTTGCTATACTACATCATTGCCATTTCTGCCCCGGCATTTTTATTACAATCTGGACGAGTCAACTTTGTGTGTGGGACATGAGATTGGTATCCATGGCCACTGCAACTCTTTTAGAAAAATGTCTCAAATGCAAACTTAAAGTCATATACAATTTGGCACAGTTTTACACAGCAGCCAGCCAGTCAGCCAGCCAGCCAGCAAGTGATGCTTAAGCTTGCCAGTGAATATAAAATACGTTGAATATAATAAAGTAAAAGCACTTAAGCAGCACTAGAGAGCCCCGCACACACTGTCGGGCATCTTAGGGAAATCCACTTGTGAGTGCACACAGTTTAAGGAGAGCAACTTTAGGGATGATGTGGGGCCGATGATGTGGGGCTGATGCGCGAGGCTGATGTGGGGCTGATAAATGCGATTTGCAAGACAGATTCGATGGCCGAGCAAGAAAAAGTTTCGCTGCTTTGCGTTTTGCAATTTTGATCCAAAGTGTGTTTATGCAGCACTCGACGCACAACTAACTGACTACAGTTTACTGTGGCCTTCAAGGCAGGGCGTGCGGCGAGGCGGTTTATACTGTTAGTTTACTATCTGTTTGACACCGGCTAGTTGCATAACAATGTGCTCGCTCGTACAACCATATTTATGACTTGCTGCAATAAAAAGATTTTGGGCTTGACATGAAGTGCACATATTAAATTGTTCACCGTCCACCGTCCACCGTGCACCGTCCACCGTCCACCGCCCACCACCCACCGCCCACTGTCGATTGCCGATTGCCGAGTGCCCATTGCACGTCTGCTCGTGATGCTCAGTCAAGTAAAATAAATTGCCACATATGGTGGCACGTGTGCATATTGTATGAGCCAAGGGCAAATACCGGTATGGCCATTGCAGATACATAAACAACAACAATAACAAACGCCACCCAAGGTACCCACAAACAAGCAAATTTATTCACACAAGTCACACAATACCTTGTTCTATTCGTTGTCTATTCGTTAGTCGGGTAATTGCATTTGGTATTGAATTTTTGGAATAGTCGAAACGAATCCTTAACAAAGCTGGGCAAGTGTCAAGTATGATTTCGTGTAAAGGAAACTTTGGACAAACTAAAAGTTTATCACTCGGTTTGCACTCTGATAATAAAAACAAATTGAGTAGGCTTAATTATTGGTTATTATGCAAAGCTCTGCTCAAGAGACACTACACTGACCAGTTCTCTATGAGACACAAGTGCATCGTAAAACTTATTGGGATTGATTAGTTTGCTCACACAACATCCATATACTGGTAGTATCATTAAACTTGTTGGGACTACTTAGCTATTTTATGTCTGTGGAAATGGTTTCTTTTACGACTGTTGTCGTATTTAATGGGTCTCCCACATGTCATCTTTTTGTTGTTTGCAGCTTTAAATATCTCAAACATACCAAACAACCATACCAGAAATTCCCAATGGAATTTCAAGCCTTCACATAAACAAAAACAAACCAAAAACCCACACATTTATTTGCATGCGCCACGATTATAAATTTCTTAACAACTCAAAATACAAAAAAAAAAAAAAAAAAAAAAACCGGGATAGAAAAATGCTAATTTGCATTGCTAATCTGGAATCGCGCTCCATTATAGATTGACTTACCTGTAGCTCGTTGTCTTATCTTATCTCACAATCCGAACGACGTCTTTAATTATGCAAATAACTGGCGCCACCAAAATGTGCTAAAAAAAAAATCGAAAAAAGAAACATGAACAATGGGAACCGTTAAAGGCGCATGAGAAATGACTATTTGATGTAACCCTATTAATTATATTACAAATGAAAATGCCAATTTGACATGAATCAAACTGTTTAACAAGCATGCCTTAATCGTGTATTGTTTACAGACTGTTGCTGTATCACCTGTTGAATATAAAGCTGTCAGCAGCAAAAGGCGGATAATTTCAGTATATACTCGTATATCTTTAAATCTGAGCAACTAGTTGGCTTAACTGTAATTATAAACAGAGCCACTGCCGTCTTAGAAATAATCAATCCGTTGCACAATAATTCCTAATTGTGAGAAGAGTTTGTATTTGGTTGTATTTATTTGGGCACTTTCAAAATCAGGCTTACATTGAAGTAATGACTAATTAGTAAAATATTATTATCAAAACTAGAACCAGTTCTTTAATCAATTTAATATGTATTTTTCGCTTTGCTTATGCCTATTTGTTTTTTTTTTTTTACTTCAAAAAAGCCTAATTCAAAATATTTATGGTTGCTTACTTGATTCGGCTCAAATGCGGTCTTTATAATTTAATTATATCTTATTTTGAAGAGGATCTCTTTTTGATATATGGAATCTCAATTTAATATATATAACAGCTGAGCTTTGGGTATCTCCCAGTCGAGATATTTAGATTAGCGATTCTTCTTCTTGTTTTTGAAATTTAAGAACTCTGTTAAAATGGCTATAAATATTTTATTGCAGTACTAATTGTATTTTATTGTAAATTTTGAAATTACGCGTCTGTCTTTCTTATCATTCGGTTCATTAGTGGCTGTCTCGTGTACTGAAAGATTCCTTTATATATATATACATATATATATGTTTATCAATGGAACTACAGAGGAATGTCAGATATCAAATGCAATTAATTAATTTCAAATTACGGATTCCGAAACTCGTTGAATAATATATATATATATATACATAATATCTGCGTTAATACATTTTCCGCATTTACATTTATGAAAATTGCAAAACGTCTGTCTATGAATTTAATATCAAGCCAATAAATGATAATATTAAATATGCCTGACAGCTGTCTGGCGCCATTTGTGTGACATACTAATTATGCCTTAAATTAAATGTTCACAGCATTAAAAATACTTTAACTTAACTTAAATTCATAGTTACTGTAACGCTTGGGAATTAATTAATTATGCAAGGGGAAAAATCACACAAAAAAGCAAAACTAAGCCGCCCCAAAAGATATACTAAAAAAAATTTAATCAGCGCTAAACATGAAAAAATTAACTTTAACAGATGATGTGCGTGATTTTTGTTTAGATGTATGTGTGTGTTGGGGGGGGGGGGGGGGGGGGAGACTGGCGAATGATTTATTTAATACTCAAGTCTCCCAAGTTCTCAGCAGTTGTGCGAGAAGTCTACTAATGGAAAAGTTTTGCTCGCATTAAAGCAAGCATCGAATATTGAATATATTTTGGATGGGATTAAGACCGGATTCGTTATGGTGTGTGTGTGTGTGTGTGTGAGTGTGTGTATTTCTGTGTGTGGGGTTATGTGTGTCTACACGGTACATTGATTTCAATTCATTGAAACCTTGTTGTAGTAACAGCAGGAAACATTTTTTACATTCTCGGGAGAGAGTTTTTTCCGGTATTTGATTCGCAAGGCAGACAAAATGCTGTCTACTTAAGCGCCCAAATCTAAACCATAAAGGCTGGGTTGGCTGCCGACCTTAGCCAAATGTGCCATTACCCACATCTAACGATGAACTGGTGCTCAGTCATCGACTGCGGCATCGTCAGCACAATGTGAGACACATACAATCTTTTGTGCTGGCCAGCGCATCGTCATCATCATCATCTTCATCACATAACAGCTTCTTAGCACGGCGCCAGTGCACTCAAAAAAAAAACAATCGTAAAAATGTAATTTCAAATAAAAAAATAATAATTTACTAGTTTTCCGATATTCTTTTTGTCCAATAGCATAGAAATAAGTTCGTTCTAAAAGTCCGAAAGATGTAAGAAATTTGCTGTGTCAACTTCTATAAAACTATGAAAATTAGACATATTTTTTTTAAATATTTTTAAAATCTACTCTCGAAATAAGAAAAGAAATGCACTTTTTTTTAGAAAGACTCAAACTTTCAATGTAGAAATATTAAAGACCCATCCTTGTCTCGAGATTCCAAATTCAAGATGTGCTTGTGATTTTTTTTTGAGTGCATGCACATAAAAAGTAAAGGCAAAACAATTAAACGCATTCCAAGCAGAAAAGCGCCGAAAAAAGAGAGAGAAAAACCACAAAGTTGAATATAGCCTGGGAGTCCGAGTTGGTCCTAATGCCGTTCTTCTGGTTAGGTAACTCTTGGTTGGCATACTTTGGTAGTTGGCACATTGTTATTGTGAATGTGAATGTGAATGTTAATGTGATTTGGGGCACTTATGCTAAGGCGGCCTATTACCATAATCATCATAATACACATAATATATTCCACATCATATCTTGACAATTATAAGTAAACACCAGCTAAACCAGAGAGTCGACCGAAGGTCAGGGTCTGCGTCCATATTTTTTATATTAATTCAGAAGGACCCGTGGAAACCCGTGGAGTGCTCGTCAAATGATTTGAAAATAAATCGAGCGTGCAGGAGAATAATGCTTTAACTGAATGATAGCGACTTTACTTTACTCTCAACAAAACCCCAGCGTTATTCAATTCATTCTGGACTTTTTAAGATACGAGTAAGGTTATTCAGATGGATATTCTATATGCATACCATTAAGTTATGCATTCATCAACTGCTGAAGATTGCTTCTGTTGAAGAAAGTTGAGAGAAGAAGCCATTGCAGGATTTATGCTCGAGGCCAGTTTAAATTTGGTAAACGACCATCTCCAAGTAAATAGGCGAGCACTTGGCAACTTGCTCATAATTGTGCCTATTGTTGTTTATAAGGAAATCACGTATACGTCCTGTTGGCTTGCTGTTTTGTTTCTCAAGTTGCCGTGTTGCTAAAGCAACTCTCAATATCCATTTGTGAAATTAAAATAAATAGAACCAACTATTTGACAATGAAATTGAATATGTTATCCGCATCCAGATTGAATTCAGAAACCAGTACCACTTACAGGTGTGCCATGCAAATTTTGATGCGGTCTTTTGTATTTTTTGTTTTTTGGTATTCCTGTCGATATTTTTACATTGAAAGTTATTCAAGTTACAAGGTAATGTCGGGCATAAATTGCAATTCAAATAGAAACCAGATGGGAAAGCCATCAAACATTAATTTATGTAAGTATGTATTTATGTGCATATTGAATGTCACACAAAAGCAAAGCAAAATAAGGAGGAACAAAACACACACAACACACACACACACTGATAAGAGCAACGTTGTTTATGATTGGTGATTTGTTTTCCCGTTTCCCTATGGCGATGCCGGATAGCAGAGATACGATAATATCAATATTATATTCGTGGTTGGGTTAGGACTGTTTGGTTGGTTTGTTGACAGTATTTTTGTTAACGGCCTGTGAATGTGCTTAGCTAGCTGCGGTTGTTGTTACAAATGAATCCACTCTCACACACAGCCAGTGCTTAACCATAAATCACAGGGTGTTGCTGCTGTTGTCCTGCTGTCAAGCTCTCTGTGGCAACACGACACTGCTACACAATATTGTCTTGGCTTGGCGTCACTGGGGCGACTCGACGCGAATCATTTAACGCGTGTCCTGCAAGCAACGAGCACATATCATGGAAATTATTGTGTCCTGCTCTTGCTTTCGATTTACCAGGTTCGTGTCTTTTATCGCAGCTCGTTCATCAAACAATGCACAGGGCAAACTTAACTTGACTATCTGGCTGACCTTGTTACCACGAAAACCCACACATCTCACTGCTGTTTGTTTAATGTGGCTGTGGCTGTGTGTGCATACTTAAGGAGGCCCATCGAATTGGCCTCTTTTCATTCTTTCATTTTCTGGCCAATATTGTGTTAGCAATTATGGAAATTAGGCCAGCAGTCAAATAAATAATGAAATATTGAATGAATTGATTGCTGCTGTGTATTTGTTAATGAAGAAGCAAAGCTCTGCTTCAGTTCACTAATTAAACAACGATATTAACAAAATAATAATATGGGATTGCCCGATTGTTTAAGCTCCAAGTCCATGTGGACATCGTGAAACAATAGATTTCATTTAGTCTGATTATGATGCAGCTCAATTGAAATGAGGCTGCAGAATAAATCACAAAGCAGCACAGCAAGGAGACCTGCACACAATGAGCCCAATTGAAGGGACCAAGGGGCAGGGGAATTGGTATGGTAATGTTAGTGGTTTGAAAGGAAGACAACTTAAGCCAAGTGCTGCGACGTAATTCCTACTCCTCCCCCCACCCCATTTGCCATCGATGTGGCGTGACAATTGCCAATTCATTTAACGTTCATTTATAACGTTTTAATTTATGCAAATTGAAGGCTGTCCGACCGCGTTTTATCGTTCGGACACTATTTGGCGCCGTCATCCAATTAATATTTCAATACTTTGAAAGCTGTCGCCCCTAATTTGGCTCAGACGTTGAACCCTACACAAAATAATGGCACCATCTGATAGACAACATGTTCACAACATGCCCGTTTCACACTTTCCTTTCCTTTGATGATGCAAAAAGCTTAAGCATTAACTTACAGTTGAACACTTCCGATTATTTTCAATAGGGTGCGTTATTTTAACTGCTGCAACCGAATGCAAATGCAAAGGCAACAAATGCAAACAAAGTGCAATCAAGCAACTCATTTCAAATCATTGCTCGTGAACATTTCAGCTTTAATTTAATTGAACCATATTCTTTGTACTCCCAGCACTCCCAGCAGCGCAGTTGGGCGTTCAGTGACTTCTTAGTGAATAGCTGAAAATATCTGCTAACTTTTAGTTTTACGCTCAACTTCAGCTTTATGCTTATTGGCCATAAGTCGAGCTGAACGTCCGCATAAATGCAGTAATTGGGCGACGAACTGATTACAGTTCACTCAAAAGTAACTAATTAAATTAAGCAGTCAATATCGGAATGAGCCGCTTTGATGAAAAGTCAAAAACAACACGAAATTACTTTCATCTCAGGCACTTAGACACTGAGGTTGATCTGCTGACATCTAAATTTTAATCTTTGACCTCGAAATAGTATTACGCTTCAAGCATTTATAATAGGAATAATAATAATTCTAGACTAATCTGCGCTTAAGCACCAAAGTATGCCAGACAAAACTAGTCGAATTTGAATTTATATTTTCGTTTTTTAAATTTATTTGTCTTAAGCAAATATAAACTTAAAAATGCATTTGCAGTTTTTTGAGTGCTTCGATATATGTCGAAATGAGAGCTTCGTCAGAATATATATACAAATATATATATATATATATATATATACTCTATTGGGTCGAACACGTCGCCTTCACATTTAATGACAAACACTTGTATTATTATAGTATTCAATCTGTTCTCTGTGCGAATTTAAGTTAATAATATAAAATTGATATTAATAAATTGATGATTTATAATAAGAAAGAAGGAAATCATCATCTTACACTCCTCCACACCAATTAAGAAACGTCTTCAAATTCATTTAAATTTCGAAGGCAACATTTTGAATAGAAATCTAAAATTAGACACTCCCAAGACTATTCTAGTCAAATATTCGTATTTAGGGACATCTTGGTGAGTCAGTGAACTGAACATTGCTATAAGCCAGAACTCAGTACCTTTTTTGCTCGTGTTCATTGAAAATTATGCAAATTGCTTAAGTTGTGGGGCGAAAGTGTTCACCGGGCCGAGAATACGAAGCAGTTGTGGCAGAAGAACTCTAAACTGTGAGCTTAGTTGCAAACTTGCCTGCAAATCAAAATCGTGAACAGGCACAGGCACAGCCACACACAGCCACATCTACATCTACATCTACATCTGCATCCACATCTACATCAGCAGCATCATCATTATCATTATCTGGCTTTGGCTTTGGCATTTTAATTTCATCTCATTTCATTACTTTGGAGTGCTCTGCAGCTGGATTGCTGTGTGCTTTTCTAGCTTATTGCTGCGTGAGCAGCCTCTTTTTTTTTGCTTTTGCCTTTCTCTAATTTCAGGTGTGTTTTGTGCCTCGCAATAAATATATGAGGGGGAATTTTGTAAGGCCCACCAGGCTGCCGGGGAACGCATAATGAATGAAGTTGCATGCCTCGAGCACAAACTGAAAGCCAAGTGGCCGGCTTAACATAGTTGAGAGAGAAAAGAAACCGTCTTGCCACGTCCATCCACACCTCAAAATCGCATTAGATACAAATTCATTCATTTTGATTAAGGCTGCCAATCGCAGCAGGAGCAGCTTTCATTATGTTATACGAATCCTGAAAACAGCCCCAACATGTGCCTGGAATTTATGTTATTTATTGCTTTTGAGTGTAGACTGTTTTTATACATTTTGTGCTTTCAGTGACCTTTGGCAATATAGAATGGGAACGCGAAAAGCACGTACTTTCCGCCACCAGCCATTTACGGCGTGAATATTTCAAATATTTTCGCACACAGTTGCTCAAAGCTAATTTGACCGATAAGCAAAAATTGAAGTGAATAAACTTTTAAAAGGGAAAATAGCATTTTTCTTCATAAATTAACTTATAATTTATTGATAGACAGAAAATATTTATTCCCCAATTTATTATCACAGCTTGACACAACTTGTAAAATAATGATTTATATTCTTTACTTTAAAGGCGACTTTGTATGTTTTTAATGTTTAATATTAATTAATTGAATATTAATATTTCATATGTGCTGGCAAAATACAAACTGCCATCTTATTTTTGTTTATATGTATATATATAATTTTTAATTTTAAAAAATGCAAACATTTCCGAGTGTTGCAGTTCTACGGTTGCTGTTAGCTAATTACCCTGCAAAAGTTACACATTTATGGTAATATGCATCATAAAATCTGTTTTATATCCTGGGTCAAATAAGTTCAGGGCGACTGTACTTAAAAATTACAGCTTAAACACGCCAAACATGATAAACATTAAAGTTGGGCGTCAGCAGCTAAGAAATACTCAAAGACCAGTCGAATGGCAGCCGCCAACAGCTGGCTAAGAAACTTTTTGAAAGGGTCGAAAACAATTAAATGATGTTACAAGCTCTGCTTGTAATTTATAGGGATCGGATGTGGTCTTCGCAGCAAATATTTTTCTTTCAATCTTTGGCTTTGGGTTTATAAATCTCAGCCCATCAATAAAGGATACCTCCAATACACCTAACAAATTGACAAAAACTAGGCATTTAACATTGGTGGTTGCCACATGCCCACCGCAAATTACTCTTCCACGTTCAAAGAGGGTATGGAAAAATGAAAAGCCCGTTGCCCTCCAGCAGCGAAATATTTTCGAAATGTGCGCAAATCTCTAAAGTTTATTTATAATACCATAAAGATACGCGTCTGTTGCTGTTGCTGTTTGTGGTTGTGTGTATATATATATTTTGTTGTTATTTAAACAGAAGCAACGTAATCGAAGCAGGAATAAATTGATCTGTTTACTATACAATTTTATAATATTTTGCGCATTTCTGCGCTTCAATAAATTGTTAATAGACACGAAAATTAATTACTGAAACCATTAAGCATATGAAATGTTTTATTGTTACTGTTTCCTTTCATTCTCTATCGCCCTGCTCTCTCTCTCTCTCTCTCTCTCTCTCACTCTGTGGCATGCTCATTCACTCGCATATGTTATTAATTATAATTGCCGGCTGCGCGCATATAGATCAATTGTTTATTATTATTTATTTGGCTGTCATTGCTGGCATCGTCAACATTTTTCGAGCACGCCCAATTTCAGAAAATTTGCAATTTCAGAATTAACCACAAAAATGAGAGCACGAGAAATATTCCAATACTCCAATTATGTGGCATTGTCGATTCTATATCCTACACACACGACGAACGTGTAAAAAGGGTATGATGAAGTTGCATGAAGGCATGTAACTATTTTTGATCAATTGCTGATATGATATATAGGTATATATATATAAATACCCACACATATGAACTCCTAATTACAGGGTGTCTGCAAGTCGAGCTCTCTTATTTAGAGCATTATTACTTGCTATTTTTACGTTTAATGGAGCATTAAGACAGGCACGTGAATAAAACTTTGGTCATTTTGCATGTTGACGAAATAATAAATAACCAAATGGTACTAAGTGGCAAGTGGCAAGTGGCAAGTGGCAAGTGGCAAGTGACCCACGAGGCATATGGCTATCAAAATTGCTGTTGCAACTTTTTCTTGTTTACTTAATTAATTGCTCAAGATTCAAATTATTAAAGTTATAATGAGTTTGCCGGCAGCAACTTGGCCGAATGGAAATGTGCAATCAGGTTGAAGTTTGCCAACTTGACTAACAAATGGAGAAAGTTGACATTTGGCTTTCGCCGTTTGACATTTACAGCGTTGCCGTGTGTCCCAAGCCCTGAAAGGGTATCCAAAGTTACAAGAAAGTTGTACACAAGAAGCTTTGAAACGAAAAGAAAGTTGATCTGAAGTCGATGAAATTTAAATTCTGCGATAGCTCAAACAAATTGAATTCAATGGATTCGAAATATCCAATTGAATTGAATTAAATTGACTTGAGAGTAGTTAATAATTAATCACACTCAATAAATGGTGCCACATCGAAAAAAAGGAATCGACTGTTCAGAAACTTTCTTAAGAAATCCAAAAGCATTGGAGCCCTGCCCTCATCAAACTCGCGATAGGCAAATTATGTGAGAACTGCCAAAATGACGCTGGAATTAATAAAACTACCGATCTATTAATTTAATTACATGCACAGCCCGGTGCTGAGTGTGTACAATGCCCTATGGGGATTACAGTACATTTAATTGAATTTCTCAATGGAATTTGAATTGAATTGAGTTTCTTACGGAGCCACGAACATTAAAAGCAAAATGCTAGCAGAGAAAAAAAACGCAAAAAAAAACTACTTAGACATTGCTGTCAATGGCAAAAAGAACAAAGGAACCTCTTCGAAAAACAGTCAATAACAATGACGCTTTATTTAGACAGCGAAAAATACAAACACACAGAGAGAAGCACATCCAAACCCACAAATTTGCCTAGAGCTGGAGCACTTCTAATATATATGGTTTTATTTGTCGGCATTCACATGCAAAAATATTGCATTTCTGCTAAGACAACAGGCATGAGGAATATATGCCACATTTTTTCGACTGCGAATTGAAGAAATATTTAACTTTGCTGACTTCAATAATCATAAGAGTACGTACAGCCTGAACCAATGGTTCCGCAAGCTCGCCCAAAGGTCATCAAAACAAGACAAAGTGTTGGACAGACAGGTGTCCGCCCTACAAGGGACCAAAAATAACTACACGAATAGACCCAAAAAAAAAAAAAAGAGAAGAAAAATAGCGTAAACATCAAAACGAGCGAAGCGAAAAGCTGACCAGCTCAGCAATTGTTAATCGACAAACACAATGATGCCTCTGATGACTATGGGGTTACCAGATTATTATTGACAGCTGCTGGTTTGCGTCTTACTTTTACGGACTGCTTTCAATGTTCACGAGGGTAGCTCAATGCATAAGCAAGAATACAAGGCTAGCAAATGCAATATCGCTTGCTCAATTACCTAATATGTGTCGTGAATTCCTTAAGTAATTACACGATTACTTCTACAATTTACTGGTAATTCATATAGAATTAAAATGTTGATTATATACTGGCTTATAAATGATAAGTAAATAAGCGACTCTTAAGCACAATTACCAAATAATTACAAACTATTTCTTAAGTAATTACTCAACTACGTCTTAGCATGAAGTATATAGGCCATTATTACTTGTTTTTAAAACCCCATTGTTGAGTAGAATTCGTGGTAATATGTATACAATTAACATTGTAATTAATGAATGCAAACGAATTGCAAACAATTACTTAAGTAATTACGCAATTACCGATAACAGTGAACTACATGGAAAATAGCTAACAAACAACAAGTAAGTGGGCCGCCCTCAGACAATCAGCATCGTTCACACTCAGAGAGAATCCATGAATCCTTAGTTAAGCTCAATCCATAATTACCCCAGGGACTCTGTGGTTCGCTCTTTAGTAGGGCTCAAGTGTAAGTCTCTAGTGTTGATTCGTGCTGAGCTCGTCTCGTAAGCCAAATGTTTTTGCATTTTGCATATGACAGATTTACAATGACAACGTCAGCAACATGATTAAATTCACGGAACATCGTCGAGCAAAGTCTCTGCGAACTACTCACTAAGTTCCTTAATTTTGCTCGCTTAAACGTGCCCCAGTCGCATGTCGCATCCACAAGGCAGTTCAAAGGCAACGAGTCCCTCAGCTCTCTCTCTCTACCTCTCTCTCTGTGTGTGTGGCACGTGCAGCTGTTGCTTGGTGGTTCTGTGACGCGGAATTCAATTGAAAATCGCCTTGTGTTCTGTGGCTTTCTAAGCATCATTTAGTACATTTTTTACACTTTCTTTTCTCTTATGCCTGCCACGCAATTTATCTTAATTTAACTGAAGAAAACGGAGCACCATGTTCAACAGGACCGGACTGGCCGGACCCGTCTGACGCTTCGTTGCCCAAGTAGATGGAAGCCAGTTGGTTAAAAGCCGCAGCAATTGGCTCTTGGTTTCGATAGAAACCAGATATGGCATCCTTTCATGTGGCTGGCTTGCTATCTTCTTCCCTTCACACATATCTTATTGTGATTGTTGTTGTTGTTGTTATTTGTCCCTTTTTGGCTTTAAAGTGTGGCTCATGGCCATTTGGAAATTTTGGTCACGTCGGCATTCAAGCCAAATGAAACACATACTCGAACAGGTCCATAAAATTGTTAGCAAAAGTGTCTGTTTCAATTTGTTCGAGCATACGTTCTACCAACTCTGTGTCTATATCTGTAAGCTGTCTTCGTATTTGTATTTGTAAATTTTGATGAGTATTGACAGACGGAATTGATGCGAATAGTCGTATTATAGTCAGACAGATGGCACACGTGACGTATGCGTAATTTGCGACACACATTTTGAAACTTGGCAACTTGGAGAGCACTTAATCTCTGTTAATGGACATCGCATTGACTGAATCATGGCAACGTGTTAAGTGAAATTGTGAGCAGGCCGATCAAGTGGCAAACAAGTCCAATTTACTGAATAATATCCAACACGAGCCCTAATGTCCTTCCGCTTCAGGTACTTGAAAACGGTTTTTTCCTTCAAGTCACCAACAGAAAATGCACATTTTAAGACGATTCTAGTGTCATCGATAGCAAATTGTCAGTGGAACTTGAAGTTGAAGCATTTAACTAACAATCAATTGAAGAACCATTTAAATATACCAATAAAATATGCAACTAAAGTGTTTAATATGTTCGCGGAGAACAACTAAAAAGTGAAGAACAGCTAAAAAAAATAAAACCGCAAAATAAATCACCTCATTAAACAATTTATGGGCAATTTGCAGACGGCTAGACACTGAATATTAATTTATGCTACCACGCAGCAATAAAATACGGTACAAAAATTGCAAGCACCTAAAAAAAAAGCAAAAAAAGAAGAAGAAGAAGAAATTGAGGGAAAATGACCCAAAATTCAATTCACAGTTCAAATGAACTCGCAGCCAAAAACCAAAAAAAATACAATAATGAAACAATATGCTCGATAAATGAATTTTCATCCTTCAAAGAAGAACAACAAAAACATTTGGGTTTTAGCCACGTTTTTTCTCAGCGTTTTTACGAAAAAGTCGCCTTTTATTTATCTGCCCGGTTTACGTTTCGTTGGGCAAATAACGGGAAATCTGTGTGTATTTACATTAACGCTCGCTTCATCAGCAGCGGAAATAGGCAAGGAGACTGCCCTTCTCTCGCAGAGCAAAATAATTTGTCGGTTATTTATTTAAGAGCAATAAGCACACTTTCTTGCCACTAAGTGAAACATGGCCAAGTGGGCTATAGCCATAAGCTCAAGCCAAACACACAAGCAACAAGATTTTGCAGCATGCCAAAGAATATATACCCTCTTGGAAATGGGGTTAGTAAGCTATCATTTAAGCTTTAAGCCGGGCTAAGAAGTTGGATTATTTTTGTGATTTAATTCTTTTTATATGTACTAAATTTGAGTATCTATATTTTTGCTATCTTTTTAAATCCTCTAAACGATTTTCATTAATATTTTACAATATTCAAAATTGTTCATTTCATTTCATTCTTGATTAAATTTTCGAAATTTTTGTTGTAATATTTGATAATCTTTTCGAGTGCTTTAAAAATAGTTTAATCATAAATTTCAATATTAAATTTGCAACATTTATTTGGCTATGTTTTATTATCATTTTGAATGTTATAAACGTTAGTTGGATTGGAAATATCTATTCAAAATAGATATTCAAAATTCTACAATTTGTGCAGCGATTTATTTATTCTAAAATGCTTTTACTTATGTAGTTTAATACTCTATATTTGTTGTGTGTCAGCAGGTGTCTTAGTTATGCTTACCATACATATTATACAGCATTGGGTTCGAGGATGCGTTACAAACTTCTCGGCCAAATTAGAATACCCTCTACAAGAGCATAAAAGCACGAGCAGCTGAAAGGGGAAAGAGCAAGTTTCGAGTGTGAGTTTAAGATTGTGTGTGTGTGTGTGTTGTAGTGAAAAGTGAAAGATGCAGACAAGTACACCCACACACACTCACACACACACACACAAAGTCATAGAAAGACATCTGCTTGGGGAAAGTGTTTGCTTGCTGTTTATTATATATTCGTGTTGCAAAGCATCCAAAACATAAATGAGAGCCAGAAACGGCTCTCAGGCACAAACTGAAGCCGCTCGCGCTTTTTAATTAAAATTAATAATGCAAGAATCCACAAGGAATACTGTCATTGAGATATTCAAAGACTCCCACACTCAGCAGAGGCGATGGCAGCTGCTACTCTTGTCACATGTTTTATGTATCAGTTATACGCATTCAATAAGCATTTTGGCCACTCACACACACATTAAGCCAATTATGACACACACTCGCTGCCAGGAAAATGTCGCAGAGGAGAAAGCAACAGCGGCAAAAGTAAGTGAGAAAAATGAGACAAGATTTAGTCTAATTAGAGCAGAAGGAATCTGTTGTGCTCCAGGACTCAGCCAGATAATTTACCCTTTATTTTCAAGAGTCATTAGTTATGCTGCGTGGACTGGCATAAGCGGATAAGAAGTGTTCCAATAAATTGGCTGCTTGAGGCAACCACAACTTATGCATAAATAAAAAGCAGGCTTCCGCTTCTGCCTCTGCAGTCGATAAGCCTATATTAATTGAGGTGCTATTGTGCGGAGGACTCGGCTGGCAAATGCCACTGGAAATGAAAGGCAAATTATAAAAAATACAAAATGGAATGCTCGAAAATATGCAAAAATACTGATGACAAAATGTGCATTATTTCATATTTAAATATAAAATGCGCACATTCAATTGAAATTTGGCAGAACTGCAGGTGAAATTGGCAATCAGCTGGGCTAATGATCATTTGATAAGCCTGGCCAAAACACATCAATCAAGAGCAAAAACAAGAAAAAAGAAATCACAAATTTGTCAATATGCGCAAATAAATTGGTGTTTTAACCAAATCCTCTTACCTTTCTGCCTGTTTCTGGCAAAGCTAGTTAAGCGTATTACCTATGGGCCCTGCTGTACCTGCCCTGCGAGGTGGCCAACAGCGAAACACGAAATGATCTTCTTTTCGGTTCCATTCCAACGCATTCGTTTTTTGTTCTTTACGAGACTTCCGCACTTTTAATAATAAGACGCACGCAGTGCTTTTGTTGAACATATTAAAAAGCATCCAGCTGAGTGCCCCTACTGACCTCTGGCATGGTGGCGCCTCTGACGCCATTGTCTCCCCAGCAAACTTATTATGGAGAAAAGCCACAAAAAATAAAAACAGCATTTTTAAATCTCAATGACAAATGGAAAATGCTCGAAATAAGTGAGATACGCACTACAATATCATGTTTAATAGATTCGTACACTCGGAAAAAAAACTGGAATTGCTACTTGGAAAATCGCTCAAAAAACTATAACAAATTTCGAGTTATTCTAAATAATTTCTGGATATACGAAAAAAAAAGCGTTCTAAATTAGAAAAGCCTTTTTTATATTTTCTAGTGAATTATTTCTCAATAATAGAAAACATTTCCAGCAGCCTGAGTTATTTATTGTTTCTTGTTTTTATTAACTTTTAACTAGCAAAAAGAAATCACAAAACATGAACAATAATAAGTTGAATAACATTTAAAAAGGTCTTTTTATATTTCTCAAAAATATATTTCTCAATAAAATCAAATATTTCTGTAGAAAATAAATGCAAACCCAAAATGTTTTGATCCGTTTCGAAATACAAAAAATACTAAAGAAGTTTTCTATATATCTTTAAGATACAACTATTTAATATTTAATATTTACACACATAAAACACAGCTTGGAAATTAGACACATTTTTTTTGCAAACCTTGGAAAAATCAGTTCTGAAATTAAGAAAACAAAAAACCTGAAAGAAACTTTCTTAATACTAAGCTTTTAGCCATTTCGCTAAAAGTATGATGATTTTCAGGAATTTCGGAATAATTTTTTTTCGGTATGTGGAATTTCAGTGCTTCTCACTTCGAAGGTCCTTTTTCATTTCGCTCATTCAGAAAATGTTCATTTCAATTTAGATTTGCTGACATGGCGTTGATGCTGCCACAACTTCTACTTCATCATCGTAAATAGAATTTGTTGCAAACACACTCACACACACACACACACACGCACTTGGGGCTAAACATATACGTCAGTCACTCGGCCCAAAAACTATTTTGGCATAAATTCCAAGGCTCAGTCTTGACTTGACTTTGATAGCCACAACCCGAACGAGAAATTTGAATTGCCTGTCCTTCCGGCTGGGTTTTGTTGCCTGGATTTATGTTTCCGGCCGTTATACAAATGTAACTCTTCATTCGTTTTGGCAGTATTCAATATGCCAAACAATGTGGCATGGTTATAAGCCATATGTTTAAGCCAGCTAAGCGCATAGTTCAAAAGACATAATTTCAAATGTTTGTCATCGTTATGCAAAATAATCATAAACTGTGAAATGTGTTTTGGGGGCGCGTTTTATCGCCATAATTTGATTAAGCACTTTTCCACACCACAGAATGATTGTGATCAAATGAGCAGAGCCAAAAGCTTGTCACTCGCAGTAATTGTTTTATATTTTTCTTTTACATTTCGTTTTTCTTATTTCTTATCTTTTATCTTTTATCTTTTAGTTTTTTATTTTTATTTTTGTGCCTTGCAGCCATTATTCAAAACGTTCAAAGACATCGTTTGAAGCACGTTAAGGAAACCCAAAATGGTACAGAAAAAAATCAACAGCAGCTGCTAAGATTTAATCAAACTCAGTTTGGAGACAGCCACAGCCACAGCCACAAACACATTAATTGTTATATCTGTGCTTGGAGGTCCTGGAAGCATTAGGCACTGCTTAAATACCATTGTGGACGGGCTGGGCATAAATCCCATTCGGATTTCTATATGCTTATGTGTGCTTAGTTACCTTTCCCAACTGTCACTGATGCATTTAGTATGCCGAAACAAAAGCCCATAATTCACATGGAGTACTGTTCATAAATCAACGGTTATATATACATTTTGGCCAAGTTGAGCGAGGCCAAAAACCGTCTAACGAACACAATACAAAATGGACAATAGACTTGGTGTTATTTACCTGGCAGCCCACACGTCGTATGAGCAATATAAGTATTATTATTATATATATATATATATTAATATGTCTGAGGTATTTAATAAGCCTGCCACTGTTATTGTCATACTCACGAATTGTTGTTGCTATTTTATTTTTATCTAGCCACGTTTGCTGATTGGAATTTGGTTGCTAAAAGAGGCAATTTTGCTGCTCTTCGTTCCTCATTTCGGTGTTGTTGCTCTTCTTCTATGTTTGTGTTTGTGTTGTGCGCAATTTGTATTTGTTTATATTCTAACACCAGCACACGTATATAAACAATATTGTTTACGGCCAACGAGGCAATTAAGTATTGACTTTGGCGCTTAATTTACAGCCAGAGCCAAGGTTGCCAAGATTCGAGGTGCTGGTTGGTTGAATGGAGTTTTATCATTTAGCAATCCCCACATCGACTGCTGCCATTTTAAAGGGTATATATTCAATTACAGACCGAATGCCATCCACAATTATCAATGGCAATTAAACACTTAAATATAAACACATTGTGCAAACAAAGAAAACAAATGGGAAACAATTTCATTTCTGTGTTCTCCTCTCGCAAATTATCAATGTGAAATGAGATCATGCAAATAGAAATTATTTAATGACTTTATATTCAGTAGCTTCAATTAAGTTTCGATGCTAAATCACTTATACAATTTTGTATTACAGTTTCCATATTGATATATGTCAATTCTCAAATTACAAAAGCCATTTGACTGCACCGAGAACAACAAGTAAACATTTCTCTAGTGGAGAGTGCTCAACTTGGGCATACCATGAAAGCATCTCTGAAGACAAGTTTAAGTTTTATGGTCAATTTTCTCTTTGAATACCTCTTCTTCTTCAGGAAGGGTCAAGAAATTACGAAGGCAGCATTAATGAGATCCATATACGAATTGGGCTTTAACTTGGTTATTTCTTAGTCGATCTTGATGAAATTTTTGCAGTTGATCAGAAGTATGTCAAGGTATAATATGTATCAAAAACAAGATTCTGCTTGTACAAATTGTGGCTTTTATTGCTATCGAAAATCGATTTATATCGATAAACGCGTGAAATTAAAAATACGAGACTTAAATACAACATTTTGTGTCACTAACTCGTAAAGTCTCTGAGATTCGACAGACACAAAGATAAACATGGCTGGCTCAACTCGGCCGTTGATGCTGATCAAGAATATATATATATACCACAATGCCTTCATCTGGCTAATACACACTTTTTGCAGAACTTCATTAAATTTGAATATATAAAAACAAATGAATTTCAGTTGATAATCAAAATCGTGTCACTTTTTAAAGTCGATTTTCAGATAAGTTTTAATTAAAGTAACAAGAAATATAAATTTGAATTTAGCATATCAAAAATATAAAAACTGCAATTTGATTTGAAATTTATTATAAATATTTAATTTCAAATATGTATGTAATTGCAGGACATTATTCAGGTATTTTGAAATATTAAAGATTGATTTGAAGACAATTTTTTTTTATATTTTTATTGTGTAATTAAATTGATATTTTTCAAAAAATTCAAAACATTAAACTAAAACTGATCCGTTTCCAAAAACATTGCACAGTAATAAAATGTTATTATTTGAAAAGATTTCAACTAACCCATAAAAAAATTATTAAACTGAGCTAAACATATTTTTAATTTTCAACTCAGTTTTTGTTAGTTTTTATTTATTTATTTTTTTTGCAAATGCAACACAAAAGTGAAAACATGAATTATAATTGGAACACTAAAATATTTGTCATTTGTTTACAATTTGTTCACTTGAAATTCTTTTATAATTTGTATTTGATAATATCACTTTTTGCCACACAATGTTGCTTAAATAGATGTGATGGTTCTTAAGAGATCCGCATTTAATTGCGGCTGCTCCTTTCACGCGCGCTGTTATCGCCCGACTGTGAAGCACTTTTCGAATGCGGCAAGCATTTGGCGCCAAACTTGCTGCTGGAATTTTCCCCTACTTCCAGTGCGAAAGCATTTCGAAACTGGAACGCTGGAGTGCAAAGCCGGCTAATGCCGGCGCCTGCGTGTTGTGCGACAGACGTAAACAAAAAACAGCTGTGCCGCATTCATTGATGGCTATCCACTGACTGTGGAATGAATCCACTTTCGAATTTATAGTACTCAAAAAAATGCAATCAATCAAAGCGTGGAACAGCCCCAAAGTATGCCATACAATTAACTGTCTTCTGAATCAGATTGGTTAATGAGTGAAATGAGCCACGCCTTTTGCATGCCAGAGAGCGCCCGCCCACAGTTGCAAAGACATTAAGACACTTATGAAAGTGCCACACACACTCAGTTAACCGCGTTGAACATGTGGCAAGGTTTTTTTCGTTTTCATAGCCAGATTTATATTAATGTAAGAAATCTATTTCTGCTGCGCCCAAAAGTATGCAACAAAAACGATTTAATATAATATAAAATGTAATACAAAATATAGGCAATATTATGAAGACTACAATTTCTTACAGAATTATGAATAAGTAAATTGTGGCTTTAACAATAAATTGCTAATTAAATAAGAATTGATTGATTTTAAAACGAGTTATTTTTTTAGCGGCAAATCGCAAAACAGAATCGAATACTAAGGGAATACTAAGCAGAATAAAGAGTGTGCTCTCTTAAATATGCTCTTAACTGCAACTCACTCAAAGAGCTAAGCACGAAAAATACAAATCATGCCACAAAAGAAAACGTAAACAAAAAGCCAAACGATTGAATGCAAAAACACATTGAAATTGAAATTGAAAGCAAACACAATTGAAAACGACTGCTCCAAAGAGAGAGAGGTAGAGAGATAGCGAGAGAGAGAGCAAAAGTAAAAGCAAAAGCAGGAGCGAATGCAGGCAAGCAAGAAGAGAATGAGCTCAATATTTGTTTTGCGTGCTCAATACGAGTTCTTGCCACACACTCACACAGTCAGAGTGTGTTGGTGTGCGTGTGTTTCGTTCGTTCGGCTCGTGCCGTAGTCGACAAATAAACTGTTTACAGCGCTCATTTTGGCTTAACATTGCCTCTTGTTTGTTGGTGAACGCCGAAGTCGACGCACGCCTCTCGTTTTCGCGCGCTTCGCATACATTTCGTAGAGCAGCAGCGAATATATTTCAGTTATATTAATAGAATTCACACACACACACACATACGCAAAACAAACACACACACACAAATGCCATATTGAAAGTGTTCCACTCACAGGAAAATTGATAACAAATAAATATATGTGTATACATACATATATCAAAATATACAAATATATATATTAAGTAGTTGAAAGAAAATGAAAAGAAAATAAAAGAAAAAAGATCAAAACATCTGCTTGTGCAAATCAGTGAGTTGATTAAAAGCTGAATATTGTGTCTTGTGCGTGTGTTGCGTATACGCAACGTGTTTTTTATGCAAATCCAACAACAATAACAACAACAACAGCAACGAAAAACGAAAAACAAACCAAAAGCAAAAATAAATAAAACGCAATTCAATTGTTTTGTTTGTTTTATTTTATCATACGTCATGCTTTGCGCTTCAATTTGTCTCCGTCGCACGCGCGCCGCGTAACGGTTTAACCGCGGCCTACGACAACAAGCAAAGCAAACAAACAAAAACAATAACAAGAAGTAACAGAAGAAGAAGAGAGGAGAAAATTCCCACGTGGAATGTGGTTAAAATTAGGCAGAGTTTAATCAGCAAAAGTCGCAAATAGCATATCAAAAGCAACAACGACCAAAACAAAAACAAAAAACAAATAACGCAATTTTCGAGTATTTTACACGCAACGAACAAGAAAACTTATATGGATATACATACAACAACAACAACTACAACAATCAACAAATACACTTGGAATATTAATACATTGAAATCGAAATGAAATAAATGAAAATGTTGCCAATGTATGCAAATTTTAGGCAGCCAAAAGTCATTTTGAGCCAAGCACACGTCATCGTTGCCCAATCAAAATAGGACAAACAAACACACTCACAGAGCGAACAAATAGTTCAGAATATCTGCATACTACATATATATATATAGATATGTATGTGTATGGGTATGTGTGCATACACTAATACATATATATATATTTAGAGAGAGAGAGAGAGAGAAACGGAACCAGGCCACAAGCGAATCGAGTCCCGTTGTGCTGAGCAGCTAGCAGCTGAGCAACTTGACGGCGCTGTGGAGCAAGGATAACAAGAGTGAAGAACGCATTGTGCATTGCACATCAAGGACACATTTACAGTTAACGCGATTCACCCACACACACACACTGAGCAAATAAGGCGCAGTGGGCGTGGCTCCATTCGCTGGACAGCATTTAGAGAATCAACATCAATCAAGTCCGAGTCCGAGCAAAGCACAGCACAACTGGGCCCCATGTAGTTGACTCCTCTCATCTGCATAGTGGGTAGCAGGATTAGCCTATCAGGCAGCAGAAACAAAATACTCATCGGACTCATCATCCCACCCCATCCCATCCCAGCAGCGGCAGGCAACAACCAACAGCTGCAGCATGGCGCGACGCAAGGGCAGCGGACGTGGCAGTAAGTAGAAACTTTTATTGGCCTGGTTAAGCTAGAATTTAGCATTTAAGCCACTGTGCAGTGAAGCACTGGGAAAACTGTGCAAATTGAACGGGGCAGTCCTTTACAGGCTCTAGTCTGAGTACACTCAGCAAAAAATACAGCCCTGAATCCTTATTCATTATTATACAGAAAGTATATATAAAAAAAACAGCGTTTTTCTTTTCTTCATTCCAATATCAAGTTTTGATCAAATTTCGAAAAACTGTTATAATTTTAAGTGAGTTTTCTTATAAATGTACCCAGAGAAAGACTGTATTTTAAGATTAAATTCATAATATTTGAATTGGAAAAAAACATAGTATTTTAGGTATATTCGAATCCCAGTCGATCCCAAGATAAGCAAATTTTGATTACCATTTTCAGAACTTTAAAAGAGATTATTTCTAAGAATCAGATCCTGATTTAAATAAAGTCGATCTGAATATCACATTGAATTTATGCTGAGTGTATGCCCTTTTCCTAATTACAAGTTGTAAAATATATTGAGTTAAAAACAACTCAGGCTCAACACAGATTACGCACTCTCCAATTGCACACAATCGGGGCCGAGGCCCCATAATGTAATACAATAAAATAAATAATATATACTACATCCTTTGTGGGGACGGAAATAACTGCTTAAATGCGTTACACACTTCGCGACAAAATTATAATACCCTCATCCCATTTGATGTGCCTGTTGACATGCGTTAACTTCAAAACTTGATACTTGAGCTCAAGGCCACTTTTCTATACAATGTGTGTATATAAATCTATATATGTGTGTGTGTGTGGTTGTGTGTGTGTGTGTGTGTGAGAGTGAGTGAGTGTGCACATACATAGCTAAATAAATAGGAATTCGTTAGGCCACTCAAACTTGACTTGGCTTGACTTGACTTGACTATAAAATACCCCGCTTTATATCTAACAACTGTATGAAAACTTAAAAGATACTTTGTAGCTGGAAGTTATTTAATTTTATTTAGAGAAGATAGATTTAATTTTTGAAAATATTCACTTTAAAAAAACTTCTTAAAAAAGAAACCTTACATAAAACAATCATCCGATTTCAATTTGCTTATCAATTCAATGAAACATTCTCATTTACGAGTATTCACTGTATCCCTTACAATATTCTGACACGTGCAGCATGCCTCACTTCTGTATTTTCAGTATTTACAGGGTATTTGCAAGGACAATGGCAGAAAGAAAGGTTCACAAAAAGCAATAAATGGTGGGAGAAAAGAAAATAGCAACACAAAAGAGAAGAAAAGACACTAGGAAATTGTGAGTAAGAGAGAGACAGAGAGAGAGAGACAGAGAAAGAATGTGAATCAGCCATTTTCAATTACAGCAAAAACATTAGTTTTTTGTTTTTTTTTGTGGGGGGGGGAGGCGTGGCAGGTCGTGTGGTGCGCTCTTAAAGCTCGTACAAGCAATAACTGTAAGTCACAACCTCAATATGAGACACTGAGAAACACCCCGCTACCTTCCCAGCCCACTCGCTTGGGGCAACAGGAAAAGTTGTACGACAAACTGAAATATTGCAAGCAAGAAATTGCAAAAAAAATCAACAAAAAGAAAAGGAAAAAACAAAATAGAATTGTGCAAACTATAAAAAATAAAAAAAATAAAAGCAGCAGGGGGTCGCTTACTGCTGTGTGGGCGTAGCTAAAGATGAGAGGCAGTTTGTGAGTGGGAGGGGGGAGGCGCAACTTAACGAAGCGCGCACTTGTTACACTGTACAGTGCGCCCTCACGCAGTGCGACGAGTAACTGAAAGATGGATTTGCGTCTTCTTTTTGAAAACGACAGAGAGAGAAGAGGTTGCTGCGTTGATGGGTATGAGAGAAGGGGTAGAGGGGAAGGGAGGGCAGGTGGGGAGGGGAGAGCGCAAACAGTTCATGCATAAAACATGCAACTGACTCTGACGCAGTTCAGCTTCGCTACTTTTTATCATTTGCTTTTTTTCCGCATGCTGCTGACGTTGCTGCTGCTGCTGCTGTCGAATGCGCTGCAAATGTTGGGGATTCCCTTACGTAATCCCCAAGCGCAAAAGGCAAGCAAATACACACACACACAAACACACACACACACACACAAAGAAATACAGCCAATGCTGTTGCAGCTGTGAAGCGCTTTTTAAAAGAGAAACGACAAACAAAAACAAAAACGAAACCCAAAAAGAAAACACAGAGATTACATATATATACTAATATATATATACGTACATCTGTACATATATATATATAAGTATGTATGTGTCTCTATGTAAATATGAAAAACTGTTTGAGCACAGAAGACTGGGCACCCATGTAATGTAATGGCCTGAAAATCAGGCTTCGCACAGCGTCATGAACTTTTGGCGCTCACCCACTCACACACACACACTCACATACAGACACACACACACACACACACAGACACCGACACACACTCACGCACACACACACACACACACACACAGAGGCAAACGTGTTGTCAGATACAAAGATACAAACACAAGCGTTCAACTTTTATGTAGATATACTCAAACGAACGCGCAGCCCACAATGCGCAGATACTTTTGGCGTCACTTGAGGCACCAACAACAACGACAACAACAGCAATGGGGTGAGGGGGAGGTGTAAGGGGGGCAGCAGCTCTGTTAGACAGACAACACTCAAGCTGAATGTTGCTGCTGCTTGTTACTCATACAGTTTGAACTTATTAACAAGAATTGGAATAGCATTTTGGCTCCGTTCGAATATGGAATGCTCTTAAAGTAAAATCAATTTGAACATAATCGAACGATAAATATCGATAAATATCGAGCAGTGCACTAATTAATTATAATCATAATTGCAGCTTGAGTTACATAGTTAGAGTTAAATAAAAAATTAATTACTTACTAATTGGCTGCTAAAGTTCCAATTATTTATTGATAATTTTGGATTTGATAATGCAAATAATAAATAATATTAAGAATACCATAATAATAATAAAAGCAAATTGGCGAACCATTTCGATTTCTACATGTGGTGCATGTGTACATGTGGTGTTCTATAAGTGGTGCTATTATTCTTCGCTTATCTAAAAGAAAACATGTATATATATATATATATATATATATATATATATATATATATATTGATAAGCACTTCAAGAGCAGTACTAACTTTGACGTATGTGGGGAATACTAAAGATTATATTATTATTATGATTATTGTTGAAGGCTTCATCAACAATTCATTTTTCTAGCCACTCTATGAACATTATTTTATATATATGTTAAACACTATCCATCAAACATATATATAAATATAATATATATTTGCTAAAATATTCTGATTAATACTGTAGCTGATATGGCCTTTAATCGGAGCGGTAGTTTCTGTTCTGTTGCTTGTGGCATGGGGCGGTGGCAGCATTCTTATGCCTCACTGCCCACGCGCCACTCTGCCCCAACACGGCCAGTCAGAGTAACGAGGGACGAATTCAAGTTTTGTATCTGTATCTGTCTGTGGCACTGTATTTGTATCTAGATACTTGGCCAAGCAGCTGGCGCAACATGTTCAAAGCAACTGCGACACTTGAGCTGCCTTTGGCTCTGACTCTGACTCTGGTTTTTTGGTTTTGGGTTTTGGCTTTGCTTATGATTATGTTATAATCTCTGCTTTTTGCTGTCGCTTCTGCTGTTGCTGTTGTTGCTGGCAACTCTGTTGCTGTGCTTGTTGCCATTGTTGTTGTGGCATTTGTTTTGGCCAACGTTCTGGGTCACAAACTACGTCAAAATTAAAATAGACTTTGACTCGGGACTCTGTTGTTGTTGTTGTTGTTGTTGCTGTTGATTGTTGTTTGCTGTTTGTTGTTGGTTGTTGTTGCTGTTGTTATTCACGTGGCAGTTGCCACTGTTGATATACCCCCCGCTCGCACTCCGCCCCCCGCCGGCGACCTGCCCACTTTGCTGTTGTCATTTAGCATTCCTTCTGTGCCCTTCTGCTGCCTCTTTCTCCCTTTCTCTGCCACCACTGTGTGTCATTGTTCTTGTCTCTCTGTCTTTTGCCACTGCCTTTGCCTTTGCCTTTGCCTTTGCCTTGACTGTTGCCCATTGTGCTGATAATTTATGTTTTGCTCGGCAAACGACCGAAGAAGAAGTCTAGCTGCAAAGCGGGCAGGCGGCATCGGGCCATCGGGCGAGGGGGGAATGGAGACTTTGCTCGACTCTGGGGCGTCTGTCCGCCTCATTCGCAATTCCTTAGTACAACCTCTTTGTTTTTATTACAGTTTCTGTTGCTTGTTGTTGGTGTTGTTGCTGTTGCTGTTGCTTGTGTTGCCATTGCTACCTTTTCTAGCACATTTGCTGGCTCTTTGTTTTGCGTTTCCTTTGGCTCGCATTCCGCTTCAAATAAAAGGGCTTTTAGTTTCGTTCACTTTATACATAGTTTAACCACCCACCTCCCTCCACCCACCCTCCACCCGCACCTTTTAGGGTTGGTTTTGGCTTCCTTAACCCATCGAAAGCCAATACCCTTTAAAATCAATAACAATGGAGTTTTATGTTTGCTCTGTTCTTCAAAACAAATATGAATTAATACAAAGAAAAATAGTTGAATAAATATATAAACAAAAATGCATTAAGTATATGAAATAATTAAATAATAAAATAAATTAAAGATATTTAAAAACATATAAATAAATAAAATACTTGGAATAGAAATGACACCTTTTTAACTATATTTAAAATCAGCTATTGTGCTCAATTTTGTTTAAATATATCACTGACAAGAAAAGTCTTAAAATATTCAAATTTTTTTCTAAATTTTTTCTAAAATCATGCTTTAAATGCACTGAAATTCAGGCCTGACATGCTAAAAAAAAACAAGGCAACATTTTGATTACTATTAGTCGATATGACTACTTTGCCAACTTGTTTCTATGGAGCATATTATAGACTTATGAATATATAGTGAGCTATTTCAGGACGGTAAATTTGTTGCACGGTGACCGGTTGTGGGTTAAAGCATCAGGCGCAACTCTAACTGTGTCTAGGTGTGGTCATTTGAATGGCCTCAAAGGCCAGCCAGCTAATGGGGCACAAGCTGTGCTCAAATTGCTCACTTGTGTGGCTGCCCAGCGAAGGATGATCTAATAGGTGCTTCCTGCCAAGGCAGTCGTATAAGTTGATTGTATTTCGATTGAAATACAACCAATTAATCTTCAAGCATTGATCGAAATGAGTTCGACAACTAATCGATAACTTATAAACAGATAATCAATTTATTTCCTATAGATTATTCTATAGGCAAGGAAGAAGAAGTTTGCCGAACTCGTAAAAGGCGCACAAACTCATTAAAAAGCTACTCAGTCCCCCAAAGAAATACATATATGAAAGGACACGTTTCATGGGATGTCCTGGCTATAACTCGCAGCCCACCTCCTAAGCCAACTCCACTCCACAAACATTCCTTTCCTTAAGCAATTGTTTGTTGTTAACAGCAGCAGCAGCAGCCACGCCCAGAAAATTTACAAGCAGGAGCAGCCAGTGCTAAAAAGGTCATGGCAGCCCAGCCAAAAAAAAAGGGGGGGGGGTCAAAATAAAAAGCAACAGCAGCAAAAATAAAAGAGGGAAACCAACTACGGCAATAAGCCAAAATAAAACCTCATACCTGGGCCAAAAGCAACCTGCAACATACCAATAAAATATATATATTTATATAGATATATATATATATATATATATATACATAATAAGACACAAAAAAAATAAAATAAAATGGTAGAAAGAAATTAAGGAAAATGTTGTTGGCAGCAGGCGAAAACGGAAAACAAGGCAGAACCAACAAAAAATAAGCACGAGTGTAAAAATACATGTGTAAGTAAAAGTGTGTGTATTAATTCACACACCCACACACACAAACACACACGCACACACGCACAGAGAAAGAGGAAGAGGAAGGCAAGTCTGTGAAAGCGCAGGGCTTCCCCAAATGATAAAGTTGCATGTATTTGTGTGTTTGTGTTTGGCTTTGCGGGTGCACATACAAATTTCTGAGTGGCAACCCCACCAAAGATGATGACGATGATGATGATGACGTTGCTCGCAGTCAGTCACCGCACAGCGAGAATCCCGAGCAACTTAACCACCCACAGCAACCATAAAAAGCCAGTAACAAGTTAAGCCCAACTGTTGCCCAACTAACAGATACTCTAGGCTTAAGCAAAAGAAAAAAAAAACACTTGACTTGAGTTGAATCTCTCTTTCTTTTCTTTTTAATATTTTTAACAAATTATTTATTTCACTTTAGAATTATTTGCTGTTTATACTTCGACAAGCACAGCCCACTTTGTGTGTTGGTTGGCCACGGGGCATATTAAGTTTAAGCCAAATGAGAGAGGGCTGGTGGCGTAAAGAGAGAGCGAGAGAGAGCGAGAGCGAGAGAGAGAGAGACAGAGAGAGATAGAGAGACAGAGAGAGAGATGAGAGAGAGAGAGAGAGAGAGAGAGAGAGAGAGAGAGAGAGAGAGAGAGAGAGAGAGAGAGAGAGCAAGCAACAGCAGGAAAAGGAGCCAGGAACTCAGCTCAGCGGCGCTGGTTGTCCTCTGCTGTTGCTTGGCACAAGTTGATCAACAGCAGCAGCAACGGCAACGACCGTGAAAAGCCATTTGCCTTCTATCTGTGTGTGTGTGTGTGTATGTGTGTGTGTGTGTGTGGAGGGTGTGTGTGTAGCAAGGATAACCTAATACAATTTTTTTTGTTGCCTAAGGACGTGCCGGAATTTGCTCATGTATCTCGGAGAGTGTCCACATGCCTACAAGTATCTGAAACTGGGCAAATGGCATTTGGAACATTTTGTACGTGTTTTCCACAGCACTTGACGGCTGGCGCCCCAAGCAGGCTTAGTGGTTTGGGTTCTTTCTGGATTTTTGTGATGCCTTTTTGCACCCCGTTTTTTTTTTTTGTTGTTGTTATTTTGCTCGTTGTGGTTAAGCCAGCTGCTGCTGCTGCTGCTGACGGTTGTTTTTGCACTTGAACAGCATTATTTAAAAAACATATTTCAAGCCGCGTTTATTTATAAATAAATAATGATTACAATTATTTTGTACATATTTTCTTAAATATTTTTTTTTGTATCTACAAGTTGGAATTGAATTGTGTTTTTGTGTTTATGTTCTGCCCCCTGATAACCTTTTCCTCAAATAGTTCAATGCTGAATGCGGTCAACGGCGCCCCATCAAAAAATTCATTTGGTTTTGGAATTCAGCACCAGCAGCAGCTATTTGAAATCGCATTAAGCATAAGCATTTTCGAATTACGTTGTTTAAATGCGTCTCTATCAACTGATAACAGACAGCCTGACACACGCTCTCTCTCTCTCTCTCTCTCTCTCTATATATATATATTTATCTCTATCTTTCTCTCCCTTCAATGGAGGCTTTTGTGCTGACGTCTCTGATGTGGCAAACACAAATATAGTTTTAAAGTCCAAGCTGTGTAAGCATAAGTTTGAACGCTTAACAAAGTCAGATTTATTTATTTATTTTATTTCTTAATCAAACTTGAATCTATGCATTACTAAGCATTATCTATGTATTTCGCGATGAATATTTACTGTATAAATGACAATGAATGAGCTGTTAAAAATCAGTTCAGTTTATTGTCATGTGTATTTTTCAATTAAAATTATGCCACTCTTGTTAACTTTGTCTAAAAGTGTACCATTTCTGTGCGCAGTCACATAAAACTCATAAAGCAAACGTAGCAAAGATAACAGAAAAGGCAATAAAAACTTACAATCAAAAGTTGTTTTATTTGTAGGGCCATTGCTGTAGTACAGACTAGTATCGACTATGAAACACCCTTACTAAGGAAGAAATAAAAGGATGTCAAGGATTTTATTGTGTTACCAAGTGACAAGCTTGCTGAAAGCAGCTGACCAAATAATACACAATATTAATAAACTCAAACTGAAAGTGCAAAAAAAAAAAGAAAAAGGAAAAAAATGCGACATTTCTCGTATCAATTTCTAAATGAATTGGCCAGAACAACAAAGCCAACAACACAACAGCAACAAACCCTTGTGCTTGTGGCGTCACTCGATGGGGTCTTTATTATGTTTATGATATTCATTTCGGTTTTTAGTTTCTTTGGCATTTCTTCTCTTTTATTTGTATGGTTTTTATTTTTTCGAAAAAACGAAAACGTGTTGAATGATGCCAACACAATCAAAATAATAAAAAATAAACCACAAACGAATATCGACTTCTGAGCAAAGCAAAGCCAACCAGAGCAAAGCAGAGCAGAGCAGCAGACAAAATATAAAATCCAAATACAAATCCAAATCCAAATCCAAATACAAATACAAATAAGCCAAAAGACATCACGTCATTCCGGTTTTGGCCAGAGTCGCATCGCTTTTAGCCATCATTTCGACTTGTTGCTGAGTCCAAAATATGGGGGAAGCTCACAAAAAATAAATAAAATGGAAATAAAACCAAACCCAAAAACAACAACAGCAAATATTTAAGACATGGACGTAGCAGGGATTTCGAAGCGCTAAACAGCAAAGATTATTCATGACAATCAGCGATGTCCAAAAAAGAAACAACTAGAAAGATAATAAAAAATAATCGTAATATATTTTTATATATATATAGATAGAAATCTATATAGCATGTCCCTCTTTGTCTACGCTGTTGTTCACAAATCGTGGCTGACCAGCGACTTTTTGCTCTGGGCCCAGTTTTCGATACGTAGCACAATTCTTGCCTGGTTAACCTGTTTCCAACTCTCTCTCTCTCTCTCGCTCTCTCTCTGTCTCTCTTTCTCTGTGATCGCTCTTTCACTCGCTCTTAGTCTCTCGCACTCTTTTAGTTGTTAAAAATGTTGTCTAATTTAACTCAAGTATTGCCCGCAAGTCTCGCTAACGCAAGTCAGCCGCACCCACACCCACAAGCCGCAGTCAAATGTTGCCATATCAAATATTGACTCAGAATCATTTTGAATGACAATCTGCCCCCCTCCACACTGCAGCACCGCCCAATCCACCAATCTAACTGGCATAAACAGTTGTCTCCGGTTCGGTTTTTGTGTCTCTGATTCGCTGACGATGATGATTCACCTGACGTCAAATACGTTTCTAGCTAATCTCCTAAACGAGTTTTATTTCATATTTTTCCGTTTTTTCTACTCCACAACTGGTGAGTAAGAGCTCACACACACACACAGAGTAACCACTTGAAGTTATCGCGCAAATTTCTAAGAATTTCCATTTGGCTGTCTCTGATTAAAAGAAATCAATAAATTATCAGCTATCAGCATATCAATGGAATTCGTTGGCCGTTGGCCGTTGGCCAGACATTAACAAAGCAAATGGCCATTTCTTGTCTCGCTAACATTTTTATTATAAAATCCACACAGTCCCCACCCCTCCGCCCGCCCTGCCTCTGTTTAGAAAACTTTTAAATAAAGGTACAGAAATTGTCCAATTGGCATTTAATTGAATTTCAAGCTGTGCTATCCTTCACTCCAATCAATCAATTTACGCGTGTGAGTTTCTACACCTACACGTGTGTGCGTGTGTGTGTGTGTGTGTGTGTGTGTGGGTGTGTGTTGCTCTTCGATCGAAATGTATATTCAGGGGAAATTTCATTTTTCAGCATGCAGATTGTTAACAAGTCGATAACAGCGTTAAACTGAATTTAAATTGATTGGGAAATCTATGTAATCTGTTTTCAAATTGCGGAGTTCAAAAAGATTTGATTCAGTTAATGAAGTTAAATAGGCAATTCTCTATATATGGCTATATTTCAATCATTCTCAAATTGCGCCTAGGAATTTTTAAGTATTAACCAACAAAAATATTACATTTTTAAATATGAAATACCAAGCTTAAAAGAAATACTGTTCATGAAAAATAAGTTAATTGAATATTGATTCAGTTTTCAATTAGATTGAAAACTTTTCCACAGTTATGAAGACGCAGCGGAAATAAATCAAAATACTCAAAACTTTTCTTCAGATCCTTTGCAAGAAATTTTCATATTTTCCATGAAAACCACATTCCCAACTGCTTTTGCATGGTGAAAAATTTTCCACACTTTACAGTCTGTTTTGTGTTTGTAGTTTCCTTTGTCAGCACGATTTCTTGACATTCCGTTTGTATCTTTGTATCTGTACATATTCTTCATACAGATACATTTATGGATGTTGCTATTATTTTGTTGATATTTTCAACAGCTCAGTTAAAGTTGCAGCCGAATTAATTCGTGGTAAATCTTAAATTGTAGCCATTTAGCAGCACTAAAAGAAATCCTTAATTTAATTGCAAACAATCCAGAAATTTAGCCAATTAAATCCATTGGGCTGCTGACTAATGCAAAAACTAATCCAGTTATCTAAATTTTATTTACAAAGATTTATTATTTCAGAATTTGAATTTATAAACAGAATAAACATTTAGTTTTCATAGACAATAATTACACAAATCACATAAAAGTCACTCGAATTTATTATACGTTAGTTAAAACATGAGCAAAAAATCCAAATATAAATCTGTTGGCCAACTGCTCAGTAGACACCTGTTTGGCTCTAAGCACGACTTAAGCCATAATAAGTAATACGCGCAAAGTAAAAGAGATTTGGGGCCATCTTCCTGCACTTATATATATACATATATATAAATATATTTGTGTGTATTTTTTGTATTGTGCATATACACAGAATGTGTGTACGTATTTATAACAATTTCGCAGAATGGGCAAAGTGATTTCTGATAAAAAGTTAAGTGGCCCAAAAGCCAAACTCAAACAAGAACCAACAAAAACAAAAACAGAGAAAAAAGAGCACAAAAACAGGTTTAACAAAGCAAAGGAGAGCTCAGAGCGTCAGCTGGGGGCACAAGGGTAGCATAAATATGACTATATGTTGCAGGCACTTCATTTTGCCTCCTCACACACACACACACACACACACACACACAGATACAGGTAGTCACTTGGGCTGCGTTTAGGCCTTGCGTCTGAGACTGTTTTGGTGCTAGAGACGAGAAAACACTCGACTCGAATAAAAGCCCTAAACAATAAACAGACCTCAGCATTAGACCCACAATGCTGCGTACAGGTTGCGGCTCGTTGAAGTAAAGGATTCCAGTCAGTCTTAGCCTAAAGAGGCAGCCATTAACCTGGCAAACTGATGCGCAGTCGACTCCGTGTCTGCTGTTTACGGACTTCACAAAGTCTTCGCCTTTTCTTAGTCAAATGAAATAAAGAGTAATTGTCATTTGGCATACGCCATTGGCTTTTGTCTGTTCTTCGATTCTGATAGCTGATTTGATTTAGATAGCCAAAAGACTCATAAATATTCCTACTTATCTTGATTAAATGCTTAACAGAATCACCGACTGTTAGCAGTAAAGGTTGCCACAGAGTGTTAAAACTATGTTAATTGGCTGAGCTGTTGACTTGACGATTAACAGCTGTTAATCATCACCATAAATAGCCTAACTTATTTGATTTACCAACTGAAAAATGATTAAGAATGATCGGTTGAGTGTTGCCCTGACTAACATAAATTATACATGTCAATATTGTATATATAATTGTGATGTGTGTTTTAGAAAAGGCTTTATTATTTATACTAGGCGCCTAAAAATGAAAGTTCAAGAAAAATGGCAAGGTTTTGGTGGACTTGGACCGGTACAGTGGATAAAAAACGTTATGGATACACAAAAATGAACTTGAAATACTGGAAATTCTAATTTTGCCTTAAGTGCCTTTAGTGTGTTTCTAGATATTTCTTTGCCCTAATTTTAGGGATTGGATTCGGATATTTTAGTACACAAACCAGTGTTTCTTACAATAACTCATCTTTCAACGAAGCCGATTCAATGCGTTAAAAACCGTTCGATAAAATTAGAAAGCCTTTCACAGGAATGTACAAATTTTAACACTCACCAATTTCTCCAGCTGTATTTATATATTTTCAAGCTACTCTGTTGCAGAAGGATTAACAAAAAGAAAGTTCTACAATACCAAATAAAAGCCTAATAGAAAGCCAGCAGGAGAAGGGTCAGCCACATTCTGTAAAGTTAGTAAACGTCGTTAGTCCTCAGCTTGAAATAGCACACTTTCGGAATATGTATCCATCAGATACTTACCGAGATATACACTTGAGCTAAGAAAAAATAAAGAAAAAAAACGATTTGCTTTAAAAGGGCAACACTCGAGCAATTTTCACAGCTCATCCCGGCCTTCCTTGTTGCTCAGCTTGGGGTTTTGTGGGCCACCGTTTGGGGGAAGTCACGTTGCGAATGGGGCACGTAGCATATTGTAGCGCAAAACGCACGTCTGTGTCTGAGTCTGAGGCGCCAGTGACTGCAAAGAAGAAAAAAACCTCCGGTTATAGACCGTTTGTCATGGGCGCATCTACAAGATACACAGATACACAGACACGCTTGCCCCAAACTTGCCAAAATGAAAGACAAAAGCAAAGCCAAAGCCAAAGCCAAAGCAAAGCCAAGGCACAAGTGCTATGCGTATCTGTAAGATACAAGATACAAGACACTGCGCAGCGAAGTTGATTGAGAATTGTTGTCGTCGTCGTTGGACGGCAACGGGACAACAGACGGACGGACGACTCTTATTTTGCGCCTTTTGCTGAGAACGCAAAAGTTGGCAGCAGCTGTTGCCACAGGATGGAGCAACAGATACGTTTTGTCCATTTTAAGAGCCGCAACAGCCGCGAATATTTTCAGCCAACTTGGATGTGTGTGTGTGTGTGTGTGTGTGTGTGTGTGTGTGTTGGTGTGTGTGCGTGTCTGTGTCGGTGTGTGTATCTCAAAGGAAGCGAACGCAAAAAAGCAACGCATAAAATATAAATGAAATAAAATTGTCTGTCCCACAGACACTGTGCTGCTCGCACAGATACAAAGATGCACAGCCACAGATACAGATACAGATACAGATACACCAGGCAACATTGTTGTGTATGGCCAAAAAAAAAAGAGCGAAGAAGAAGAAAAGGATGACGACGAAGGCGTCTGTTTAAGCTCTTTGCTGCTGCATACCCTGCAAACATTACAAATTCGTAAAAAGTTCATGTTATCGATAACTATCGATAAGTATATAATAATAATAACAAGATATTTATGCGCATATGTAATACATACATAGATACTACATAAATATATATATATATATATGTTGTCATAATAGGGTAACTATCAGTCGTGCATTCTCTATCTCTCTCTCTTTTGCACTCTTACTTATTCTCTCCTTGGCTGTGGCGTAATTTATGTTAACGCAGATCGAAATATAAATCTTTTAGCCATAACATATCGTGCTATTAATTTCATTGTAAAATGGCCACTGGGCAAGGTGGAAACAACGTTGGCCAAAATGCCGATTTTGGCATTTGATAAGCGCAAAGCTAAGATTATGGAAAACAACAACAAATTGTGCATATTTATTTACAAGGACTGTTTTTGGCTTGCAAAAAAATTCTCAAACTTGAACTATTTTTTGGCCAACAAACTTGTCAGCTAATATATGTAATTGTTTGTACAGCTACTAAAAACAAAAAATAATTTTAAAAAATATATAGGCGTGAAATCTTATCAAAGCGTAGCAAACTGCGAACAGTCGAAATACAGCGCAAGTAGTCGAGGCGAATGCACACCAATTAACACCACAACAACAGCAACAACAACATGAAGAAGAACAAGCAGAACGATAGCAATATAAAGCAAGTCAGTGCTAATGATAATCGCCCAACGAAACGCAAAGCAACTTCAACAACAACAACAACAAGAAGTGCGCGTAGTAATAAAGCTTGAAAGCTGAAAAGCAAACAAACACACAGCCAGAGACGCGAAAAAAGCCACCACATTCACAGCTCGAGTGAGAGATAACAAATGACAGAGAGCAGAGCAGAGCGGAGCAGAACAGAGCAGAGAGAGAGAGAGAGCGACACACTCAACAGGGAATTCCCTCTGTTGCTATCTCTGCTGCTGCTGGTTGCGATTGAACGAACGTCAGACCAAATTGAAAGCTAAATTAAGAGCAAGCGCAAGAGCGAGAGAGAGTGCGCGCGAGAGAGAGAGTGTCTGTGCTGAGAGTGGTTTGAGTAATATAAAGAGTGAGCGCGTGCAACGTATATAATTCAAAGGAAATTAATCATAAATGTGAATAACTTTTCATAATTGCTTTTTTGCGTTGTCAGCCGTTTTGGCATTTTTACAGTTTTTACTCATTGCGCTCATTGCTGTAGTGTGAACAACGAAGTAGAAGAAGCAGAGGAAGAAGCAGAGTTAGATGTATGCATATATATGCATATGTGTGTGCGTGTGTGTGTTGTGTGTGCCTTTGTTCAGTCTCTGTTGTGTTAACCTTCATGTGTGTGCGAGAGCTTATCTCATTCACGCTAACTGTGTTTGCTCATCATCAAGCACAAGTCATCGGTATACACGTAATCACATGGGTTAATCATAAACGAGCATTCCTCTATTTGAATAGTAGTAATAGTTTAGTAGTAGGCGTCGTTGCCGTTGTGTTCGCATTCAGGGCAGTCCCCTATTAATCTTATTTTTGTTTTCTCTTATTATTCATTTATTAATTAATCATTTTGAATATATAAATTTACACTTTCAGCGGTAACTGCAATTTTATCAGCATTATTGTGTGTTTTCTGATAACCAGATTTTTTCCAGCAGAACAATTTATTTATTGTGCTCTTATCAACTGTGAATAGGCTTATACACAGTTTACTTAACTTAATATGTAGTTTGGTAAAAAATTGTTTGGATTTTTCTTTATGCTTAGATACATTTCGGCAAGAATGATTAGATACTCTATTGCCAGATTGCAAATTGTAAATACACAGTTTGTCTAGAAAGTGTCTGGGCACGGGGAAAAACAATTCACTGACAAACTGTATTTTTACAATAAAATGCAATAAAAATAATTCAGTATTTCTGCTGAATTTTACAATTTGCAATCTGTGGCAAGAGATTAACTAATTTGTGGCTTTATTGTGCTCTTTAAATATAAATCATGAAGCTTGTATTTCCCACCTCCTCCTCTCCTCTCTTCCTCTCCTGCCATCACTCGTTCTTCGCGTTCCACATTCGCAGTTTAATTGTTTGGTTTTTTTACGATTCGAGTCGAGTCGCCCCCACGCACTTTGCCACACATTCCTCGCATATTTAGCGGAGTCTCACGTGGGACTTGGCTCCAATTTGCAACTGCAACTGCAATTCCAATTCCAATTTCAATTCTGATTCCGTTCGGTACAGCAGCAGCAGCAGCGGCAGCAGCTGTAAATGTAACTGGATTTTGGGCCCAGCCCCGTTGCGTTCCGCCCCTTTGCATGCATATATACTATATACATATGTATTGATGCCTTTTTATTTGATTTAATTAAATGTGCAAACAGCTGCAAAAATTGGCAGCCGTTGCAAAAGAGAGAAAAAAAATGTAGCCCAAAGACCAATAAGAATTTGTATTTATTACTCTATGAATATAGCACATTTATTTTTATTTGTATTATATTTTAATTTTATTTTGATTGCTTTCGTTTTGTTTGGCATTATTACAAATTCCAAGCGATAGAGCAAAGAATATTACGTTTAGTATTTAGTAAATACACACACATGCGAACAGTACAGAAAGAATTAAAATATAAATATAACAAGAACAACAACAACAACAAGAGCAGCAGCAGCAGCCGCAATAAAGTCGAGCACTTTAATTACGCAATCAACAGGCGCATATGCAAAAATGTTGTGGTTTCTGTTGTTGTTTTTTTTATTTTTATTGCTGCCGTTGAACATTTCATTTCATTTGGTTTCTGTGCTGCTTCGCATATTTCATTTGCTGCGGCTGCTTTGCGCTTGTCTACGTCACAGGCAACGGTTTAATTGAGAGCGCCGCTGACAGCCAGTGAGTGCGACAGAGAGCGAGCGAGAGAGAGAGAGAATGTAAAAATATAATGCAAAAGGAATTACAGCGGCGACTGCGACGCCAACTGCAGCAATGTTGATTTTCTCTTCTTCCTGTTGCCCTTCTTTGGCAAGACTTTCGGATATGTTTTTTTTTTTTGTTTCAAATGACGTTGCGAATTTCGAGTGGATTTGCTGCACTTAACTCCGCCAGACACACTCGGTCAGTTGGCTAAATGGCAGTTAAAACGATCAACAGAGTTCATCTTCAAGGAAATGATGCAGCCGGCAGCTGTCAATGAGTCATTGGTAGTCTGTCAAGTGACAGTGACTGCAATGTGTCAATGTTAATTTGTAACTGTGTAAATATGCATGAATGTAAATAGACATTTCTAACATGCAATTCGCATTAACGTATGCTGAATAACAGAGCTATTAAATAAATTGCGTATGCCTATTGTGTATGTGTTTACATTTTATCTATGACTACCAGCAACACCTCTCCAAGGCATTGAGTCATGGCTGAGGCATTCAAATATTTGTTATTTGTTTTATAAATCTAAATTTATCCTGAGAACAAAAAAAAAACAAATAAACGGCGACCTTCTCAACTGACAAGCTAAGCACGAGAAGCAACAGGGAAAAGGAGTAGCGAAAAGGCTGCATGCAAATTAAAGCAGCGGCCAGGCACTCAGCATTTCTGGCAGGCGACTGCAGGCAGCTGTGCTCAGCAGGAATCAGGCGAACAACAGAGACAGACAGACAACGAGAGAGAGAGATAGAGAGAAACAGCGAAGACGGTGAAGAGTTGTTAACGCAGGTAGCATAAAACGCGACCGCGATTTGCGCACGCATCAAATGAAAAGAAGAACAAGCTGAAGAAAGAGTAAAATACGAAGAAGATGAAGTAGAAGAGGAAAAGGAGCCAATCGCTTAAGCTCTCGCTCTCGCTCTCTCACACTCGCTCTGTAGCTGCCCAAGAAGCGGCTGTCGTTGTGTCTGCTGCGGCTGCTTTACCACCTGCCGCACTTGTTTACGACCGCCGACTTGTTGGCGTCGAACGAAAGCGGAAACATGCGCATCAAAGCACACACACACATACACGTAAAAAAAATAAGCATAGCCACTAACAACAACTCTGAAGTTGGCAATTGGCCGCCGTCATCATCAACTCATGCGCTTTGCTTTGGCTCTTCATTTCTTTTGCTTCACTTTAAAACTTGTTAAACCAACCAGTTTAGCTTTTGCAGCTGTATGCGTGTGTGTGTGTGTGGCTCTCTGTGTGTTTTTGTGTGTTTGTGTGCTGGGGAAGCCGCTTATTGTTATGTTCTTTTTGTTTTTTTTTTTTTGGTTCTGTTTCGTCTTCATCAGCAGCTTCGGCGTCTGCTAATTGTTGCCGCAAATGTTAATAAATACAATTAGCGAGTGTGTTTGAGTGTGTGTGTGTGTGTGAGGCATGAGCTCAGCTGAGTAAGCACTCATGACGTCACACACAATTGAGCTGATTGCGTAACCTCAAAGATGAATTGAATCGCTTTTGCTCAGTTAAATATCATTTAAGGTTTATTTTCTAATTTGCACAAAACAAGTTTCACGCTAGAACAAAACTAAGTAGAAATTGTTGCATACTTCGCGGCGTTGACAGCAATCTTTTTTCTTTTTTTTTAAGTTGCTGCTTATCAGCGACAGCGTTCAAAGTGCAGCTCAGCTGCTCGCGATTAAAGTACGAGTTCGAGTGCGAGTCCGACTATATGGTCATATATATATATATATATATATTCTATATATATATATATATATATACAGAACTCATGAACAGTTTTTACAACAGAGCAAGACAATAATTTCAGTTTGCGTTGCGCTGATAACGTTTAATCGCGCTTTATTTTGTAATTTCTACTTTGCACAGCAGCAGCAGCAGCAGCAACTTATCACAACAAAATTGTGCAAATGGCAACTAAATTGCGCAGGCCACAAAAGGCCACAAACGAGATGAGGCAGAAGAGTCCCCCCTCCCACCAAGCATAAGCTGAGGAATGTGACCAAATTTGTGAACAACATTCAAATGTGCGTCATTCCAATTGGCTGGGTCAACAAAAAATTAAAAAAAAATGTAAAAAAAAAAATAGAAAAAAAGCTGCTCAATTCTCGTCAAGCTGTTTTGATTATTATTTGTGATTTTTGTTTTCATTTCAACGTTTTTTCTTTATTCGTTTTCTTTTGAATGGCGAATGGGAATTTCGCCACATTTTGCGATCGCTGCGAATTTATTTATAGAACATTTAGGATTCTCTATGCGTTTCTTCAATTCGCATAGACAAAAGTTTATTTCGCTGAATCTTCGTGCGTATATATGTATATGTATATATATAAACACACACAGCTACTTGTGGAGATGAGTGTATGGGCAGACACACGTTTAAAATTAGCAAACATTTCACAACGATCACGAAAAATAAATATACACGAATGTATACCGATATCGATTATATATATACATATGTATATTATGTGTTTCTGTGTGGCACTATTAAGAGCAGGATTTTTCACAAATGTGTTTAGCATTGATGTCCTCCGTTTTCCAACACTTTTGTCAGTGAATTGCCCAAAGTCGCTGTGCGGCTTGTTGAATGTGCTGTGTTGCACACACACACTTGACGTCACTGCGAGTGAAATGTCAGTGTCAATGCGTGGGGTGCCTCGACATTTGGTATAAATAAAAGACTAAATAGATTTTATTTTCCTCTTTATTTGTATTTGTCTGTCTGCGACAAATACAATGCGAACAAAATAAATGAATACATTTGAAAATAGAAAAAAGCAATTATATTTCAGATTCTGTGGAATTTTCTAAGAATTTTCTAATAACTCGTAGCTATTAATTTGATGACAGCAGCCAGCAGCAGCAAATTAAACATCAACCGAATCGTACAATGTGTTTGCGAATAAATCAAAGCGAATGTTTCATATTAAACACAATTTGTTTGCTTCTTTCTCGTTTTAGAATCAACTGTGAATTCGCGTAAAAATGCCTTGGAAACGTCACGCGAAAAACTTAAGGGTAAGTTGCAAAATGTTTAATGCTTCATTAAAAACTTTAATTATTTTTAAAATATTTATTTGCTTTGTGGTATGCAAATATGTGATATTGATGAATTATGATGATTTATGTAGTGATGCTCACTTTCTTCAAATTCTTCTTCTATAAGAGAATTAATTAGTTTTCTTGTAGCTGTACACACAATAATAATAATATCTATAGTAATAATGATTGAGGGATTTAAAGTTCTTCACAAATCTGATTTTTGGGTTTTCAACCAATCAGCTCAATAGTCTTTATAATCTTGATTGCAAAATGCATTCAATTATTATTATTATTTATTTTTAAGAGCTGAATGCTTAGATTAAATAGAAATCAAATACAAAATACATAAAAAAAAAGCTGTGTAAATCAATTTAATTGTTTGTAGTTGTGCTTGTGCATTGAGATACATAATTCTGTTCAAATCTCATTTTGTTTAAAACAATTGCTAACCGAATTGTTAATATTATTTGTTGGCAACAACAGTGGGCCAATTTAAATTTCATTGCCCCTTTCCCGAGCATATATTGATGTGTGTGTGTGTGTGTGTGTGTGTGTGCAGCATATCATATCACACGTAAGTGCCTATCAGGGCAGTTGATAATGAAAGTGAAATCGCAAAAGACCAGCTGGCAAATAAAAATAACCGTTAATCGTATAAAAAAGAGCCTGTAAATGCACACATACACACACACACACATATGTGTATATAAATGTATATATATATATATATATATATATATATGTAGCACAGCCATATAGAATAGCATGCTTAAGCTGTAATCTCTTTTTCATACGCACATAAACATATTAAATTCTGCACAAGTGTGTGTAATTCTGTGTGTGTGTGTGTGTATATATACCGTTCTTTCCACACAACGCATATTGCTATTATTATTTTATTTGTTATGCGTGTGTGTGTGTGTGTGCGTGTGTACTTCTATCATGAATCACGCCATTCGTTTTTTATCAAGCCAGGCGACTTCTATTTTATGCTCACACACACACATACACACATTTTTATCAATATTGCCGAGCATTGACACATACACATGTATATAATATTACATATATATAAACACACATATATATACATATATGTAGTATAAAATGGGTCTATGTGTAATTGCCTGGAGCTTGTCAGCTGTATAATAACTGTATTAAACGGCTTTACACATGACAAAAAAAAAACAGAACAAAACAAAAAACTGGCACAGCGGAAGACGACTAGAAGCAGAAGCGGAGCGCGAGGGTGGTAAGGAGGAGTGGGTTAGGCGGGGGGAGGTGCGTTGGTCGCTGGTCAAACGGAATTTCGTTTGTGGTGGAGTCGATTTCGTTGTCACTGATAGCCAGATAACAGCAAACAATGGACAATGAACAGGCAGACAGACAGACAGACAGACAAACCGACAGACGTCAATATGAAGGTCAACTCCAAATTGCGGCTTGGCCATATATACAAATATGGATCAGCGTATGGCGCAGTCGGTTCTATATATCATTCATGAATAATAAGAAACATGGCTCAATTGCACCTCTTTGATTTGGTTAGTTTAAGCAAGGGAAAAGCCCACACACTTCAGCCATATCTGATCATATTTAATTAATTATCAATTATGTTGGGCTTAATCGGGCATTACATATATAACTATGCTAAATACCCATTGTAAGACACTAAATAATTTCATTTGAATAATTGTTTATTGTGTGTGTTGGCCTCTTTTTATAATTTAAATGGGTTTTTCACTGTCTGCCGGTCAAGTGTTCAAGTGGTGATTGAAGACAAAAAAACAAAATAATTAGAAAAGGAAATTGTCTTTTTTAAGCGGACAATAATTGTTGTGAAAGTCACTAGAAATATTTGAAAATAATACATTAATTGCATAGAAATACGCCCGAACTTCAACTAATTCTTATAAATATTATTGACTTCGCTGAAAGTAATCCAAATGTGTATCAGTTAAAGTTATATACAAATGTAGATAAAGAAAACACCTCCATAAATGATTATTGATTTGCATCTAGTTGCAAGCGATAGTTCCGAGAACACTTCAAATCTAATTAGGGCAAGCGATGCAGAAGGTGCAAGGATATTCAACCTTAAACACTGCTGGGGATTTCCACAGAAGCAATTGACGAGCACTTCGAGGACTGCCTGCCTGCAGCAAGGATCTGTTCGCAGTTGAGATTCGTTTGTTTTGCAGTCAAGTGGTTTCTCCTCATCTCTCTCCCTCTCTCTCTCTCTCTTTCTCTTTCTCTGGCAATCCCTTTGTTGATCAAATGTCAAGTAGACATCTTCGGGGCAGGCAACATGGCTGGCGCTATCAGTTGCCAGGCAGTGGCATTCGGTTGACCTGGCCGTTTGCCGAGCGTTTCTATTGATGATTTTATGGGTTTTGCCCGCGAAAAAAGATGTGATTTTAATGATGCCATCGAGTCTGCATCGGGATTTGCAGTTGCAGGTAAAAAGCTGCGCAAATCCATTGACGCAAGTCATTAAGCTGTCTCGCTGCAGTCTGGGGCAGTATCTGATAGCAGGCAGCACCAGCTGCCACAACGCCACAACATGCGCAGCTATTTAGAATGAGCAGGCGATGCCAACATACATACATATCTGCATGCATATACACAATTGTAGTCCAGATACAGATACAGATACACTCTGCAAAAAAGAGCAAACTGCATTTTTAATTTTCAGTTGGTGTTTATATATTTGCACTCAAACAAATTAGTTACAAAATCGCCATGCTTTATTTAGAAAGTATATTTATAAAAGAGAAGATTGTTTGATTCTAAAATCTACTGATTTTCTTTACTAAATTCTAGTAAATATTTTTATATGTATACATTTTATGGTTTTTTTATGTGTACAAACAGATTTTAAATTCGATTTTTGTTACTAATAGTACTTTAAGACTCCATTTATACAAACGTATTTAAGAAATGTGCAATAAAATAAATTTAATTTAAAAAACTTGCAATTTTACAACGATTTAAATTCTCAAAACTTAACTCATGAGTTTGTGTGAAGAATTTGTGCTAAAAATATGATTTTTGCATTTATACATTTTAATAATAGATAGATTATAATACAGAAAATATTTATTTTTATTTTAAAAATAGAATTGATAATTTCAAGAATTTTTCGCTCGTATATTTGCAAATCATTTCCAAAAACAATAACAGACTTGCTAGTTTGCGGCATGATTTTCGAAATTTCAGTGCGATTTTTGTATTTTTGCTGAGTGTACAGATACAAGATACAAGGTACAAGATACACGGCACACAGCCAGCGGCAGCTGAACATTCACAGCATATTTTCATTGGCGTCGCAAGTCTGCGATCGTCGTCGCATTTACTGCTCGACTGCTTAATATAAAACCAAATTCATAGACGCCACAGCAGAATAAGTGGCAAGCGGAATGTGTGTGTCTCTCTGTGTGTGTCGCTGTGTGTGTGCATAAAAGTATCTCGTAGCTACAGCAACGCACAAAGCTCTTTCACAGTCGCCCAACTGGCGATTCCCAATCAGCGGCACCAGCAGCAGCCAAGACGAGTACAACACACACATCAACACACACACATGCACTACTTAATACTTGTTGTATTTAGACAACAAGAAGAACAGCAACAACATGACACACAATGAACTCATACGATGTGCTGATACCTCGACAACAATCAAGCAGAGACACACAACCAGTGAATTATAATCGAAATACAAACACACACACACTCACACACACACACTCACACACACTCGCACACATGGGGAGGCCAGCACATGGTAAATGTTGGGCGCACTTTCAGTTAGATTCTCATGAATTGTAAATACAAATATAAAAAAAAAACACAACCCAGCGGAACTTTCTACAAATAATGCTATATTTGTGCAGAGAAATTGTCTTGGCAATCATAAATGTTAATCTTAGAAAAGATCTTTAGATCGTTTGCCGTGACAGCTATATAATTTAGTAGTCCGATCTCGACGATTTGTGGTCCACTTAGTATAGAAGTCATGACTAATCAGTTTGCTTTGCATTACTTACGAAACACAAATGTTTTTCATGGAATGATTGCTACAGGATATAGTAGTCATATTGCAACGATTTCTTATCCATTTGTTGAGTTTGATTTGAATAATTGGTAGACGAGAAAGTTTCTCATCCTATGAAGGCTATACGATATAATAGTCTGATATCAAAGATATTTTGTGTATATATTAAGAGCATGTTAAAATTCAACATTAAATGGAAAATGTTCATTTCTGGCATAATCGTTGTTCAATTTTTGTTATGCACAAGCCATTTTTAAAAAGGCATTACACATAAAAAATATTAATTTATATAAAAAAGTAAACAATTACAGAAATGAAAATTTTGTGCAAATTAAATTTGCTAACGGTAACTTCCTGTGCCTGTTGAATGTTAAACATAATTGTTGCTCGTGTTTTGGAGCATGCAATGCAAAATGTAATGTGGCTTTTTTCAGTACATTCTTCACGCAGCCAAGCTACAACTGGGAAACGATGTGTCAGTCAGTCTGTCTGTCGGTAGCCTGTCTGCTTATCAGACTGTCTGACTGTCTGCATGATCGAAAAATGTTGCTATTGGCAGTCAAGCGCAGCCAGCAGAGCCAGCCAGCTGCCAGTGTTCAATCGGTATGACTGTGGATACATTTGGCGTAGATACGATACAAAAAAATACAATATACAATTTACAATATGCCAAATAGCAAACTCAGACACAAATATGCAAATGCTCATGACGTGCGCGCACATAGCGATTTGCCGTTGTTGTTGTTGATATTGTTACTAGTCTGTTATGGTCTGGCAACTATCGCCATTCATAGAAGAGAGAGACACACACACATACACACACACAGAGAAACACACACATATACATCTGTACAACCGTAGTTGGTTTATTGAGTTATGCAAATTTTAACAGCAATTGACACTGTTAACAGCAATTCACACTATTAACTCGCTGTTAAACAGACAATTAAGTTCAATAATTATTCTTACATTTCTGTTAACCCACTGTAAAATAGACAACTTATTTCAATAATAATTACTATTACATTTCTGTTTTAAGTATATGCTTTTTATTTTCTGTGTTTTTATATTCCATTCTAATTTTGTTATTGTAGCTGTCTGAATATAGGCACTTGGTAAATGTTGCGTGTCAACAAATGAGCAATCAACATATTAAGTGGACTGCTCGCAACGACCCCAGACTTTGACTTTATCTCCCTTTCCCCCTCCCTCCCTCTCTCTCTCTCTCTCTCTCTCACTCTCTCTCTCTCACTCTCTCTCTCACTCTCTCTCTCTCTCTCTCTCTCTCTCTCTCTCTCTCTCTCTATCTGTCTTTGTCTGTCTGTCGCCCTTTGGTCACATTTTTGTCTAATGTCTAATGTTGACTAAGGTCCAAATTGGTTTAGTGCTGACGCATAGCCTGACTTTTGTTGGCCTTCAGCAATGTTACGGCTGACACATGACAGAAGCCCCACCACAGCCAATGAGCCTGATGTAATTGAATATGCATATATACATATATATTTTGTTGTCAGTCCTTACAGTTAACTGTGCTGACGCCCAAAACTATGCAACGCATAATCACTTATAAGCTGTTGTTGACTATTTTTCAGTTTGATTAGGCGTAACGCACTCACTCAACACTCAACTTTGGCCTGTTCGAGCTTTTTTTTGTTTGTTTTTTTTTTGATGGCCACTCAAACTTTTGAGCTCAATACTCAAAGCTCAACAGGTCAACACATTTTAGCACTCCTCACTGTTAAGTGGCTGCTCTCCATTTCGCTCTCATTCACACACACCCGCTGATTCACTCGCTCCCAATTCTCTCTCCCCACTTTTCGCCACATTCAATTAGTTTTGATTGTCGCTTCGTTTTCGTCCATTTCACGACGTTGTTGCTGCTGCTCAATTAAAGAAGTTAACCTTATTGATTACGTTTAATATATCGACGCAAGCAACGGCAAAACTCCAGCCTAAAACATTCAACCAGACCAGCCAGCAGCAGCAGCAGCAGCCAGACGAGACGCGAGTTCAAACCTGTTCCTTCAACAAGAGTCGTCGAGTGCAACAAAAACAACAATAACAAAAACAACATTCAAATCGTGGGTAGTTGTTGTTTGTAGTGGTGTGTGGAGAGAGGGAAGGGGGTTGTTTCATGTGCACGAGCGGTAATAATAACAAAGTTGGAGCCGACAACGTCGCCAGCATTGCTGAACTGTCCAGACATGATCACGTCGCCAACATTGTTTCTGTTGTTGTTTTTATGCCTGTTGGCTCCACTGATTGTTTGTGCTTTGCTTGTCCGTCTGCGTTGGAGCCGCCACTTTGGCGGCACTGTTCGATCGTAGCTTCTGGTTGCAATGAATGTCTCCCATCTTTCGTCTACTCTCCTCCACTCCTCGCTTCGTGCTCTCTTCGCACACCCTTCCTCGCTCTCTCTTACGTTTCGCCAGTTAGCTTACTCTCTCTCGCTCTCTCTCGCTCTCTCTGTTGCGCTTAATGGTTTCATTTGGCAAGTGTGTGTGTGCTTGCGTGTGTATATCGATTACCCAATGCGTGAATGAATAAGACGTCGTCAAGCAACGGCTGCAGTTTTGGGGCCATTTCTGTCTATTGCAAAGTCTACCTCTCCCTCTCCCACTCCCGCACACATGTGTTAATTGTTCTCTCTGTGTGTGTCTGTGTGTTTATTTTTAAGTCAATCGCTTCGAACGACGTTTTATTGCATGTAATCAATCGTCGCGTGCATGCAAGAAGTAGAGAAGGAGACGGAGGAGAAGGAGACGGAGGAGAAGGAAACGGAGGAGAAGGAGAAAGAGTAAAAAGCCTGTTCAACTCTATTCAATTGCTCACATTACACACGTACACACAGACACACACATGCATATGTATAGATGTACAGTTACTAATGCACAAGCTGAACGCTGCTCGTCATGGTTTTATTGTGTTTATTGATTAGATTGTTTACCTTTTTTGTGATATCATCAACGGCGTGTTGCTGCTGCTGCTGCCGCTGTCGACTCTTATCGTGCGTCAACTGTCTAAATATGTGCATACACACACACACACTCATACATATACCTAAATGTTTATGCACATTAAGACAATGTTTGTTTTCGTGAGCCATTCTTATCGATTCACTTCCGTTTGATTTGCTTTTTGATATTCTTTGCTTCTCTTGGCCAGCAAATTCCCAGTTAACAGTATTCATTACATTTGTTGTCACACGCAAAATTTCGTGATTATCGAAAATTGAATGCTTGAAAATGTTACAAGTCATTGCACTATTTTTTTCCCCTTATCAATAACTCGATTGCTGTAATCAGCCCGTAAATGATTCTGAATTGATACAAACAATCCAAGCGACTAGTTGTGTAGAATCTGATTATAAACAAGAAACTTGAAGTCTATTAGAAAAATGAAAAGCATATTTAGCTATTAATTGCAATATCAATCAACATTAAACTCGCATTTGCGAACTCCTCCCAAAAACCACAAAGAAAATCTAATAAAAATTAACGCAAAATTTGTACAAGCAACAGATATCTACACACACACACATACATACATATATAAACACACACATGCATAGAAATACAGTCACCGAATGGCGCACTAAAGTAAAATACTCAACAAAGTCAATTGATCTAATAAGCCAAGAACGCGCTGGCGGCGTTCGCTCATTTAAGCAGCACAAGCAGCAGCAGCAAGCAGCGAATTCTTTTATTCGCTTTTGCTCATACTACAACAACATAAAAAACAACAACAGCATTAGCAGCAGCAACCACAATAGAACAATTTGCGCGCGGAGTGTTTTGGGGCTTCCCTGAGCAACAGGGAAAGCATACATACATATGTGTGTGTATATGCATGTGTGCATGTATATAAAGCACAGCACAGCACACACACACACAAACAGCAGACACGACGCGCAACAGCCGACAACTTGGCACTTGCTGACTAGCTGACTTGTTGTTGTTCCTCTTCTTCTTCACATATACGACAGTATGTGTATGTGTACAGGGCCGGTTCAGTGATGATGCGGCGCACTAAAAACAAACAATACCACATGGATCAGCTCTGTTAAATGGTGTCTATGTAAAGCGCTCTGTCAGCATATGAAACAAGAAATGCTCAACAAGCAAATGCATATGTGTGTCTGTATGTGTGTAAGTACTTATGTATGGTCGATTTGGACGATTGAGCGTGTGTAAAACAAACCGCGTTTCGTTCGTGTGCGCACACACAGTGACGTCGGCAGGCGGCGGCACAACAACAACAGTAGCAACAGTTGATCGAACATTCGAAAATCGAACGTCGTGCTGTTAAGTTGGCCTGCCCGGAACGGAACGGAACGCAACGCAGCGAAAAAGGAGAAGCGAATAGAACGCGATAGGCGGCGCAGGCCGAGTAATAGTGAAACATAAACAAAATAGAAACCACTGAAGAACGAACGTGTAGGCGAAGAGCGCGAGTCGAGTGCAAGTTTTGAATTAATCAAATTAGATCACAGCAACAACCACAACAACAACAACAATGGCAAAGTGAGTTTGAGTTGAATATAAATATGTCATAATATGGTAATAAATCAAATATCAAATAAAACCGAAATTTAAAGTGCAAAAGTCGTCTCGCTTTATTTAATTAGAAAACATGGGCAACAACAAATCGTTTAAGTTTCTCAGTGCAAGTGTTGCAGCAAATTCAAAACAATGTTTTACAATTTAACAATAATAAAAAAAAGATATATATATTTATTAAAACCTAAGCAAAGACGCTGCAGTGATAGCGAAGTTTTGTAGCGCGCCACAAACAAAAAAACAAGAACAGCAAGAGAACAACGATAATAATAAAAACAACAACAGCAACAACAACAATAAACAGGGCAACCCCCGCTGTTGTAGTTGTGGCGTCGTCGTGATTTTGAGGTCTGCTCATCTTCTGCTGCTTCTTCTTCTTCTTCATCTTCGTTTTTCTCATTGTCGAGTTCAAAGCAAAACAAGAAAAACAAATGTGCTCTCGTCGGGTCGGGTGAGTTAGTGCAGTGCAGCAGTGCAACATGCAAGCGAGCAAGAGCAAGAGAGCAAATCTCGATGTGTGTGTGTGTGTGAATCATGAACATGTGTCATACTATTCGCTCAATTTCACGTTACAGCAGCAATAAGGAACACATTGGACTTGAACTAAATACACGACGCGCGCTCTCTGTTTCTCTCCCTTAGTTGATGTGTGTGTGTGCGTGTCTTGGTCTACCTGCTTGCGAGCGAAACGTAAATTAAGCCGGCGCCAGGATACCTGCCGTCAACAAACGACGACGTCGCCATCGCCGTTGTGAGCGCAAGCGAGACAAAAGGCTTGCTGCAACGTCATTGACACAACCAAAAAGGGCAGGCGAAACGACGGCATAGAACAAAGCAACAAAACAATGAGACGAAAGGTGGAAATCCACTTAAGAGCACAACAAAAGGGCAGTTTAATGTACGTGTGTGAGAAAGAGAGAGACAGAGAGAGATGACTGCTCAAGTGTTTAGCTGTGCCTGGGAACAATTAAGCGAGCAACAGTTCTATCTGGCTGTGTGTGTGCGTGTTTGAGGAATGCCCTGCAACAAGGATTACGGATTACGATATGTTTACGGACTGTGGCAACTTAGGCAACCCCTGACCTTGACAAGAGCGCTACAAGATACCAGATACATTTACAGAGACAGATACGGATTCAAAGCGCTGCGTGGGCGGAAAATGCCATCAGACAGACAGACAATGATGCTGTGACATACACAGACACACACACACACTTATAGCTCTCTATTCTGATTAATAATTATAATCATATCTTTGGCCATTATTAACTATAGATTTCTGTTTGTTTTACGCTTTAGTCGCCGCACACGTGGGTATATGTGTGTATATGGGTGGGGGAGTGCAGGGATGGTGAATAGCCAAAAAAAAATACCAGTTTGTCAAGCATTTTGTGCACGCTACGTAAGCGTTTTTATTTAACAAATATTATAATTATACCCTAACCGCAATCCACACGACTTTGTCACAACGTTAAAGACGTCAAAAATAATAAATTACATTTTAAAAAATTAATCGATTTATAAAAAGTAATGTCAAAAAAAATCTTTACTTTTATTAGTCAAATAAATTCTTTGTTTATTCCAAGAGCCGAATAAAAAGTGTATTTCCCAAGTTGGATTTTTGTTTAGTGCTTTTTTGCTTGCTCATTTTGGTTTTACTTTTGTCTCTTTGCTAATATGCAAAAATTGACACACACAAATACACTCGCACACACACACACACACACACACACTGACGAAACATACAAAGCATTTCCGTCCTTCAAATGCCACACAACCCAAAAAAAAAGAAGAAATATAGTAGAAGAATATTAATATTATTATTTGTTTTTGCTTTTTTGTTTTTATATCTGTCTTCTGAAGATTTTTACGCTTGAACGCACGATTTGAGAAATGTTTAATATTCTTTTTTTGTATTTTTTCGCCATCATCTAATTATTTGTTTTTAGTTTAGCACGCGCGACTTTGACCAAAATAATATTTATAGAGTTTTAATTACATTTTGTGAGTAGAAAAAAAGAACGCTTTGAAAATGAATGCGTTGAAAAAATGCTTAAAACTATATTTGGAAACTGTTCACGAATTGCATAAAACAATGTCGAATCTGTGCGCCAAGAACTGAGTTAAAATAATTAAATATATTTGTATTGGCTGTCATAAACAATAACGCATACAAAATGGCCAGCTAAAACGTGCTAACTAAAATGCCAATAGACAGATCTATAAATATATATGTATGTATATAGTTCTCTGGCAATGGCTAAAGACTTTAAATTGCGTACTGGCTAAATAAAAACACTTGAATGTCGTCTTACGTAGTTGGGCATTTAAAAATACATTTTGATTTTTGGCACAGCGAAATTTGTGGAAAGCAAAAGTCGCAAAGCGACCAGCTAACAAAAAACACACATACATAAATTATATATATTATATATATATAAACAAATATATAAATATGTATATATAGATATGGATAAATACATGCATAATCGCATCTTGTATATATTTGTGGATCTTTTTTTCGGTTAGTTCTTCAATGTTTTGTATGTAAACAAAAAATTTGACTGGCAACTATTTAACACTTTTATTTTTTTATTTTTTTTTTGGCGCAGTATCTATCGTATCCTCTATTTTTATCACAGTGGTTCTTTATTTATGCGCTGTTTATTTTAGACAATCGCTTTTGGGCTCGTTTTGCATTCGAATCGTTGAAAAATGTCTACCACATTTGCTATTGAAACAAATCCCAATTCAAACGTAATTTCTTAAAAATGTATATTTATGCCACATTTTGTAATTTCGCCTGCTGCCATTTCCCTGTACCAGAATTAATTTCTAATGTTCGTTTTCGTTTTGATTATGAACACAAAAATTCAAAAATTGCATGCCATACCATATACACACAAGATCCATATTTTATATATGTAAATAGTGCAAAAGTGCAGTGCCAAAAAAAAAACGAAGAATCTAATTTAATATGTATTTTGGTAGCCTTGGCACTGGCCAGCGATTCTCGAACAAAATTTCGTATAGATTTTTACTAATATTTTCGGTTTGACGTCAAGCGTTTTTGGGAATTTCCGCGCTAGAAAAACGAATTTCAACAATTCTCGGAAATTCAAAAAAATGAAAAAGTTTTCGCTTACTCATTCGAAATTCATTTTCCTATTTGAATTGCTTATAATGAATTATTGACCTGAATTCAACATCACTATATAATAAAATACTCCCTGGATATTATCTTTAATGAAATTTGACCTTTTTCAATTCAAGACAAAGAGTAAACCGTTTTTTACGCCAATGATAAGCTATAGAAACACTTTGCTTTTTTATCAGTTACGTAGAAATTCATTCTTAAGCAATTTATATAAAAGAAATCGATGAGCATTTCATGGGAAGTATTTCGGCATATGTTTATTCTATGCTTCAATCTAACTGGAAATCTCTTCTAAAGTAAACAAAATTTAAAAATAAGTGGAAACAGCTGAAAAAAAAATCAGCAACAGTTGCTGGAAACCCAACACACACACATGCACACATATGTAGTGATGGTAAATGCGAAATGTAGGAAAGAAGAGGAAGAGTAGCGTGATCGTCGTTAGCGCTGCTTAATCGTATTAATTTGGTTTCCGACAAACACTCAAGTGTTGCGAAGGGAATTAATAGCAAAAACAGCAAAAGCAAAATCAACAACACGAACGAGTACGTCACAGTGGACAACAAGGAAGAGAGCGAACGAGAGAGTGAGCAAAAAAATAAAAAAAAATGCTTATCAAGCGCTCTAGAAAGCTATAACAGCGGTGATTGCAATTGGTTGGTGTCATATTATCGCCTGTGTCTCGATGAAAACAAGTAGCGCTGCCCCAAAACACACACAGGCAGGCCACAACCAAACCCAGGCCCAGCACTCACTCACACACACCAACACACACACACATACATAAACACGCAACAAGCTAAACTCGTTTCCAGCCAGGCCGGGGGCTGGCAACAACAACAATAACAACAAAAAACGAGCAAAATGATTAAAATTTTTAGTTTGATTCATGCTCGCACACAGCTTGACTGACACACACACACACATACACATGCCCACACTCACTCATGCATACATACATACAGACATCATGTACATAAATATAAACAAATTTAAGCAGCAGCAGCAGCAAAAAACAATAACAACAGCAACGACGACGAATGGCGGGTTTCCTCGTTTCTTGTGAATTGACTCAATATAATACACACAAAAGCAAAGCGCAGGCAGCGTCAGCGCTCGGCCACAGCGACGGCAGCGGCGACAGTGTTGTCAAGTTGTTTGCATTAGTCATGTTGCCTATATATGTACGTATGTATGCATATAGGGAGACACACTCACACACACATTCGCATTGTGTGCAGCGGTATGGGTAAGAGTGCTATTGAAAACAGGCTAAATGCTAGCCATGCATATGAACGTCGCCACATGTCTGCTGGTGCTCCACTCGTGTGCAATGGCCAAGGGGTAGGCAGGGGTGGGGGGCGTATCGTACTGTGTATCGTGTGTAGACAGCTGCGGCAACTCTAGCGCTTTAGCCTGCGCTCTTTCTCTCTCTCGCTCTCATAGTCGCTCAACAGACGAACGATCGTCGTTCGAAAATACATGTGTACAGGCAGTATGTGTGTAGCAATTATTATTTTATTATCACTTTTTTCCACTGCTACGTTTTGCGCTGTGCTTCTACGTTTGAAATGCTTTGTTGTTATCGTTTCGTTTCGTTTCGACGTTGCTGGTGCTCCCCAGACCTTCCTTAGTCAGCAAAAATTCGCATATGTACACAGACACACATATATACATATTTATTGGTGGGGTGCTTGTGCTTGTGTGCGTGCGCGTGCTTATGCATGTGCCCATGTGTATGTGTGTGTGTATACGTACGTAATCGACAATAGGGTTCGGTTTCGGGTTCGTGTTCGGAATAGCGACGACAGCCGCCGTCGTGTTGATTTCCCTTACGTCGCGTCACCTGTTGTTGTTGTTGGCTACGTTTTTGCTTGATTTGATCATTTCTCAGCAGCAGCAGCAGCGGCGTCACATTGCTGCTTACTTATGATTGACAATTGCAACAGTGTGCGAACTGACGGCGAATATTGAGGTATGCGGCGTCGGCGACTCGCGACTTTGACAACGACAGTTTTGCTCTTGCTCACCCACCCTCCCCCTTCCCCTTTTTACTGTTTTCTTTCGCTGTCTCACTCAATTATTTGATTATTGTACGGTTTTTTTAAAGCTTTTTTTACACATTTCTACTCGTATCGCTGCTGCTGTTGCTCTGTTCGTATGTGTGCTTTTGTTTTCGCGTTGCTCTTTCGCCAGTTAGTCGCGTCCCGTCGCTTCTTCATTTTCTTGTGCACACTACTCTCGCACACACAACACACACACACACACACTGATTTGTGTCTGGTTGTTGTTGCTGTTTTTACTGCTGCTGCTGCTGTTGCTTTTGCCACTTGGGCACTTGGGTCTTTGAATGAATTTTTCAGCTTGCCTCGTCTAGTTGTCTTTAACTGTTTCATGCTCGACGGTCGCCGCTCGTCGCTCATCGCACATCGCTCATTGTTCGTTGTCGCGAGCGCTTTAACCAATGGACGGGAGCATTTCTGCCGTTGTCATATTTTTTCCGTTTTATTGTTGTTTTGTTTTTGTTGTTGATATGCCCAATTTGTTTTGAAAATAAAACCGATATCAGTGTTGTCGCCTCTTACCGATAACACAATTTCTATCGATATTCATACGCTTATTGATATTCACAGAGAGCGAATGACCGACTGAATAATCATCAGGTACGATTGATTGAGCTTAGCTTGCTGCACTCACTATTCATAATCAATGTGTGTGTGGGTGTGTGTATGTGTATGTGTGTGAATGTTTCATTATGTCTGTTTAGGCTTAATGTCCTTAGCCGTTTTTTTTTATATTATCAGACGTCGCTTCGACTTCATTGGAATTCCGATCATTTCCGCGAATTTTACGTGATTTTTGCGCTATGCTTCTGCACTGCTCGATTACTTTTTGTTTGAGTTGCACTCACACATGGCTTATAAGTGATTAACAATTAGCAATTACCAACTGGTAGCTGACCAAGCTCAATTTTAACTTGTTACACACGCGCACACACACACACAGACGCACGCACACGCACGCACACACACTTTGCAGCTGCAAATGTGACGTATAAGTTGAAATCTGCGCTGACAGACGAACAGTGGCGCCGTTTTTTGCGCATACCTTGTGCTCATTATCGAGTGGGTGTATTTATGTCTGTGTGTGTGTGTGTGTGTTTGTGTGCTTGCACTTGTGAGTGGGGCACGCGTGAGTGCGAGAGGCGTACGTTAATCAGGCGTATGGCGAGTGCATAAAAATAAATAAGAAAAAAAAGCTCTCGTGTGACGTAGTGATCACAGTGTGACCAGAGTGACATGCATTCCATTCCCTTGATATGGAATATGGCAACTAATGAATAATTGCAAAATGCAAGTGTAACTCACTCAATTTAATGTGTACATGTATACTGTGTGTGTGTGTGTGTGTGTGTGTGTGTACACACTGTACTTAGTTGCTATGCATATGGGGACTAGAATAAATTACAGTTGTATGTGATTGCAACTCATGATAAAAAAATACAATATATCAACAGAGTTTAATAGCGTCGGCGTCTAGCGTTAGTTAAATATTTGATTTTCTCATATTATTATTTTGCTCTTGACGATAATTTGTCATTATTTTTTATTTTCATATACGACTAATGATTAGTCAGGCTTAGTTTCTATATCGCTTAATCGATCGAACACTATTGCGTAACTGAAGCAATCAGTTGGAAATGTGACTAAAATTAGTAATATACATATATATATATATATAAATATATATATATATATATGTATGTATGTATATATGTAGTAGTTTGGTAAACATGAACTTGACTCGTGAATTGTTTTACATAAATTCCATATTCCGTATTCCATATAATCGATGGCCATTCCACAGTTGTTAGAAATTCCACACAAATTGACTTGACCCATTCACACCAACCAGACGCCGTCGACTGGTGAGTTGTAATGCAATTTAATTGCTTTGTGGTTATATAATTGCTGCTTTTAATCAACGTCATATGCACTGTGAAAAGCCCTAAGCAATGCCTTAAATCTCGAAAAAAAAAAACAAATAAGAAAACTTGTCTAGTTACTTCGACAGCTGACGTCAGAGCAGAGTCGTGTGGGTGGTGGTTGAGGGGGTGTCGTTGGCGGGTTGTTGAGTGCCTCTTATAAGTGTAATTTATCGCTGGCATTTTTTTGCCTGATTGTGTGTGAGTAATGCAACTCAGGTGAACCCAGCACAAAACACAAAACACAAATCGCTGATAACAATTCCCCAAAGAACAGCAGCAGGCCATGTCAAGCTGCACATTATCAATGGAATTTTTCGGCAAATTTGATATTAGTTTTATTTATAAACACAAGTTGAAATGGCAAATTGCAATACATGATAAACATAAATGTGGCGACATATGTGTATATATATATGAGTCGAGCTGTGTAGCAAGAGTCAATTAACGCCCGAGTTTTGAGTTATTTTGCCTGACTGCCGCTCTGCGAATAGATTTACTAATTATATATATATGTGTGTGTGTGTGTGTGTATCTGAGTTGTATGTGTGTATATAGTTCACAATGGCATTTGTGTAGAGTCTAAACTGTACAGTTTAATTATATATACATACATACACACATACATACATTTGTATGTACATACATTAAAAGCTGATAAGACGACCCAACAACAACAAGCAGTGCACTTTGCTTACTTAATTTTTTTTATATGTTTTAGTTTCAGTTGCGTATGTTTTTGCATTTCAAGATGGGCTTCGCTTTAGTTTAAGTGTATTTATTTTTCTCTCTTGTTTGTTGTTTTTTTTTAATTTTTGTGGTGAGCAACAGGTGAGCTGTTAACTTGGCTGAAATAGAAAGTTGATAAAATGTTTGCTTATCGCTCGGCCTTTTTTTTGCTAGCTTTTGCTGCTTATGCTTGTTTGCATGCATATCGTAGACAGTATTATTTAAAGCTGAGCCACACATATTTCACAGTTGATTTGCAAAGCGCCCAGTAGCCATTTGTGCTATTTTGTACTCGCTTATCAGCACTCTGATAAGATTGAGAGCTGAGAGCTACGAGCTCCACCAGCGCTGCGATAGTGAATGTTTCAAAGTTTCACTGAAACCACAAAACAGATGAAGCCACTCGAATATGATCCACTGTGAAATTATCTTATATATATATATATTTAATTTTATATATGTAAAATCACTTTGAATATTTTGAATTCTGAGCAGCAGAATATTGCTGCCTTTTCTAGTCTTTGTTTACAAATTTATAAAGTAATTTGAACATGTGATTATGATTACTGTGAAATTTTATTGTATATATTTTTATTTTTATATATGCTATATTACGAGGTGTGTTCAAAAAGTATCGCGAATTTTGAATTTTCGCGGGTTACGTATAATCGAATTTCGATTTTTTTGTAGCGTTATGTTGGTACTCATGTCTCTCACTTATGCCGACAAGCTCGGCCATTTTGAATGTTCACTTAATTGTTGACAGCTGCTTTGCTTGCACGTGTTTTGGATCGTCTTCGATTTTTACCTATTCAAAAAAATGGATCAAAGAACCTGTATCAAATTTTGTGTGAAAAACGAAATTAAGTGCGCGGATGCATTCCGAATGTTGATTGTGGCATACGGAGAAGCTACCTTGGACCGAAGCAACGTTTATCGGTGGTACAAAATGTTCTCAGAAGGCCGAGAAGATGTGAACGACGAAGAGCGTGCCGGACGCCCGAGCACTTCAACAACAGACGAAAAAATTAATGGAGTGGAGAAAATGGTATTGGCCAATCGTCGAATCACCGTTAGAGAAGTTGCTGAGGAGCTAGACATATCGATTGGCTCATGCCATTCGATTTTTATCAATGATTTGGGCATGAGATGGGTCGCCACGAAATTCGTACCAAAATTGCTCAATTGCGACCAAAAACAGCATCGCATGAACATTGCTAATGAGATGTTGGCCTCTGTCCGCGACGACCCAAATTTGCTCCAGAGGGTCATAACTGGTGACGAATCGTGGGTTTATGGTTACGACGTGGAAACCAAAGCTCAATCATCTCAATGGAAGCTGCCGCACGAAGCAAGACCGAAAAAAGCGCGCCAAGTTCGACTTTTTGGCCAAAAACAACACACTAATGATGCCGCAGCCACCGTATTCCCCAGATCTGGCCCCCTGTAACTTTTTCTTGTTCCCTAAACTGAAGAGGCCCATGAAAGGACGACGTTACGCTACGCTTGACGAGATAAAGACGCGATCGAAGGAGGAGCTGAACAAGATAAAAAAAATGATTTTTTGAAGTGCTTCGAAGATTGGAAAAACCGTTGGCACAAGTGTATAATATCTCATGGGGATTACTTTAAAGGGGACAAAATAGATATTCATGAATAAATAAATAATATCTGAAAAAAACACAAAATTCGCGATACTTTTTGAACACACCTCGTATATACAAATTCACTTTTAATAGTGCCCAATATTGCTGCCTTTTCTAGTTTTTTTTTGCATCTATTTATAAAGTAATTTTAATCTATGATTTATACTATTTTAGACTCTATTTTTTGTTTATATTTATAATTGATTTGTTTTATTTGCATTTGTGTGTTCCAAATTTTATTGATTGACTTATGGTTAATGGTTTTATTGATTTAATTTTTATTTTGCTTTATTTTTGCAGATGAGCCGGCGGCGAATTCAACGCAGGCGAGCAAATTTGATGTTACTATGGAAAGTGCCACAACAACAACAACAACAGCAGCAACAAGCACAACGAAGCAGTACAAAACAACAGCAGCAGCGACAAGCAAACAATACAAAAACAATAATAACAAAGTGAGCAGCACGCGACGTGCAACAGCAACAGCAGCCGCAGCCGCAGCAGCAGCAGCAGAAACAGCAACAACAGTGACAACAACAACTAAGAAGCAAACATATCGCAACAGCCACAGCAGCAGCAGCAACAACGAAATTGCAGCAACACCAACACCAACAACAACAACACTCAAATCAAACAGCAACAAAGCAAACAACAACAACAAAGCTGCAACAGCAACAACAGCAGCAGCAGCAACCACAACAACAACAGCAACTGCGACAGCAATTGAGGGCAAAAGCACGCGAGATAAATTAAGCGAGCTGCCAGCCGAAATTGCAGACAGCAACAGCAGCAGCAGCAACAACAACAACAACAGCCACCACAGTGATAATAGTATTAGTGAGAATAATTATGAGTTTAAGGCTAAGGATAAAGCGAACGTAAGTGATAGCAAAATGACGCTACAGCAGGTGGCAAGCAGCGCAGCGAGCAATGTAGCAGCAACAACAACAACAGCAACAACAATACCAGCCACAGCCAACACCACCAGCAACAATAACAACAACCAGAACAGCAACAGCAACAACAACAGCAGCAGCAGTGAGTATCCAACAACAGCGACAGCAACAATTGTCGATGGCTGGACGAGCTCAACCAATTTGCGTTATTTGCACAAAAAGTTTAAGCGGCTGGCGAGCACCACCGAACCAGAGTCGGTGGATGCAATGGCAGCGATGCGCACCACATCGCTGTCATCGAATAGCTCGTTATCGCCACCGCTGCCAGTGGCCGCAGCACCGCTGCTCAATGGACATGTGACGGTGAAGGTTGCTCCCTTGCTGCCGGCAAGAAATGTAGAATTCAGTGCCAATTTCGTAAATGCCAACGACAACATCAACAACAACAACAACAACAACAATAACAACAACAGTCATGATGAGAGCAACAACAACAAGCACGGCAATGTTGCTGTTGTTGCTGGTGCGCCCCGAACACGCACGCCCCTCAGCAACAGTAATAGCAATAGCAATATTAACTATGCCAGTAATGCAACACTGTCGCCAGCAACATTCGCACAGCATCAGCAACAAACGCAGCCAACGCCAGCAGCAACAGCAGCCGCAACAACAACAACAGCAACAGCAGCTGTAGCAGCAACAACAATAATACAAACAGCACCAGCAACAGTTGCAGTCGCAGGATTGGGCGAGAAAACTAGTCGCCCCAAGTGCCCCTATTGCAATCTGATCTGTGCAAAGCCATCGGTGCTGGAGAAGCACATTCGTGCCCATACCAATGAGCGACCGTATCCGTGCAACAACTGTGGCATCGCCTTCAAAACGAAGAGCAACCTGTATAAACACTGCCGTTCCCGTTCCCATTTGGCGCGCATGCGTGGCCTCGATGTGCCAGCCAATGAGACGGACGGTCTGTCCGACCAGGACGGCGACGGGGAGCTGAGCAACAGCAGCTCCGAGCTACTAAGCGTCGAAGTTGTAAGTTATCGATTACTGTTAATAACAATAACAATTAAGTCAAAGTTAATATCGAGAATGCAAAATTCATTTTATTGTCTTGCTGCAGTCCACATTTTATTTGCTACTAAGCTGCCACTTGCAACAATTTTAGATTGCCATTCCTACAGCTGAAGTTCAAGCTTTATTTCTGAACTTAGTAAGAGACGTCTTAGATACGGGACGTGTTCAAAAAGTATCGCGAATTTTGAATTTTCGCGGGTTACGTATAATCGAATTTCGATTTTTTTGTAGCGTTATGTTGGTACTCATGTCTCTCACTTATGCCGACAAGCTCGGCCATTTTGAATGTTCACTTAATTGTTGACAGCTGGCACAAGTGTATAATATCTCATGGGGATTACTTTGAAGGGGACAAAATAGATATTCATGAATAAATAAATAATATCTGAAAAAACACAAAATTCGCGATACTTTTTGAACACATCTAATTATTTCTTGCGATAGCCAAAATGTCAGAAAATGGTTGTCAAAAATAAGGTTTTTATTTGTTGATTACAAAAAGCTTATGTTTGACAACCATTTTCTATCTTATATAATCTAAACAAGGCTCTGTTATAATCGTATATATTGTGTCTATGTATATATATTATCAATTGCAATAATTCAACAATTTTGCTCATTGCAGTTGAGTCGCACAGATTCGCCTTATGATGAGGCAATGGCCTCGCCGACGCCATCGCCATCGACGCTGTCGGCGGCGAAGAGTACGTATCTGCAGCAGCCGCAACTGCAACAGCATATGCTGCAACAGTTGCCGCTTGGCTCACCAGCAGCCGGAACACTGCCGCCCGCCCCGCCCGCTGACTCGCTGCACTCGGCGACCGCTCAGCTTCGCCAGTCGCTCGAATACAAGCCATACAAGCCCAAGTTTCACAATGCATCCCTCTATGCGCCCGGCACCCTCAAGGAGCAACAGCAGCAACAACAGCAACAGCAGCAGCAGGTACTGCAACAGCAACAGCAGCAGGCGTTGCTGCAACCACAACAGCATCAACACAAACTATCAGCGCAGCAACAGCAGCAGCAGCAACCATCGCTGGCGCATCCAACGCTCTCGCCCAGCACCCAGTTGAAGCTCAACAATCACATCAATTCGCATCAGTTGCAGCTGCAGATGCAGCACCAGCACCAACAGCAGCAGCAGCAACAGCATTTGCACGCCCAGCAATCCTTGCTGCTGGCGGCTGCAGCAACCAATCCGGTTGCATTGTCTGCATTGCCACCGCCGCCGCCGGGCGTTTATTATTTGGGACAGCCGCAGTATTATAATCCAACTGCAGCTGCAATGCATCAACATGCGCTGGCCATTCAGCAGATGCAGTTGCAGCAGCACTTTCAGCTGCAACAGCAGCAGCAGCAACAGCAGCAGCAGCAGCAACAGCAGCACCAGCAACAGCAGCAACAGCAGCAACAGCAGCTACAGCATCACCAACAGCAACAACAGCAGCAGCAGCATCACCAACAGCAGCAGCAGCAACACTCACCATTGCTGAAGGCGCCACAGCAGCAACAGCAGCAGGTAAGTTGAGACACAATCTGAGACTATAACTGGAGTAACCAACTCTCTCCCCTCTCAACAGCTGTTGCGCTCCACTAGCCAACAGCAGGCAGCAGTGATTGCAACAACAGCAGCGCTGCCAGCACCAGCCACACCCAACCCGCCAACCAATCTGAGCAGCTTTGCCAGCTCAAGCGGCGGAATGCAAGTGGTAAGTCAATAAATTTTGTAATAGAAAAATCCATTTTCTTAAAAAACCGTTTTAATTTTTGCCCTGCCGCAGAATGTGGAAAAGGTGCAGGAGCACATCTCCAAGCTGATCTCACAGAACGAGGCGATTGTGGAGAATAAGGAGATACTGCTGCAGAAGAAGTATCCCAAGCAGCTGAATCGTTCGCGCAGCTTCAACAATGCCAACAACAATAGCAACAATAACAGTAGCAGCAACAGCAACATCAACAGCAGCAGCAGTATACCAACAGCAGCGCACGCCAACAGCAACAGTAACAACAACAACAGCAATCAGCAGCTGGGCGAGACTAAAGTGAACCTGGCACAGGCCATAGTACAAAAACAGCAGCAACAGCAACAGCAGCATATGCAACAACAGTTGCAGCAGCAACAGTACCAATTATACTTGCAACAGCAACAACAACTGGAGCCGCCTGTGAATGGTCTGCTGAAGCGCAGCAGCAGCAGCTCTGCAAGCAGTACAGCCAGCAGCGGCTATGCCAGCCTTAAGGGCACAGCGACCACAACACAAATCGCCGCAGCCACTCTAAATGTGAAACAGTTGCAACAGTTGCCGCCGCCGCCATCGCCGTTGCCGTTGCAACAGTTGCAGTATCGCCAGGATCCGTCAACGCCAGTGCCCAAGCTGGAGCAGCAGCAGCAGCAGCAGTTGCAGCAACCCTTGCCACTGAATTTGTCTGCCAAGCCCAAGCCGTCGCTAGCAATGCCAGCAAAACCAACGCCAACAGTAACAGCAGCCGCAGCAGCATCAGCAACAACAACTGTTGTTGCCAAGAGCACAACAACAACAGCGCCAGCGGCAGCACCGAATATATCCATAATCAAGAATCTGCTGTTGAATGCACGTGGCCTGGCAGTGCCAATTGGCGAGGGCGATGATGCCGTCTACTCCTGCCCCATTTGCGCCAGTAAGTTTCGCAGCGCGGACGAGCTGAAGCACCACAACAGCACCTACTGCCAGGATGCGAATAGCAGTGCACCGATCAGTCCAGCCTCATCGCCGAGCACCAAATACTTTCGCTCCAATTCCATATCGTTTAGTCTGCCAGAGCTCCAATCGCACATGGCCAACTCGAAGAATCCGTTGTCGCTGGCCAAGCTCGCCAAGGTTGCCTGGTCGCAGCTAAAAACCAAGCCGAGCAGCCTGGTTCTCAGTCGTCTCAGTGCGGCACAGTCTCCCGCACGCACCTCAACCGTCACAGCGGCTATCAACAGCAGCACCAGCAGCATCAGCAACCACATAAACAGCAGCAGCAGCATCAATCACAACAGCAGCAGCAATCACATACCAGCAACAGCAGCAACAGCTGTTGTAATCCCGCCCAGCATTGATGCAACCAGCGTTGCCTTGCGTTTTGTGGACGCACCGCTGCCATCGCCGGGGCCGCTGCTCGGCAAGACGCCGCTGGTGGATTATGCGGCGCCACGCAAAGCGCCCGATGCCCAGGTGGTCATCACGAAAATGCACGAGGATCGCCTGGAGAACATTATCGTTGAGGCGCCATCGAAACGGCTCAAGCTGAGCAGTTGCGAGACATCGTTCACGCTGCCATCTGTCGTCGATATGCTCTTTGCTGGCAATCCAGAGTTGCAGTTCAGTGGCAAGGAGGAGCGTTTGCGTCGCTTTACCTCATCCGGCGGCACCATGATACCCATTTCGGAGTGTCCCGAGCTGGACAAGAGTCCCAAAATGATACGCACTCCCCTGTTGTCCGGCGGCAGTTTCCAGGAGATGTCGCCACGTCTCAGCGACATCAAGGAGCGCAAACTACTCGCTGCCAACAACAATAACAACAACAACAACAACAATAATAATAACAATCATAATAATGGTTTTCTGCTCAGCGCCTCCAACACGCCGCATCATTTCCAATTCCCACCAATCAATTCGATAACCGCCTTCAATCCGCTCACCCTGCCACCCATGAGCAACAGCAGCGGCACCAGCAGCAGCAGCAACATTGTGGATAAAGCGATACCCTATGTGCCGGGCATACCTGGTCCGGGCAGCTTATCGTTGCTGCCACCGCCACTTCAGGTGCAGCGTGGACGCAGCCCCAATCGCAAACAGCCCAGTCCCAATACGAATGCCAATCTCAATATCAATCTCAATCCGCTGCTGGCAGCTGAGGGCCCACTCAAGGCACTCTCGCCATTCGGTGGCGTACAAAATTTGCCCAGCGAATTCAGTCGCCAACCACCAACGCCAGCGCAACGCAATGCGCTCCAATGGACGAACAGCAGCAGCAACAACAGCAGCAATAAGCTGCCAGTGATTGTGGCCGACAGCACGCTGACCAAGAAGCCACCATTCAATTTTCTACGCATGGCGGATAATGTGAAGAGCTCCGCTGTGCAGGAGCAACAGCAACAGGCCCAGGCACTGGCAATGGGTATGCTGGAGGTGCGTCACTTTAATTTCGATAATGTGAACAAATCGCAGGAGGCGCTGGCGCCGCTGCATGTCGACACGCCCGATGAGGCAGCAGCAGCAGCAGCAGTAGCTGCAATCAAAACAACAACAACAACCACTGCAATTCTAGTAGCTGCAACAGCCGCAACTAGCAGTGCCAAGTCGAAATTCTTGCGACCCACCAGTCTGCCCCTCAAGCCAGGCACCTTTACCCCAAAGCGACATCATGGCATCACACCGACTGCCAATACACTGCCCTTGATCTCACCGGAAACCCCGAGACCCTCCAAGTCGTGCGTGCAACTCTATCTGAATGGCCATGCGTACACCTATCTGGGACTCAAGTGCAGCACGAAGATGTTCTACTGTACGGTGAACTGTCCGCAGCCCTCGTATGTGGCGGGCATGCACAAGCTGTCCATGTACAGTGTGTGGCAGGTGTGCGAGGAGAATCAGCCGCATCCGCTCGGTTTCAAGCCCAAACAGGTGATGGCTCTCTACGATTCCAGGCAAAAGATGCTCGGCACTGGTTGCACCACAGCAATGGCGGGTGCCGGCAAACTGCAGTACTCTGTCTTCAGTTCACAGGAAACGGTTAGCACGTGCTCAACGACGGCCAACGGACAGAGCAAGTTCTACCAGCACCAGTTGAAACAGCCGCCGGCAATTGGCGCGCTCAGCGAGGCGAATGTGGCAGCCAAGGCCAGCGAGGAGGCGGCTGCCAAGAAGCTGGAAACGGGTCAGCTATTGGTCGGTGGCTACGAGTCGCATGAGGATTACACGTACATTCGTGGACGGGGGCGTGGTCGCTACGTCTGCTCCGAGTGTGGCATACGTTGCAAGAAGCCATCCATGCTCAAGAAGCATATACGCACCCACACCGATGTGCGTCCATTTACCTGCAGTCACTGCAATTTCAGGTGAGCACAAACTGAAGCTGAAATGGATATCTGTCTAGATGGATACTTGTCTAGCTAGAAACCTTTATTTTATTTCTACTATACTCGTATACGTAACCCGCGAAAATTCAAAATTCGCGATACTTTTTGAGCACACCTCGTATACGTAACCCGCGAAAATTCAAAATTCGTGATACTTTTTGAACACACCTCGTATACGTAACCCGCGAAAATTCAAAATTCGCGATACTTTTTGAACACACCTCGTATACGTAACCCGCGAAAATTCAAAATTCGCGATACTTTTTGAACACACCTCGTATACGTAACCCGCGAAAATTCAAAATTCGCGATACTTTTTGAACCCACCTCGTATACGTAACCCGAGAAAATTCAAAATTCGCGATACTTTTTGAACACACCTCGTATTCTATTTTATTTATCCATCTCAATCTATTCAAATATCCTTGAATCTCCTAGTTCTCTATTTGTCTCTCTCTCACTCTCTCTGCTTGACTTGATTATGATTATTCAACTATTCATTCAATTGCAGCTTCAAGACAAAGGGCAATCTCACCAAGCACATGCAGTCGAAGACGCACTTCAAGAAGTGCCATGAGCTGGGCATCAATCCGGGTCCGATGCCCGCCGATGGCGAATTCCTTGATGTCGATGACTTTGATCAGCAATCGTCGACATCGGCAGGCGGACGCACCTCCTCCATGGCCGGTGAATCCGATTCGGATGACTACAGCGACAACGAGTCCGAGAGCAGTGGTCAGTCTAAATCATCTAACTATATTATACATTTGCATATTGATAGCCTCCTCCTTTATTCACCTTTAGACACCGATGAGTCCAAGTCGCGCATGAAGGAGCATGAGGCGGCACGGGGTCTGCTGTCGCTGTCGATGACGCCGCCGATACCGCAGAGTGTTTCACCGTATCCGGCACTGGTCCAGGATACGCCGGCTGCCAGTCCAGCGAACAGCATTGGCTCCTCGGCTGGCAGCGCAGCTGGCAGCGGTTCGCAGCCGAAGCGACAGGTTTGCTCGTTTACGTCGCCAAAGCCGCCGTTTGACTACCAGAAGCAGGAACAGTATTACTCCAATCCCGAGGAGTCCAAACCCAAGCGCGGGGTGCCCAACGATGAGAGCAGCGCACCCATGGATCTGACCAAGCCCCGTCCAATGCCCAGCATTTCAGTGGCGGCCTCGTCGCCCATAGCCGACCAGATGCTGGCGCAGACACCCAAATCGCAGGCACAGCAGATGCGAGACGTAATCTTTGGCGCGGGCAACAACGAGTGCGGCTTCATGAAGACCCTAATCTCTGTCTCCGACAAGGTGCGCATCTCTGCCGAAATTGAGGAACAGGCAAAGCGCGAAAGCGAGGGCGAAGATGTCCTCCTGCAGACGTACATCAAGGAGCAGGCGCTGCAGCATGCCAAAATGAAGCAGAGCCAATTTAGTCGCAGCTACCTGGTCACTTCCACCACCAACTCCAACACGAACTGCTCCAACTCTACCTCTACCACGAGCAGCGTTAGCATTAGCTGTGCTGTGACCACGCCCATTGTTAATAGCAAGCCACAGTTGAACATGGCTGAGCTGCCCAGCATTGAGGTGCACGAGGTGAAGACACCAGAGTCGCCAACGCCATCGCCGGCACTTGTCAAATCCGCCGAGGAGAGTGAGGAGAGCGAAACGCAATCGGATCAGGAGAAGCCAAGCCTAACAACACCCATTCCTGTGCCAGTCACCGTCTCTGTCTCAGTTGCTGTACCAGTTTCCAGCACCAAGTCGACTGCAGAGATTCAGCAGCCGCACAATGCCAATTTGCCTGCTGCAGTGCAACAGCCAGATGCCACCGATTTTAGTGGCGTACTCAGCAGCAGCAGCAGCAATAGCAACAAAAATAGTAACAGCAGCAGCGGCAGCAGTGGATCAACTGCACCCACGCGTATTGTGGTCGTCGGTGAGGATGGCTTCAAAACGACACCGACCAGCGGCAGCAACGAATTGCAGTCTGGCGGCGCAACAGCAGCTGCAACAGCAGCGGCACCAGCAGGTGCAACGTATACGAATCGTGTGGTGCCACCGCCACCGCCGCCAATAGCGAGTGATGCGCGACCCACTTGCACCGTTTGCAACAAGACGTTCCAGCGAACGCATCAGCTGTCGCTGCACATGAACATCCACTACATGGAACGGAAGTTCAAGTGCGAGCCGTGCAGCATCTCGTTCCGCACCCAGGGTCACCTGCAGAAGCACGAGAGGAGCGAGGCGCATCGCAACAAAGTGATGATGACATCAACGTTTGGTGTGCCAACCACATCCAATCCGCGTCCCTTCGAGTGCACTGATTGCAAGATTGCGTTTCGCATCCACGGCCATCTGGCCAAGCATCTGCGCTCCAAGACACATGTGCAGAAGTTGGAGTGCCTGCAGAAGTTGCCATTTGGCACCTATGCCGAGATCGAACGGGCTGGCATCAGTCTGACGGAGATCGATACCAGCGACTGTGAGAATTCGCTCATCTCGCTCAAGTTGCTGGCACAGAAGCTGCTCGAGAAGGATCCGAACAAGCTGAGTGGCTACACAACGCCGTCGGGCATGCTGCAGCTATCGGCGGATGCACCGGCTGCCGGCCAGGACAGCGCCTCCGAGGATGGCTTCAGTGCGGCGAACAGTGCCGCCGCCTCGGCCATTGCCTCGCTGGACAACGACAGTGCCGGCAACACACCGAAGCGTGCCAGCTCCATGTCTGAGGATGAGACGCTCACCAACGGACTCGGCCTCAGTCACAGTCACAGCCATAGCCACAGTCTGAAGCGGCGTCTGCAGAACAGCAGCTTCAGCAGCAATGGCGATGAGAGCGACAATCCAACGGATACCACTGGCAGCGGCAGTGGCAGTGGCAGCAGCGAGAAGCGTGCCAGAAGCAACACAAATGAAATCATCACGCTGCCGACGCCGGTGGCTGTGTCGACGGCAACGGCCAGCAACTGACAGTATATGTATATGCTGCAGCCCACCTGAGTGTGGCCCTATCAACAACGACAGCAACAACAACAACCACAGCAGCAGCACCGCTACCAGGCTACGTATGCCTGGCCACAATCCCGGCCAGGCCAACAGCCACGTGGTGGAAGCGGCAATGACCAAAACATCAACGAGCGCATATCAAATGTCTAAGCATATCGCATTTGGGCACACAAAACCATTCTACACACACACACACGCACACACACACACGCACACACATACACACACGCACACACACGCACCTCTAAGAGCATTTTAAGACTGGCTTAAAGTGGTTGCTCAAAATGTGGATTGGTAAGGAAAAGCCAACAATTTGTGTTCGAATTTTCAGGCATAATCTGAAAATGTAGTTGCCACTTTAAGCTAGTTGTGTGTTGGCCTGTCTGTGCTTGTGTGTGTGTGTGTGTGTGTGTGGGGCAAGTCAAGCATATGTACGATATACATACTATACAACATAAAGGAACAGTAGTTTGCAAGTATTTAGTTTAGTTAATGTCAACTCTCACCTACGAAAAGTTGTTCAACTCTTATCTAGTATATATATATATATATATACATCTATATATATAAAAAAACTATAATTTCTTTTTCGAAATGATAAAAAAAAAATACAAAACTCCCGAAGTGCTGTGAGTCGTATGTATAATATGAGAACTATAAATAATAATAACAAAATCAACATTTATTTTGTGTGTAAATAAATGAACCCATCTATTTAGTGTAATAAGGCTTAGCCCACCCACGTCCCCCGCGACACACGACCCGTTTACCAACAACAATTCTGATCCGTTTTCCAAATCTAATCACAGAGTTCTTCCTAATTTGAAAACCTTACCATCATATTATGTTTGTTTTAGTTTTTAGAGAGAAAAAAAAAACGAGACCACGAGACTCTTTTCAATTGTTTGTTTTAATTAATTAGTTATAAACGGTATGTTTAATTAGCGAAAGCAAAATTGAAAATCAAATAAAATCATAAAAAATAACTAACTATAGGTAAAGATTATGTTGTCATATATAAATTAAGTTTTGTAGGCTAGCTAAAAGAAAAAAACACAAAAAAAAGAAAGAAATACAAACCACACACACACACATGCACACACACACACACACACACACACACATATAGTTAATAGAAATTAATGAAAATTATTGTACAAAATGGCTACAAGTATAGCAAAGTATATACATACATTTATATATATATTATATGGTATATATATATATATATATATTTCAATGTATATTTATTTGTATGTCAAACAACCACAAAAACAACATGAAATGAAGTGATTTATTACATTAATGTAAAATATATCAAAAACTGAGCATGAAAACTTTACAAAAACAACCACAAAAAAAACAACAAAAAAGAATGACGCAAAAAATAAACAAAAATCAATGTGAAAACATCAATTTTGTAGTTAGTTTGTTGTTCCACTTGGGCCAGGCTTAGGATCGTCTTTGAAAGTACATATATTCCTGAAAAGATTTGTAAGTATATTTTATAAAGCCGAGCCCAAAATAAAAAAGAAAAACTCACCAGCAGAAATGCGCTGCCCAGGATTAGAGCACGCTCCTTGGACGTTAGCCTGGCGTCGCTGAAGTAAATGTTTGTGGTGTACTGCGATTTGCTGGCCAACCATTTGTGGTCTATCGAGGCGCGCAGATCACCACCCGAGTGAATCTGAGCGTTAATAAGAAAATAACATTAAAGAATAAACATCGGGAAGATCTGGCAAAATTGAAGGTGGAAAGATAGAAGAGAGCGCATTCCCACAAAAGACGATTCTACATATTCAAAATACTTTTCGAATTAACACCATGTCAAATGGGACCGCAAAACAGAGTTATTCAGGATTGGCGGAATTCAAACTGGATCGAAATAATTCTTCTAATTTAGGCCTACCTTAAAGTAGCAATCGTTTGGCAGGCAAAAGCACCAGAATCCGGAATTCGCCGGGCCTTCGACACAGAAGAGGGGCTGATAGGTGTTGCCGTCTTCAATGTAAAACTCGGGTTGTGTAAATGTGGGGGATTGCACCACACGACCCAGCACATTGCCGGGCGGTATCCAGATTTCCAGATTTTTGGGCTGACAGCAAACCGAACCCAGTGCCAGTTTCCGGCGAAATACCAAAGCCTCCTGATGTGTTTTGTCCAGCAGATGCATCTGGAATGGCCGACCGGCGCCCCAAATCATGCGATTCTTCTCTGTGGAGCTCTCGGAGGCAGCGAAGATGGCATCACCGAGCGGCGAACGAACCACATAGCGATTCTCCGACGAGACGGCTGTGAGTGCTGTTGAATGGGATTCGATTAGTTGGCGGAACAATCTCAATTCTCTTCTACGCACAAACATTGAACTCGAAGGTTTGCTCAATGTGCACAGAGGGCAAGTCCGCGAGACAATCGTAGCCAGCCAAGGGTATAAAAGTGCGACTGCCTGCAACCGTAGAAATGGGTAATGGAATGCGCGGAGCCTCTGGGAAATTGTTGTTCCAGTTAATATAGTTTATAAGCTTAAGTGAAATATGCAGTTAATCACCTGATGTTGGTCGCGGCTGGGCAGTTATGCTGATTTGCGAGTCAAAAACTGCAAAGAAGAACACATACAAATACAGTGAGCAACGCTTCGAATCTTCGTATTCGAATTCGTATTGATAAGCAACTGGCTAATATCGATCACTTGGTCAAATCGACGCTAAACAAAGGCACTTGAAATGGCGCTGGTGAAACGGTCATAAAGGCACAGTAGTATAGCTACTGATAAGATACTGATAGGGACAATGTGTACCTGTGCTGTTTGTATATATTCATCGTTTACACCTATACCATTGAAACATTTATCAGGCACTAAAAACATAAAGTGCTGCACAAGTGATTCATCCAAAAATAGTTTGAATTTCATTGTTTTCGTAAAGTTTATTTACCTCGGGGTTCGGTGGGACTGGGTGTTTGGGCCACTCGTATTTCACTGTCATATTGCAGAGTGCGAACCGCATCATTTTGCAGCATTTTGATTTAGTTTTAGTTTTTCTTTTGTTTTTAACTCTGTTTTCAAATGCAACGCTCGCAATACAAAACAGATCAACGGACGAAATCAACTGTGTGACCAGAGCTAATAAGCATAAAATACCATCAAAAAAAGGTTTTCCTATTCCAACTGTTACGTTACTTTGTTCTTTATTGCGTTATCGCGCTGTTGCGACGCCTTACTCGACTTTGCGTTAACATTACTCATTAATGGTAAAAGTGACCACAATATCACCTTAGAGACCCAGCTGTAAATAGGAAGATTTTTAATATTGTTTAAAATACCAATTCATTCGTCTAAGCCAGACTGTTTGTGCATAGAAATTTGTTAAATGAGGTGGCAACATTTAGCAGGTGAGTTGATATTGAGAAAACGATGAAATAGACGCAGCAGCAGGTCGTAGTAAATATCAAACACAAACAACAAGCAAGTCGCTGCGCTCTCAGCAAAATATTCGCACGCGGAGAGTGAGAATGACAGAGAGAGTGAGAGGAAGAGGGAGACGGGAGGCTTAACAGCGTTATTAATGCTTAAGTTTGAATTTATTTTGAATGTAGGAGAGGGAAACAATGTTAATTGTTTGCGATTTAAAGAGTTGTATTTACAAAAATATGTGTTGTATTTGCGTGCAGTTGTTTCTGTGTGTGGGGCTGTTAACGCGTTGCTCGATTGAGTGGTTGCAGTTGATTATGTGGCACTGCGCAGACGCTGGAGCGGCATAAACAAATGCCTTCACCTTTCGACTCCTTTCACGCTCCAGCGATGGCGATGGCGATGGTATTGAGCACAAAATAACGTCAGTTTAGTTCTGGCTATCGCAATAGCCTGACCGCGAGCGCGGTCTATATCGAATTCCCCCCCATCAACCAGCAGATAAGATGGCTAAGTGCAATAATCAATAAACTTGCTTTTCAAAAATAAACTTCCACTAAAAACAAAGTGTAACCGTAGATTAGATCAAGTTAATACGGAATTTCATGCTAACCGAAATTCAACACATTTCCGTAAAAAACACACAAATAAATAGCAACGCAAAGCGAAACATATTTTCTAGCTTGCATTCTTAACGCACCCCAAAAAAAAAAAAAATTTGTGGGGTTGTTGCTTACAGCCACCCACTCAATGTGTGTGTGAACCTGTGTGTAACAACACGAGCTGTGGAGCTGAGCTGCAAAGAGCAGAAGTAAAAAATCTATGAATATAAAAGTGAAGTGTGCTCATCGTTGCCGTTGGGAAAAAGTGTAAAAATTGCATCTGGACGGAAGTAGATACGTGACAGAGCGTGGGTCATGTCTCTGGAGGATCCGTTTTTTGTTGTCAAGGAGTATGCACTTTATTGCGCTTAAATATGTGCCACATTCTGATGCAATTCTCTTGCTACCCCGTTACCCCGTTACCCCTTCCACTCTCCACACTCCTCTACTTCTACTTATCTTTGCAGTGAGGTCTTCAAAGCGCTGAACAAAACCCGCGGACTTTATCTGCGTTGGCGTGAGTTCGGCGAAGACGGTGGCGCCGAGGTTGAATGGACAACAACGGAGCTGCGTAATTCGTTGCGCAGCATTGAATGGGACCTCGAGGATCTGGAGGACACTATCAATATCCTTTTTACACACACACATACACACACACACACTAAACTGTTGCAGTTGTTGCGCTTGCGAAAAATCAATTCGAATTCTTGCTTTCCACTACAGTTTTTCCTTAACTTGTTTTTATCTGTTTAGAGCACGTATTGTTGAAAAGAATCCAACCAAGTTTCGCATTGATAATCGTGAACTGTCCAGCCGGCGTCATTTCATTGACAACACTCGCGATGAGGTCAAACAGATGAAGGATAAGATGAGCCTGAACCGGAACACGGACAGAGACATAACCGCACATCAGCCACTGCTCGAGAACGAAAGGAATCACAGCCTGAACCACCACAGTCACAATCCTAACCACAATCACAACAATCACAACCAAAGCAACGAATATCATTCAAACAACGATCGCACCTATCTGGTTGATTGCCCCAATTCACAGTCAGTCGCCAATACCATAGCAGGCACGATGTCCGCAGCAGCAGCAGCCGCAGCCGCAACGCGGCACAGTGGCACAAAGTATTCCAAGCTGGAGAATGCTCTGGACATTGATAGTCCCAGCCATTATGGGGGCAATGTCAGTAGTTTGGATAGTCCTGGCCATCGATATGTGGGCGAGACGGTGTCTGTGCAGCAGCGCATGATTCAGGGTCAGGACGAGCAGCTGGACATGATAAGTGATTCCATTGGCACCCTTAAGACTGTTTCGCGCCAAATTGGCGTCGAATTGGATGAGCAGGCGGTCATGTTGGATGATTTTGGAAATGAGTTCGACACAACCGAATCCAAGCTGGATACAACAATGAAGAAAGTTGCCAAAGTTCTACACATGAATAATGGTAAGCACAGAGTAATCTACTCAGTTATGCAATAACTTTCAACAATTAATGATAATTGTAAACCTTTCAATACAAATTGCAGATAAGCGTCAGTGGGCTGCCATCCTCATATTGTCTGTGCTGTTATTGTTTGTGATAATTCTGTTTATTGTTTTGTAATTTATTTGTTCACACTTTTTGCGCTTACGAGTCGAAACAATTGTAGTGTAAATTAATTAGATTTATTTTTTAAATAATATAATTGCAGTCTTAAAAGCGAATACAATATTTTATATATATTTTAATAACCTGACTACAAAATTCCCTAGCTGTATATATACACGTTTAAAAACTTTATTAACAAAATCACCAAACAAATCCGAGAATCGAGAGTAATAATAATAATGCAAAACGTATTTCCAAAGACAGAAAGAATTATGCGTTAGTTTCTGGTAACTGAAACACTGGCTAAATGGTACAATTTATATGTATGTGTGGAGAAGAATATATCTGTATATCAAGAGAGTTATTTAAAAACCTGTATGCAGTTGAGTAAATATATAAATCTTAAAACAAATACAAAAATAGTTTCATGTCTGATTTTAAATTTTAACATCTTTCGGGTTTTATCAGAGCTGTTAGGAATCTGCCAGCAAAATAGTTTTGCTTCGCTCTGTGAATATTTCATACAAACACTTAGTGATATTGCCAATCATTTGAGGTCACAACACAGCTAAGATAACGAGCCTGCGCAATGGCAACTCGACTTTAGCTTATTTATGGCAGCAGCAATAACCATATAACAAAATGTTGCTTAGTGGTTGAAGCCAATTTGTGGCTGTTAATCAACAGTCAAAATTCGCGAATGTTGGCGGTATTTTGAACTGTAACGAAAAGGTGTGACCAGATCAATAAATTGAATTTCATAATGCGCAATGCGAGTTGGAGGATTTCTGGCAAATAAGTTTGTTTTGTTTGGCGGTTTTCGATCAGCAATAAAATTGTATGTTTGAATTTGACAGTAAATAATAAATACATTCTTTTCAATAAGTAATTTATTCAGATTGCAAATGAAGCGCACGAAAACTAGAAGCACAGCAGGCGCTGCCAAAAAAAAGTGGAAAGAAGACGAAAGCAGCAGTGATGATGAGGAAACAGTTCAAGTCAAATCTCCAACAGAAAAGTCCAAACTAAGCTACAAAAACTTTGAGCAGTTCATCAGTCACATGCAGGAGCAACGCATTGCGTCCGCATCCCATGTCCATGAATTTGCCTTCAGGAAAAAACGGGTGCGCGTCCTAACCAAAGCAGCTGATGTGAAAGAGCAGTGCAAAGGCGGCGTTGTCTATTGGATGTCGCGAGATGCTCGCGTTCAGGACAATTGGGCGCTTCTCTTTGCACAGCGTTTGGCACTCAAACTGGAGCTGCCACTGAGTGTGGTCTTCTGTCTGGTGCCAAAGTTTCTAAATGCCACATTGAGGCACTACATGTTTATGCTGGGCGGCCTGCAGGAGGTGGAGCAACAGTGTCGTGATCTGAACATCACATTTCAGCTGCTGCTGGGTCCAGCGGTGGAGCGACTGCCGGCCTTTGTGGTTGCCGAGGAAATCGGCGCTGTGGTTTGTGACTTTGCGCCTCTGCGGGTGCCTCGCCAGTGGGTGACGGATGTGGTCAAGGCTTTGCCGCGCAATGTGCCCCTCACCCAAGTCGATGCACATAACATTGTGCCGCTCTGGGTGACCTCGGAGAAGCAGGAGTATGCAGCGCGTACCATTCGCAACAAGATCAATTCAAAATTGAGTGAATATCTGACCGAGTTCCCGCCTGTCATCAAACATCCACACGGCAATGGGCAAAAGGATAAACTCGTTGATTGGGCGGCCGCAGAGGCGCTGCTGACATGCGATCGGAGCGTCGATGTGGTGGATTGGGCCAAGCCCGGTTATACAGCTGGTAGTCGCCAACTCTACGAGTTCTGCACGCGCCGCTTGCGTTATTTCGATGAGAAGCGCAATGATCCCACAGCCGATGCACTTTCTGGACTCTCGCCTTGGCTGCACTTTGGCCAGATATCGGCACAGCGCTGTGCTTTGGAGGTGCAACGATACACTTCAATGCATAAGGCTTCAGCGGATGCCTTTTGCGAGGAGGCCATTGTGCGCCGCGAACTGGCGGATAACTTTTGCTACTACAACGAGCACTACGACAGTTTGAAGGGTCTGCATGACTGGGCTTATCAGACCCTGCAGAAGCATCGCACGGATGAGCGCAATCCATGCTATTCGCTGGAGGAATTGGAGCAGTCACGTACATACGATGATCTTTGGAATTCGGCTCAGCTGCAGCTGGTGAAGGAGGGCAAAATGCATGGATTTCTGCGAATGTATTGGGCCAAAAAGATACTCGAGTGGACGGCGACGCCGGAGCTGGCTTTGGAGTATTGCATACTGCTGAACGACAAGTATAGCCTGGATGGTCGTGATCCCAATGGCTATGTGGGCTGCATGTGGTCCATTGGTGGTGTTCACGATCAGGGCTGGAGGGAGCGTGCCATCTTTGGCAAAATACGCTTCATGAACTATCAGGGCTGCAAGCGGAAGTTTGATGTTAACGCCTACGTGTTGCGCTGGGGCGGAAAAGTGTACAAGAAGCAAGATAAATGAAACTGTATATATGTATTCTTATTCCAATTGGAAATAATAGAAAATAGAATAGAAAATTGTTGTTTTTTTTCGGTTTATGTTTTCCACAATTCCATTTAAAGATCTGTATAAAATAGTTGAAATTACATTAATGGGCCTCAGCGCTTAGCGCTTAATCCTTCTCAGCGATTTTGGTTAAGTGCTCCTCGATCTCCTTTTCATCGAGAATGCGGAACTGAGGATTCGACTTGCTCACAACGCCAATTTCGATGCCATTGGGCTTAAAGTCAACGGCCAACACACTCGACAAACAAGTGATGGCCAACTGGATGGCCTTCTCCTCAGACAGATTGTTCTTGTACTTCTTCTCCAAATAGCTGTTCGCCTCAATCATCTTTGCACCCACCGAACAGGCACGGAAACCGCAATAGTAGCCGGCCGGATCGGTTTTGTAGACGCACGGTCCAAGCTCATCATCGTACGAAATCAGCACCATGCTGCACCCCAACGGACGCATCTCGGCATTCTGTGTGTACACCTGATTGATATCGGCAATGCGACGGCAGAGCACATCCACGGGCATCTCGTATCCGTACTTGTAACGAAAGTTTGCGGCTTCGTAGCGTGCCTTTTGCACCTGCGAGCGCGAGTCCGCTGCGAAAATAAACGAGTTCATTTTGATAAAACCCACTGCTGACTGGGAAAGCTAATCAATTAAAATTACCAATGCGTCCGGTCATAACGCAACCAATTTCCTTGGTGATGCCAAACAAGTGTGTCACAGTCTCTGGCACAATATTCTTCTCCGTCACCTTCTTCTGGGTGGCTACAACGGCACAGTCGCCGCTCTTCAGAGCCACAGAGGTGATATTCTCCTGCGTGATGGCCTTAAACGCATATTCTGGCCGTAAGGAATGCATGAAGTTAATTGCAAATATTATAAAGTATATAATAGAAAATGCATCATTTAAACAATTACTTACCGACTTGGTAGAGGCGTCCCTCGGGCGAAAAAATTGTAATGTGTCTATCGAAACCGGCTGAACTTCCACGAGACATTTTGTTTATTTGTTGAATAAGCTGGCGAAAACAATACTCGTTGCAGTATATAATTTGTTAAAGTTTTTCTCGAAATACTCACATACTTTCGTTAATATCAAATTTACAACTGGCTGAAGTGTGCTTGGTTTTTTGATTTGCTCAAACACGAAATTTATAAAGTCATTGTTGACGAGGGATGGCAAAAAATATCGTTTTATCGAGTCGATAGTCGGCTTGTTATCGCGTTGGTTTTGTGTGAACGGCAATCGTAAATAAATGGCTGGCGATACATTTGGGCTAATGTGAATGGCATGCCCAAAGCGAATAGGTAAATATACGACAAAATAACTAAATACAAATAATATTAAGTCGAACGTTTAAGTGTTAACTAAGGTATATATGCATATATTCGGTCCGACGGTGTTGTATTGCGAACATGCATGAAGATGATTTGAAAAATCAATTAACAATTGCTCGGAACGAGATTAACAACTTGAGGTACAATATAATCCTTGATATTGTTGAAGTTCAAGTTCAAAGTTATTTATGAATACCTTGAATTCGATTACATGTGCAGACAGCAAGTGCGCAACTTGCAGCATGTGCAGCGCAAGGACATTGAAACAATAAACCGGTTGCTGCAGGATTTTCGCTGCGAAGGTTGCGCCAACAAAACCGTCAAGGGCAAGGACAAACCGGAAACGCTGCTGCTGCAGGTGCGTTGCAGGTGAGTAGCCAAACATAGAACACAATTTTAACGTTCTATCAACCGTAGACAACCAGTAGTGATATCAACGTCAACGGTTCCAATGAGGTGGCCCATTTCAATCCCATTGGCATAATACGCAGCGCCTTCCCAGAAAAGCGCGCCGTGCCACGCCAATCGAGCGTTGGTAGTCGACTCCGCAGCATCATACAGCTTAATGATGGCGTCTTTACCAATCCGGAACACTCATTGGAGGGTCTTGCCGACTTCTCGCACATGTGGCTCATCTATCATTTCCATAGGAACAATGCGCATCCAAAGGCAAAAGTAGCACCTCCGCGTTTGGGTGGCGAACGCATTGGAGTGTTCTCCACACGCTCACCGCATCGACCTTGTCCGGTTGGGCTATCACTGGTGGAAATCGAAAAGATTGACGGCGCCACTATAAGCTTCTATGGCACTGATATGGTAGATGGAACGCCTGTGCTGGATATTAAACCGTATATACCCTATTATGATGCACCAGTTTTAAGCATGGACTCAGGCATGTTGAACATTTTCAAATTTAGATTATTTTTGTAAGATTGCTTTCAATCCACAATTAGATCGCACTTCCATTGTTCCAAACGAGAACAGCGTTGACTTTTATGATTCGCGACAGGAGCCCGATGGCGAAGAGTCCGATCTGGAATTATATGGCGCCGCCGGTTATACAGCTGGTAACATAAATGTAGATGCATTAAGTGGCAATGGTATGCAGGCAGCACCATCACCACCGTTGCCCAGCGCAGTGCGTGTACCCAACTGGGTGGTGGCCAGTCACCGGTTGAGCGTTTTATTCAATGAGCACGCTGAGGCTCAGCTGCAGGAGCTGCAGGTGCAGAAGCAATGCATTGTCGACATATTGGAGGCGGATCCACGTTCCGTATATCTGCGCACAAAATACGGCTCACAAATATTCACTTTCCAGCTTAGCGAGGTGACGGTTACGTGCAAGTTTGATGACAATGCTGGCACTGTAACCGTGGTGCAAGTTCGACGCAATGAAAACATCCAGGTGACCGCATTGGACGGGGAGCCACGCAACACTTAAAAGAGGCATTTAGTTATAAGTTTTAAGCGCTGCATTCTGTTTCCCTGGACTGCTTTGTAGTAAAGTTGATTATGTGTTATCTTAAGTACTCAAGTTGATGAGCTTTAAAATGTAAAAAGTTTCGATTTGTCGATTATGTATAAAATATATGAGACATTATTATGTGTGTGCTTGCTATGCAAAACAATTATACTTGTGTTTATCTTCATCTAATCTATGTGCTTTCCTTTTCTTCAGTACATGTTTGTAAATTGCTTCAAATATTTTTAATTTCTTTTAAGACAACATGAGCGACACAGAGGCACACACAACGTTGACCTGGTCAGAGTTTCTGAGCGAAGCCAAACAGTTTCTGGACAAGTCACAGGAGTTGTACGATAACTGGGAGCTCTTTGAAAAGGTGAGTTGCCAACAAACTTGTTTTCCCATTTAAAATACATTTGTTATTCTTCAGGACGACGAAGAGCCCAACAGCTTTCTCAGATATTCGCAGAAGATCAAGTGTAAAGCGAGCAATGATCTCATAAATGTAGAGTATCATATCGTCTACAGCGTGTCTTATCAAGTTCCAACGCTTTACTTTCAAGCACATAGATCGGGTATAATTACTTTTTATGCCTTTCGTATATCGATAGTAATAACTACTTTGTAGATGGGAGCCTCTTGGATGTGGAAGCTACTTGGAGCTTATTTATGCCTGACGCATCGCGCGGCGATCTCTACGAAATGTTGACCCAAATGGAGCATCCTGTGCTGTTTCGACCCTTTATGGCTTTGCATCCTTGCCGCACCTCCGAAATTTTAGCACAATTTGGTAGGAAGAGTGAAAACATTTTGATCACCTTCATTAGCTTATATGGTCCATATGTTAAATTGAATTTATCAAATAGCTATGGTTTAGATTGTTCCAAAATCTAAATACATTGGTTTATAAAATGTGTGATAGATAGTATTTATTATTGGTTGCTTTAAACACTGATTACAGGCGTGGTTTACATAAATGGTTATGTTTCATATTTTTTTCTATTCAATTACATTTTGCAGAGGCTTGGCACAATTAAAAATTAAGTTTAGTTTGTGTGTGTTTTACATATGTGGTGTGTGTGTGTATGCAAACCATATAAAGCGGAGCTGGTTTTTAGGATAAGGACGTCAAACAAATATATTTAATTTATAGCACTTATGGCTACCGATTGGCCCACAAGTATACGAATGGCTCCAGTTTAAACTACAACCAAGTTATAATTATGCATACATATACAGACAAAGGTATTTATTTCGACCTAGTTGTATACATCTAGATGTATTCGTACATGCAAAATGCAGTTGGTTTTCTAAAAGCATTTACTATTCAATAATGAGTTGGTTTTGTTAGTAAGTATGCTTTTCAAGAAAATAATTATCATGTCATGTTCTAATTCGTTATGATCATTCATATATTTGCTATATACTGCTACACTAAATAAAGTTTCTAACTTTGACTTGATTTCTGTAAATAAATACATTTTAGTCTCTAGTTTATCGCCTATATATTTTTCTGCTCTACACTGTACATAGTTAATTATCTTATTGTATAAATTGTAATTACATTTGATGTATTATTTATTTAGTTGGCTTCCTTGTCCCTAATAGTACATTTCTCATTTATAATTAATGTTAACTGGCTACTGTGTGGCATTTGCATCCCAACGCCCCGACACAAGAAAGTTATCATCACCGGCTGGAAATGAATACAGTTTTGTGGGCGAGAGGAGTTGCATCGAAAATGTTATTTGCAAAAATTAAATAGATTCATGTGTTTTGTGTGTATTTTTGCTTTTTGCTTGTTTTGTAATCGAACAAAAAATGTACGTTCATATATGTATGTAAATATGTACTTATATATGCAAAACAACTGTACTCATACATTTAGATCGTAGATACATATATACTTTGTATGTGTTGACACGCAGAACATCTACAGAACATCAATGTTGGCATTTAAACATTTAAACTGATGCTATTTATTTATAAATATATATTTTTTGAATGTAAAAAGTTGTTAAGTGTTGAGGGGTGTTTGTCCAATCCAGTAAATTTTGCTGATCTGATCTACACTAACATATAGCAACACAATATTCAAAAACGATATCCACATTTGAAATGCGGCAAGAACAAGTACAACAACTGAGTGTTTTTAAAAAATGACTAACCATGCTTTATGAGTTAAAAGTAAACAAGTAGGTACTCTGTGTGTATATATTAGTTATTGGATTAATATTATATACATATTTCGTATAATTCACTATAGTGTTAGATTCGTTTAGAGCAGACATAAATGAATGCTTACAAGGAATGATTTAATATCAGTTTACCCCACACTTTCTTATATCATCTAATGTGTTACATAGATTTCCGCTAATATGTATTAATGTGTATATCATTACAAGTATTATATAGTTTCAGGTAATATTTAATTGGTTAACATACGTTGAATATTGTTATTAGCATTATACCCAATCCGATGAGAATCCAAATAAATGTAGTCCTAAAGGATTCGATTTAGATATTCATTCGATTCTTGTTATTTGCAGTTTAATTTTTACAATAATTTATTGGTGTAGATATTTGTTATATTGGTGTGAGTATTACTGTGGCAAATACCTACGTGGATACCTATATGGAACTATATCAAATATACATGCCTCACTTGGGTTAAAGCTATAGCATTTGTTCTTTCTTTGTATCTCATTTTTTTTGTATTTTTATATCAAAATTCTTTTAAAGCTTCACCATTTCAATGATATTTTGTATACCAAGTTACATTGTTCTATTTACAATATATATAAAATAAATAGCATATACAATATACATTTGAATATATTTAATTTTTATACTTTGCATAGTGCTGCGTGCTAGCAAATTATTATAAAGAACGTTGTTATTATAAACGATAAGTCAATGTCAATTTACACACCAATTTTGGGTCAAATTAAATGTTGCCAATGATATGTTTCACTATGTAGGAACTATATAAAAATTAAGTTGTTTTCATTTAATAATAAAAAATAATAATAAAAAAACCTGCTCATCTGATATCACACAGCACTAATTACGACGGATTTAATTGTAAATACTATGAAAATGTATATATATATTTGTGTGTAGAATTGTGCACTATTTATTTATCTAAAATTCGCACTACAATGTTTGGTCTCATTTTAGTTGCATTATTGGACAAGTTTTCGCTAAGTGTGTGTGTATGTGTGTGTGTGTGTGTGTGTGTGTGTGTGTGTGTGATCCTAGAATATCTAATAAATACATGTACCAATCTCTACAGTACATCTAAAGCTTTCACATGGTTAACACTGATGCGCATATACAAAACTCTGAGATTTTTAATTCATATCTTAAGCTACACTCTATGTATATATACAAAACTGCGGGGCATATATATATATATATATAAATATATATATATATACAGCTCACTAAACCATCTGGAATGCATATGACATTTTGAGTACTTGCCGTACAAGTCATTTGATTATATATGTATATATATATATATATATTGTAAACCTCAAAATTATTTGAAAAGCTCTAAGACTCACTTAACTCACTCGACTAATATATATATTTATATATATATATATATATATATTTATATGTATTTGGCTTAAGCCGACATCTTTGACTAGGTGAACTGTGAGCAAGCCAGTTGGGGGCAAACAGTTTAAAGCTATTTGGCTTGCTAAGGTAAATTATGGACGGTGGTGCTTCTGGTCATAATACGATAATCATCTTCCAGCTCATCGGCTGATTCAGCGGCCTGTCGCCGGCCGATGAAGTCGCTCGATGCGCTGCGCCTGAATCAGCTGCATAGCATATTAAAAAATCCCCGTCCCTTTTCCGAGCGTGGTGCCATCAGCATAGGAACTTGATTCTTGTGTGTTACCTTTATCTGAAATGTGTATTTTTGTTTGTCATCAATATAAAAGTCTGACTGGCATCAAGGATCGCTTGTAGTCTTACCGTGCAGGGCATTTGCATCCAGGGCTCGCCATCGATTTGCATAGGAAATGTTTTCTTGGTTTTAATGATGACCTCGCTGCACTGAGCCAAACGGCGACCCGAGGCACGTAGGCCGGTCCGCACCTGACCCATGTGCAGGCAATTCTCCAAGCCGATAACCTCGATCAGACGATCACCAAAATCTTGAAATATCATAATTCTCAATAAGAGAATAAGTTAGGTAAAGCATTGCATGTGTCACTCACCCTGAATGGCCACCGAGAGGTCTACGGATGTGAAGCTGGCGGCTGAGAACTCCTTGTCGCTGGACTTGAGTTTCTTACTCTTGCCAAAAGGGCCGGCACTTTTGCGTATGCGCTTCTGGGACAAGTGTTCGCCCCATAGATTGGAGCCGCCATGTGTGTAGGGTATATTGAGCAGGGCCACGCCCTGCAAATGCGGCCCATTGGCCAGGTCCAAGGCAACGCCATCGCACTGACAAACGAAAGCGAAGGTTTGAAGGCTTAAAGGTGTCTTTGCATACATTGCCCAACTCAACTGGACACTCACCACAATCTCGATGTGCTCGTGCAGATTTTTACAGGATGCGGCAAATGTCTCAGAAGTTGCATATTCAAAATACCAAAGCTTATTTTTCATGCGACTGTTGAACTTGTGCGGGTTTTTCTCGCGCTCCAAATGAAACTTGACACAAATTGCAGCATCCTGCAAATAAAAATGATAATAATCAGATTTGGCTTAAAGCGGATCATACTTTTAGTGACGTAACGAAACGTATATTTCTAAATTTGGCAGTCACATTTGAATACCTATATATCTATATATATATATATGTATTTAATTATATAGTTATGTGCTTTCAAGGTGTGTCACACAATCCTTGCGAATTACGCGCTTTTAAAGCATCCGCGGCACATAAAGCACGCAGTTCGCTGTATTTGAATTTTAGCATATTCAATGGGGGGCTTGAATGCCTGAGATTGCCAACCTGGTTGGAGGTTTGGCCCAGTTTGCGTTCTACGTCATGCGACATGATGCACATACACATACATATGCATGTAGGCACATTTATTATGCATGTGAGCATACAGAGAAGGAACCACGGCAAACTGTTGGCGATGAGAAGAGGTGTGAGTGGGGTGAATACGTCTGGTTTGGCAGCCACTTCATCATTTTCTTTGCGGTCCTCTAATTTGTGGCTGTTGCTTTTACTAAGTAAATAAGATTAATCATCGCTCGAGCGCAAATTGAATAATCTGGCAAAGTGCGAGACAGGTAGCTAAAATGTTGACAAAACTTTTTAATTAGTTTGCTCGTGCCCAAGTGTCATCTCACTTTAAGTTTATGCCTCTGCTTCTGCTGATGCCGATGCAGAACGTCAAATTAGCCCGTTGCCAGCTAGTTGCGAGTTGCGAGTTGCGAGTTGCACGTCCTGCTCTGTCTCTGTCTCTGGCATGTGGGCTATGAAATTTGTTAACCAAACGTTTTGGCCATATAAAACAGCACCTTAAGGTCATAAAGTTGGGCGGGACAGCTTTACCTGAGAGCACATAAAACACACATTGAATGCCATAAAAGATACGTAAGACCAGGCTTGTCATTTTGTAATATTTGTGATTGAGTTAAGGCAAATCCTGGGCAAAAATCGCAACGCACACAATTACATGTTTACCCATTGAGGCAATGACTCCCGTGACTCCCCCACTTCCCACTCCCGCTGCTGCTGCTCCCGCTGCTGCTCCTGCTGCTGCTCCTGCTGCTGCTCCCGCTGCTGCTCCTGCTCCCGTTTCTGCTCCTGTAGCATTTCGTTGGTACTCTCATCAGCAACGCACAAGTTCGCGCTTAACGTCAATTGTTGACGTTAAACCAAAGCGTCAGTGTGAAATACTTTTCCATGGCGCATTACCTTGTTTCCCTCCCATCGCGCCTCATCGACCCACAACCTTTAAATCAAGGAGCAAAGCTTCCATATCATAAATATTTATATATATATATATATATATATGAATATGTGGAAACGTATATGACAAGTTGCTCGTAGCACGTTTGGGACTCCTTTCGTGCTTTACTCGGAGCCAGCATCCACACGATAAACATGAGTGCTAAATGGGTTTCACAGGGAAGTGGAGCCAGGGGGCAGCGCGAAATGAAGCCGACATGTGAAATCTCAGCAACAACAACAACAACACATACTAGTAAATTCCACAACAGACAACGATATACCCTGTAATTGTTGGCAAAGATATTCTAATGCCAATTAACTGCAGCAATGCCAAATAGCTACACAGTTCAAATAAAGAACCCACTCAATTTTCTTATATTTTTGGCATTGGCATCTACCTTTCAAATATATATACTCGTATATGCATATGTTGTTAAAGGTGTCTCTGCAAGAACAAAATCGTTGACAGTTTGTCTGTAAACGCCTACAGTTCAAACAGACGCACAACAGGTCATAAATAAACTAACACCCTCAAACCGACGCACACACGCACACACACACACATAGTAAGATACATGCAGAGATAAAGACACACAAGGCAAGATACACCAAATTGTGCGGATCCTTCTTGTTGGAGCAATATTTTTATTTTAGCAAGCATTTTGTGGATCTTAATCTTGCAGTTGTGCGTGTGTGTGTGTGTGTGTGTGTGTGTGTGTGTGTGTGTGTGTGTGTGCTCACTGCGTTTAGGCTGACATTCAATTAAGGGTGGGCAGGGCGGTAGGGAGAAAGTGCAAAACGTTTGCACAAAAAGGATTTCAACTTTAGCCGCACTTGACAAATGGAGCAGCATTACAAAGTACACACACAGATATATATAATATATATATACATATGTACATGTATGTGTACATACATTTATATATATTAAAGCAAATAGAATCAGTAAACACTATCGCCGGTCCTGACTGTGCCACTGCCAAGTTGGTGTCCCATGTGGGCGTGTTTTTGTTTTGATTAGACGCAGGACACGATTCAAGTTGCGCCTTTGCTGATTTGTACAGCATATCCGTTTTAGTAGCAGCCATTCTTTTCAGTTTCGCCTCGTTTATTTGGTATTACTTTTCACATCTTGTGGCTGCCTGGCTGCCTCGCTGCCTGTAAATTTGCCACTTAAACTTTCTTTATTGCCGCATTAAATCCTTGCTGGCTACTTAGTCGCACGTAGTGCAAAAGCAAAAGTGTCTTTGATTTCTGCTGTCTCCGAATCTAGCTAAATTATTCAAAAGCCAAAAACTGAAAATAAAACTTGCAAACTTACCCAATTCGCATTCGTCCTTTGAATTTGTATTTATTGCCCTACTTGTTTATATGCGTATGCGGATATTGGGCGTGTTTTGGGGCACATTCACGACAAGTTGTCCCCGGAGCGCAATACGTTTCCCTCGGCCTTTTGTATGTGGCATGTGGCATGTGGCATGTGGCTTGCAATCGTAATTACTAATTAACCAGCAGTCGCCCGCTGAGCTGCAGTGACAGCCCAAAACCAGTCTCAGGCATTCATTTAAAAAGCGTCAACTCAGCAAATCGAATGCAGATAATGTTCTCAACTCGACGACTCAAATGAATGTTCTTAAAGCTGATGATGGCTGGCTTCCACTGGCAAAGTAATCTATCTAGCTACACTTGAAACTGGTGCTCGCGTTTTTGTGTGTTCAAATTGGATTGGAGTCCTTTGAATCCGGCTACTGCTAATGATGGCTGTGTGAGCTGGAACTTCAGCGTTGCATCAAAGATGCAAATGAGCCTCGGTTGATTGTCTGCCCAGCAACTGGGCAACTACATATATCTGTCTGTATGTGTTTGTTTGGGCCTGTGTGTGTCCAGCAATTGGCCACTTTGCATTTGTTTGTTCAACACTTTAGCAATTGGAAAAATGCGCTTGCAATTTGTTTAAAAATGGTGCGTGTTTTTTCGAAGGCTACGTGCCACTGGCTTCGACCACGGAATATCGCATATCTCATATCTAATATCGAATTGTAGTTCTATGAAATTTCATCGTTGTTCATTGCACAGTTGTTTGCTTGACTTGGTTTTCGTCTATTTCATTTTATGCATTTATTCAATGCAATTCGAGACGAATTTGCATTACAAAGAGCTGCGCTTTTCCAACTTTTCATTTGCATCCATTTCAAGTGCAAGTCAGGTTTCTGCTTGCTGAATTCCCGAACGAAATATCTGCCACTATTCCTTTTATATGTCAGAAATTCTGCATAAGTGATTCACTAAATAAATTTCCATATCCATATAAATTATTGATTGCCCCAATATCCTAAATCAATTTACTTGAACAAACCCCGCTGCGATTCAGTGCTCTTATTACTTATTTGTTGTCGAAACGGTTTCTCTTCGTTTTCCATTGAGCAAAGATTAGTGCATTATTATTATTATTTATTGAACAATAATTGAACAGTCGAAATACTGGATCATTTATTGATAGTGGCCAATCAAGTAAGTCGAACCAGAATCTGTATTCTGTATTAAAACTAAGTCATAATGCTAAGTAACCTAAACGAGAATTAAATGAAAAATGATACGAATAAGCAAGACTCAAGCTTAAACTTGGATTTGCTGTTGTTTCTATGGAGCTGCCAACAGCTCAACATTATTGCATTAGCCAGTTAAATAGATATTTGGCCAAGTTGTTAAGCGATTCACAATGGGAAGACAAAGTTAGCTTGAGCTGAGTACTCACCACGCCAACGGAGAAGTAATTGTTGATAATGTTGTAGGGCACAATGCAGTCCTTGTCCGATTGCACTTTGATTGCCTTCTGTGGAATGTTGCTGCTGCTGCCGCATTGCGTTGCACTGATTGGCACTGCAGTCTCTGTGGTTGTGGGTGTTGCTGGTGTGGCCGCTGCCACAGCTGGTGATGGTGTTGTGGGCGTGATGGGTGTGATTGGGGTTTGTGGTGTGCTGGCCACTTGATGTTGCCTGTTCTGTTGCTCTTGATTGTTGTTGTTGTTATTGTTTTGGCTGCTGGTCGTACACTTGTCCGACAAATCCAATGACAATGTAATTTGCTGTTTAACGACGTTGCACCGACTATTATTATGATCGCTTTCACTACTCTCGAATGCGGCAGCATCCGTTGGCGTCGCCGAAGCGGCAGCAACTTCTTCTGCTAACTTTTTCTGATGTTGTTTGTGCTGCACGAGCAGCGTTTCCAGCGATTGTTTTTCTGTTCCATCGGTTCGCATCAGGGGTGGCAACTCTGCAGTTGCCAACTGCTCATGCTCTTGCTGGGGCTGGCATTGTTGTTGCGGCAGATTGGTGGTGAGGCTGCCTGCGGCACTGCCACTTGAGCTGATTGTGTTGCTGCTGCTGCTGCTGCTGCTCATTGTGGATGCCAATGTTTTCTGCATGCGCCTCGTTTCGAACGTTGACATTGAAATGCTCTTGGTGGTTGTGGTGCGTGTGCCACTGTCAGCTCCCACCTGCTGTTGTCCCCCATCTCCGCCAGCCATTGTCGATGTCATTGTCGTTGTCCTCATATCCTGAGTGTATTCCGTTGCCATCATAATCGAGGTGGCTGATGCCGAAGTTGTTGGCGCCTGGTTCACATTTGACACGTTATCTGTGCTGCAGCTGCTGCTCATCAGGTTTTGTCGTTGAATTTCTTCGAATCTTCCGATCAGCGATTTGTCGACAACAACACTCTGCGACAACTCAATCACCTTTTGCATGTTCGAGTGCAAAGTTACCTGAAAATAGTCAAACACACACACACACACACACAACACACACACAGATGTAGTTTATGGCTATTGAAGTTTGCAATTGGTTGCGAGCCCGAAACATGTGGCAACAGACCAAATTAGTTTGTGTAATCGGTTTTTGGTTGCACCCAACTGCCTCAACGGCCCAGAGGGCTTTTTAGTCCAGGGACCACAGACATGTTCAAGCTACAAACTGCAAACTGTGTACGAAAATTGGATTTTTCACCTAGTTTGTGCCAAGTTTGGTTGCACAACTGCTGGCAGAGTCTCAACTGTATAGATTTTCTTGTGTCGCTTTATATTAACAACACCAAAGTTTATCGACACACAGATTTGAGTGTATTTTAATGGACAATCCCGGGAGGGGTGATCGCTCACCTTTGGCCGCAGCTCCTCGACGGTTGGCAGGCTGTTGGTCACCTCGATGCTCCATCGATCCAGCATTACGGTCGAGGCACGCCTTATCTTCTCCATTAATTTGGGTATATTTTCACCCTCATAGCCGCCGCCCCAGCGCAAACAGCGGGCCAAGTCGTTGCCAGTTCCTAGGGGTATCACCCCAATAGCAGGCTGTGTGGCCAGCTCGATGGAATCTGTGGTTGTTTGTGTTTATAATAATTTAGTCATATAGGTGGCTGTTGCTGCTGTGGCTGTGGCTGCTGTGTTTTGCTTACCCATGGCCTCGAGCACCCAGCCGACTGTGCCATCGCCACCACAGCATATTACTTTGAAGTTGGGCAAGTCCTTAAAGAGCGTAAGTCCTAAACAAAAAAAAAGGAAAGGAAAAGAAAAGAAAAGCTCAGAATTTAAGTGGATTGCCACGCGATATGCATTTAATGTCGCACCTTCCTTGGGTCCACCTTTGGACAAGTCGTAGACCTGTCTGGGATTGAGCATGTACTGGAATTTGCGCAGAATGCGATCGCCCTGTCGCCCGCCACTCTTCGGATTGATGAACACCAGCAGCGGACAGCTCAGCTCATCCGGCAGCGTGATTTGGAAGTGTGTTGCCTGGTGATGATGATGCATTTGTGATTTCTATTCAAGGTATTTGTGTGTTCACAGTGATTGATTGATGCGTGTGCAGCACAAAATGGGGTTCAATTTTAGTGTGGACAGTGTGTGGAATGGGTTGATTGCGTTGTTAGCAAAGCAAACAAGTACAGCAAGCAGCGTGCGTATCAAGAGTGAATGGATTAGTACAGTTGCCAATTCATTTTGTTTGGGTATTTGCGAGGCGCTTTACACAAAACTTGTGAACAGATCCACTCACTTTGTAGGTCTGGTTTACCGAACGCTGGCGATCCAGGACAGCTGGACAGATTGCAGTGGGTGGCACAATAAGCCCGGCATATTCACCCAGTGAGCACTCCTTCTTCACCGATGAGGCGCAGCGATTATGCAGCTAAAGAAAACAGAGATGGCATTAGTAGAGACAGAAAGACAGAGAGAGATAGAGAGAGAGAGCGACAGAGAGATTTTGTATCAAATTAGCTGCAAGAACGAAACCAGCGAAAAATTAAATCGAGCTCATAAAATTTTGTCGGACTTTAATTTCATTTACACTCCAAATTTACTCTTGGCCGAAAAAAATAAAAACCACTTACGAAGGCCGCGTTAGCTGCCTGGGCTGCCTGGGCTGCCTGGGCGTATACGTATTTATTTAACGAACACTCTGCACGCCTGCTAAAATGCTCATTTCGCTTTAATGAATCCGATTAAAAGTTTGTTAGCGCCTCTCCCAAAATGTTAATTTACGCTTAAATGAGATTTAAGTGCGAATTTTTTCCATTCGAAATACTTCATAGAGTCAGAGATATATGTATATATATAAGATAAAATATTGACACGGAGTGCCAACTAAGTAATTTATGAGTTTCATTAAGAGGAATACTTTAAATATTAAGTAAACAGTTAAATATTTAAGTTCAGTATACATTTATTTTTCAGTAAACAGTTTTGTATTTAATTCTGATCAATATCTGAATGCTGCCAAAATATAAATGCAAATTTGTACAAAATAGAAGAGAATTGCGCTGCGAAATCTAAAAAAATTGCGCTCGTTGCATATTCTTGCAACGTTTTGCATGCAAAATATAATAATAAAATACAGTTTACCGCATCTGAGTTGAAAGACATTTTGTTGGTATTGTTATTTGTGTTGTTGCTGTTGAGATAACAAATTTGGCATTACCTTGACTACTGCTCTTGTCAAAGTCGTTAGACAAAGTGTAAAGTTGGTACTGCCTCCAGCACGAAGCAAAGCGCCAACCAACGATAGAGTTTGGATTGATGGCGTTGGTGGTTCTGTGGTTTTGGTGGAACGAAGTGGCACAGGGGGTGCTGGGCTGCTGTGACATGCAGCAGCATAATTTCTTTAAGTTGTGAACAACGAAGCCAAAACGGAGAGCGGAGACAACGCAACAAATCTATGTTTTGCATTTATGCACACAGCCAGCATCAGCTGCAATACTTTAAATCACAGCAGTTCAACAATTTTTAGACATGGCCAAAACATGCATGATAAATCTGCAACATGTTCAGTTTAGTTGTTCAGTTTATCTGAATAATTCTTTTAGTTCTGCCTATTGAAGAATTCCAAGGCTTGTGCGCATTGGAATGTCGCCGAGTGGAACAAGCAACTTTGTCACTCATCTTGTCGGCAACTGTCTCGTTAAATAAATACTCGGAAGTATTAAAATGCCAGTTACACTTGTCGTCAGAGTGACAATGTCAGCATTTCATGTTATTTTCGCTTATATTGAGCTTCTGCACAAGCAGCTTCACAATGTGAAATGCAATTCTTATTGAGCTCGACAGATTTTAAAACACACGTCAGTCGACATTTCAACGGAATTTGTTGTCTCTCACAATGCTTACCGACGTTAAAATAATTGCAAGTCGCCAACAGATATATGTGATATATATATATATATATATATATATATGCTTACCATCATGTGACACCAGCGACAGGTCAGTCCAGTTATGCCGTGGTATGCCTTAATGCGTTTGCGGCACTTGGAGCAGCGTCCGTAGCAGTTGCCTTCTACCCAATGATGCAGCAGATCTGCGCCGCATTTGGGCTTCTTCGATTTCACGTAGGTGGTGATGCATGAGGCGGGCGCATGTTGCACGCATCGCTCGTGCACCGTGTACTTGCAAACTAATCGCAAATGAGAACAAACAAATATGCAACCCAATTGTAATAATAATTTATTTAATATTATTTGCACATTTTTATAATGGGTTCTACAGACGACATCTGCCATGATACAAATTTGAAATATATGGTTGCAATTTATTTATATGCGTATCTCTATATCCTGTACTTACGGACACAGCAGAGTCCTTTCTTGCCAAGGCCGACTAGCATGTTGAGGCAGAGATTGCAATACGCCGGTTTGCTGAAGTGCTTCAGGCGCCACACATGGATTCCATCCTCCTTGAGAGTGGTGCTATCAACGCCTGTAAATGGACGATGAGTAATCGATTTGATATTTCATTGGATCTGGCATAAAACACAGAGCTGGCCACTTGTGCGTAAGTGCAGAGAGCACAGATGCACTTAAAGGCCACGTTTCATTTGCTTTTCCTTCGTTTCTGTTTTGGTAATCGTTTTTCTTCTTTTTTCTCTGCCGAATTACTTGATTATTAAGGCAGCCAATGCAGGCGGATGGGAAGACCAGAAACTGAAAGCTTCACAGCCATTTGGCTAACACTCACCTAGGAGAACGAGGAGCGGTATGGTTGTCATGCCACCCCGTTGCCACTCATCTAAGGACACTGTGCCATCGGCGTCATAGTCGATTTCAACCATCATATCTTGCAGTATCTGTAAGAAGAGTAAAAAAACAAAAGATTGCACAGTGTTTGAGTGCTTGAGAAAAATGCTGCCGTGTGGCTGGTTCAGTCTGTGCGATTTCCTGGTAGACGTTCGGCGGTTGCCACAAAATAAAGGTAACTTTAGCCACAAGTGCTTTTTGACGTTGATGCTGCATCAGGAGTCAGATGTATGGAAAATTCACAGGTAACTTTCATTGGATTGTCCTCTCAAAAATGTGTAAGCCACAAAATGTTCCCCTGCCAATGTGCAATGATATATTGGCATAATGAAATTCCCAGCTAAAATGCCATGCCACCGATTCTTCTTTTGCGAAAGAGTGCATTGAGTGTGTAGTAGTCAGCTTAAGTGCTGTTGCGCCCCACTTCATCCGATAATTGTGCAATGCGGCGTATGTCTGCCATTGATAATATACTTGAAATTCAATTCTTCAATTGTACTGCATCGTTATATTTTCGGTTGAAAATTCCCTTTGAAATTTCCGCAGTTCGACTAGATATTCGTCTAAGCTAGTTTTGCTTGGCTGCATTCTGATATCAATGGCATATTCTTTTCCGAGAATCGTCTGTCTGCGCTGAGGAATACACAATTTCCTGCTCCAATCAATTTCATGTCCGGTTGCGTTCGTCGAGTGGTGAACTTTGATAAACTTTAAGTTGTTATTATACAAAAGTTTCTGCAATAGAACTTCATCATATTTTCAAATTCCCAGAATTAATACGGCATCCCTTTTGCTTTGTAGACCTTTGTGTTTTTAGCGGAAATGAATTTCAAAATTGTGCAATTCATTATTTGCTTTGATAATTTCTGTTTCAACTGTGTTTGACTCAATTTTCATGCCCTCTACCAATTATGAATGGATAGAAAGGGTACCATTAAATTAAGCAGTCATATGTAACACGCAGAAGAAAGCAGCTCGGACTCAATAATAATGTATATGTTTATTCTTGAACAACATCTGTCTATCCTACAGACATAAAAATATATCTATTTCCAAGCCCGTATTTTGTTCATATTCTGATTTTATAAAGCATAAGCAAATATTACGCAAGGCACCCATCTAGATGGCTTTGAAAATATCTACAGGGTAACTAATAATCGAGCACTCTCGATTAGAGCATTTATACTTGATTCCTTTTCGCAACACAAAAAGGGCGCAAGCATTTTTGATTACAACATTTTTGTATACGCTTAGAATTTAAATGATGTGGCTTTCGTTCGCTTTCTAGCTGTGTCATAAGCCCATCCTGGCTATTGAAATGAATGTGCTCCAGCCAGCACCACACCCCAACCAATCCCATTGACCCAACACATTAACATAGCTGGAATCGTCGTTGTCATAGTTTCGACACAGACCGAGGGCATTTGGTTAATTGAGTTTTCTGACGCTTTGAGTTTATTTTTGTAGTCACCATGTGGTTGACAACATTTTTGGCGTTGCCCCACTCTTGCTTGTGGTTGTTCGACAACTTTAAGAATTTTCATACTCACTGAATATCTATTAAAGTAAAGCTTGTATGGAACTCATCAAATATGAATGGCATAGATACAGGTCTAAGCCGGTCACAGTTATGACAGAGGCGAGGTGCGGGTGTATTTGAGTCGGACAATCGATTCCGAGCAGTCCACTTGTTGTTGCCATGGTTTGTTGTGCAAACTATTAAGTCTCTTAAGTTGGCTGGTTTGCTATACGAAGTGAATGCGGACTAAGAACTTGTATCGCAAAACAATACAATGAAATTAATTTCGAGTGCTTTTCGTTAGCCTCCGTTACGAATGCTCGTAAGTAATTGAAAAAGTTTTAGTCCGTCGGAGTGAAACTCTGCGCATTGAGGAGCAATCAGAGCGATTGATGATGGCTAGATTGTGTTGGCCATTCTGTGTGTCTGTGTGTGTGTGTGTGTGTGTGTGTGTGTGTTTGTGTTTGCGTGTGTGCTTTAATAAGCTCAATTGTCTGTTGCTGACTGCACTAATGACTTTTAAATGTAAACTGCTTAAATTGTGCTATTCATGTGTGTGTGGGAATCCTTGCAATTAAATACTTACCGGACGCAGCTCACTGACATCCCAGCCAAGATATTCGGCAACGGCCATCATCTGATTAACAATCGCATCCATTTCAGCGGTGTCCAGTACGCCATTACCATCCGTATCGTACAGCCGGAACATGACTGAATGGATGGCAGAAAGAAGGAGAGAGAGAGAGAGGGTGAGTGCAAGAGAGGTAGAGAGTGAATGAATTAATGAGTTAAGGTCAGGTGCATGACTTGGTCCAACAGCGCTTCCTTTTCACTTACATTCGAGCTTGTCCTCTGGCCGTCCGGCCTCAAGCAGTGATAAATAGCAAACGACATCCTTCAGCGGCACCTTCAGGGTCAACGGATCAAAGTGGGAGAGCTTACGTGCCAGCAGCTTAATGTCAGCTGCAAGTTAGCAAAAATCAGACGATTCAAATGCATGCATTAATTGCTTCAATTGCGTAAAAAGAGATTTTTTTTGCTGAGTACATTGATGCAGCCAAACTCATTTGAAGTTCTTATGTGCTTTCGATACAGTTTCCCCTGTGGTATTTTTGTGCTTCAGCTGCACTTGTCATTGACTGAGTGGCAGATTTATTATTGCTGCTGTTGGTGTTGGTGTTTGCCTTTGTTGCAGGATATCGTTGCAGCTGCAACTGACAGCTGCCTGCTCGAAGTTGGTTGTTGTTTGCTTTTCACAATTTGACACTGATTATGTTTAATAAAGAGTTCGTTTATTTTCATTCCTTGATTGTCGTAATTTGAATCAGCCGCTTCTATTTCATCTTTGCCATTTTGCTCATAATAAACTGGGAAAATTGAAAAGTTAATTTTTTATTTGGCAATCTTTGGCCCATTCGAAAGTTTTATTAGCGCGAAGCTATGAACCCAACTTTACTCCTCATAATTAAATTCGAATATATATACATATATATATATATATTTGTACCTATACATATATAGATAGGCTGTTCTTGCTAGATTCCGGCGGATTTGCTTAGTATTCTTTTATTTTTGAGTGCTCGTAGGATGTTGCTAATGGCATTAATATCGATTTTTGCGGCACAAAGCCAAGGAAATCGTTTCGCATTCAGAGGCTTCACAGCTTTTGTATCGCAGACATATCGCAGTCAAGGGCCATTCTTTACTCCATTTATTTTGTAATTGCTTTAAATATTTAACCAATTTGACAGGCCGGCAGCTGCTGCCGCTGCTGCTGCTGCTGGTGTTTATGAAACTTCCGTTAAATTCGCATAAGTTAAGCAAACACATTTGAGCCAAGTTAATTGGAATTGCCTTTGGCATTTGGCATTTCTTTGCATGTTGGCTCACATTTAACTGTATGTATTGTGTTTGGCTGTTTTGGAGGGGCGTTTCAGCTAATTATGTTTACATTTCTATTAATACAGCGACTAGTTGCCAATAAATTAACATGGCTAAAATATTGGTTAATATTTACATTTGGATATCAATAACTAAATGAGATGCGCACTCAAGTCGATTTTGTCTTTGGACAGCACAAACAGTTTCAGCTTGATGAATGCATAAAGTGTATATATATATATATATATATATATATATATATATATATATATATTATATATAGATATGCATACAAAAGTATTTTCTGTGCTGATCAATGTCAACGCACTGAGGCCAATAAATAAAATTTGCTGAGCACGCAGGGAAACAATATCCATTCCCATATCCAGCTGCAAAACGGAAACCAAAGCAAAACTAATCCAATTAGCGCTTACAGTCTCACACACACACACACAGAGGACACAGACGCAAGGCAGGCACTGTTTTCTCATTACTTGTTATATGCCTTTTTCCCCAACGCAATTTTTCTGAGCCGCACAAAGGACGAGTGCGAGAAAAAAGTGACCCACAATTGCTGCTGAAATGCGTGCAACGACAGGCTCCCACAACAACAAAAAGCAACGCGAAACAAAAGAAACAAAAAATGGAAACGAAAAAAAAAATACACCAAAAAAAAAACAAATTGAAGAAGAGGAGGAAAATGAAAGTTACGATCATTAATCATTCGTGCACATTTCACACGAAGCGAAATTAATGTAAGCAAATGGCGAATGGGGAATGGCAACAAAAAGTAAGAAGAAGACAGTACAGCAGCAGCAGCAGCACCAGCAGCTTACTTACAGGCCTAAATAACCGTATTTGTGTGCCTGTGTGTGTGTGTGCGTTTGTGTGTGTGAGTGCTAATTTTACGCATTGGCGCGGCTCACTTTGTGAAAATGCAAAAATGCGCTAATTGGGCGTTGATTTACGACATGAACTCCGACATTGCTTTCGTTTCGCACAGCGCACACCTTGAATATTCTCTGCAACAGTTTGAGCTTTTACGCTGACTCCATTACTGACTTATTACAGGGTATGCATGTAAGTCATGCATGACTGCCTGCCTGAGTGAGCAATTCGAACTGAGCTGTTTATTTATTTACTATGCCAGCACTTCCGCTTCCGCTACCTTTTACCTTTTGCCTTTTGCCATTTGCCATTTGCCATTACCGAACATGGCTGGTCATGCGTTTTTTGTTTTTTTTTTGTTTGGTGCCTTTGCACTTTTCACTTTTCAGCTTTCGACATTTGCCGCTTCTTGCATAATTTATGAAGTTTTGCATGCTCGCGAATTAGTGGAGAAGCTTTTGTGTTTTGCCGCCAGTTGAGCTCCAGCAGCTAATTAGTGAATGCGTTGAGAGTTGTTTTGGCTTAAGTAAATCAAAAACAAAAGCAGACAGAAAGACAGAAAGACGGACAGCCAGTTGGTAATTGGACAATGCAGCAAGTCGCTGGCTCAAAGCAGTTGGCCCCACTCTACCCATGGGGATTGCACTGAGCTTCTCATTTATTGTGCGCGTGCTGTGTGGCAAATACCATGCAATTTAGCATCTGAATTGGCTGTCGGTCTGACGATCTGTCTGTCGGCTTGTCTGTTTGGCTGTCGACAAAGTAATCAGTTGCCACAGTGACAGCCGCAACGCTGACAGTTGCAAATGCTTGCAGCACAAATTGAAATACTCAAGATGCCGCTCACAAGTGTTGCACACAACTACATACATACATACATACATATATATATATATATACATAGATATATAGTCGTATGTATAGGGCTCTATTCAGCAGCTGTGACGCCCACATTGTGTGGCAAGTTGGCTAATTGCAGTTGAGTTGCCACACACAATGTGTGCCTAATTGAAAGGCTAACTCAAACTCAAACTAAAACTCGAACTGCAAACTCGTCCAGCCGACAGAGTACGAGTACATTGTAATTTGCTCATATCGCGCTACACATCGACGTGACGCGACTCGAATTGAGTTACAATCTAATTAATACTCACTATCAATTTTGCAATTAACGGAATTGTTGCTCTTCTTCGACGAATTGCGCGACATTTGCGACGGATTGGTCTGCGAGTGCGAGGGGCTCGAGTCCACCGAACGGCGTGCGGCGCTGATGCTCGGGAACATGCTCGGACCACTGGCCAACGGGCTGGGCGTAACGGTTAGCATGGGATGTACACTGCCTGCAATGTGCACACGCAATAAAGCGAAAGAAACAACTCACAATTAACCATACACATATACATATACATATACACATACATATACACAGACGCAGACACAATTACAAACATAACATTCCACAAAACGTTTTCAACGCAATTTCAACGGTTTTCAAATCACTGTATTACAAATCAATGCTACCTATATCTAAATCTATATATATATATATCGCAAGCAGTCTGCTAAAGATGCTCAACTCGACATTTTTAACTTTCAATTTAAAACCATTAATTTTCGCCAGCTCAACAAAAGTAAGCTTGGTTTCTTTTCTGGCACATATTTTATTAGCGACTTCTCTTATAAAAAATATCTTTGAATTAAGAAAGAAACATTAAACAATATTTGGAAAGTCGAGTTCTGAATGCAAATTTCGTTTATCAAAATCAGAAATTACGAGGCTTTCAATGCTGTCTACTTTTTTGAAAAGAAATTATGAACGAACCAAAATTTATATCTGAGCAGATGAACTACGATCCACAAGTGTAATTAGTATTTCTGTCTGCCTGCGTCTAAGAAATCTATTCCTGCTTGTTTAAATAAGTCAAGGCGAAATTGCGAGAGATTTGATTTGTGGAATGTGTTTTCAGAATAAGAGGAAGAGAGAGAAAGAGAGAGAGAGTGTGGGAAAGAGACATACACACTTACCGGTCTTGCTGGGATCGTGCGTCAAATGGCCGCCAAGTGAGTGCTGTAACTTATCTGTAATACCATGGATTTTGTCGACGAAACTGGTGCGTGCTTGGGCCTGGGCATCGCCGCCAATGCTGCATTGCGGCACCAGTTCGGCAATGCTGTTCAGGTTCGGTATGGAGCCTAATTACAGCAGACCCAACGAGCAACGAGCAACAAGCAACAAGCAGCGAGCAACGAACCACGAGTGAGAAATGTGTTGCAATTATTAAACTGACTCTCGTCTGGCATGTGGCATGTGTCATGTGCCATGTCCCTATCCATATCCACGTACATATATCTATACATATATGTATATATATATATATGTATATGTATATCCATGTACTGGCTATGGGTAATGGATATGGATAGGGCAGTGGTATCGAAGGCGGCTTACCCTTCGTGTGGGACGTGACGGGCGCACAGGCGGCCGTGCTGCTAATGGCCGCCATTTGACTGAGCGCCTTGCCATGCAACTGGGCCTGGGTGACGTTCGGCTTGAGGAAGGACACAAACAGATGCTTGGCCAGATCCAGCGGCGCTTCACAGTCCAGGAATGCGTCCAAAAACGTACGAAAGCCATCGAAATCAATGTCCTGCAAAATACAATTAATAGTTGAACTTTAAATTATAAATTTGGCCTTTAAGTGGAGCTCTGCAGCGAATGCTTCTAGAATCTATAATTACATGGGCGTACATATATATTAAATCTTATTTACACACACACACACACACACACACACACACTCAACCTGAAAATTGTTAGTCTCAGTGATTTGAGGCGCATCGTCATGTACGTGACTGTAAATGCCCTCCGAGGATCTGCAGAAGTTGTATTTTTTATGTATGTGGCAAACAGGCCGCAAGGGCCAACAACGGCCAACAACGGGCCCTCTCAAGGGTGACAGAGGAGGCGACTGAAACCCTTGTCGTATTAGGTCGATGCCGAGAGCAGCACGTGTAGCTTTGCACTGTCAATACAGAATGATGAAATGACATTGATAGACATATTGATATGGGAACCGTGATGGACAACATAGGTCCGCATCAGTAAAACGCCCTCGGTAACAGATAAAGCATCCAGCTGCCTAATTTTGTAAACACAAATTATGTTTTAAATCTCTAACGGTTACCCGTTACCAGTTTCCAGTTACCAGTTATGGTTACGGTTACGGTTACCACTTCATCATGAGCGTGTTTGGTTGTGCAGCAGAGATTATGCCTGCCTGTCGGCTGGCAGCAACCATTAATTGGAAAATGAGTGAGTCAAGCGAAAATGAGCAGCGTTTATTAACAAAATACAAAAAAAAGAACCATTAAAAAAACGCCACGACAAATGGATACTCTTCGGATCTGAATATAATCAACTTGAAATTCTTCAGAAATGCAGAATCCAATTTGCTGATTGCTTTATGCCTTCATTTCTTGCCATCATTTATTATTAACTGAAGCAATTTGGGATGGTTGGCCAGCTAAAGCGCTGCCAGGTATTGCTCATAGTGTATAAAGCGAAACGATTTAGCGAAACTTCACATTATATTTATTATTATCATCATTATAATGCGTTTCACAATCTGCTGCTGCTGCTGCTGTTGCTGTGGCGTTTTAAATTTCGAGCATAAAACAAAAGATATGACAGTCCAACAACATTAAGATTATGCCGAGGTTGGAGAGTTGAGTCAGCTCAGTTGTCTACGGGCTCGGCCTAGGCCAGCACATTGGTGTTGGGAATGGGCCATCATCATGAAACTGAATACAGCCAAATGGAAATTTATACCTTGGGAAACGGCAAGAATACGCTTATGTCGCAGCAACAGAAGCAGCAGCAGCAGCAGCAGCAGCAAGAGTAAAAGCATAATGTATAACACTCACTCACACACACACACACACACACACACTCACACACATAGCAGTTATAGTAATGGCACGCGAATCGCGTTAACAAAATTTATTTAGCAAGCAACGAGATACGCGTGCGAAACCAGCAGGAAAGACTCTTTTTTTGCCAACACACATAGAACTGCTCTCGATCTGTCATAGTTTGGTATTTTAACAGCAGTTGCTCTTATGGGTGTGTGTGTGTGTGTGTCTGTGGTTTAATGAATAAATATTCATGCATATTGGGTGCGCACAGTGCGTATGCGTGATATCCATTACAGTCAAATACACACACGCCCGAGCGCTGATAATCACACGAGCATGTCGCGCTTTTAGCCCATTTAGTCGGTTTATTATGCTTTGTCCGCCCTCCGGATACATCGTCAAATTCTCACTCAGGGGCGTAATCTGCGTTTTGCATTCATTCATGTATTGCATACATTTTGGGGCGAAAGTCAATGTGTAAATTATGTATACGCCGAGTCGCGTCGCCGACACAAGTCACTGGCAAGCGAAGCGTGAACCACATTTTAACTCTGCAGCAAATTTACGAATTTCTCCAGAAGCTAAATAAATTGCAAAAGCACTCACATGCAAACCACATTTAGTCGCAGTTGGTGTTGGTGTTGTAGTGTGTGTGTGAGTGTGTGTGTTTATGCAACTGACATTCTGGCTTTGACATTAACTGCATGACAGAAATTTGCATTTGCCTCTGGCATGTGCATAATACGCTTGATGAGGAATACCTAAGCGAGTCCGATCCGGTATAAGGAACAAAAGATGAGTGAGCAAATTGCTCCACAGCTGCACATCTGCACAGCTGCACAGCATTTGGATTTGTTTGGGTCAAGTACAGATTACCAGCACAAGTGTTTGATACTACAGTGCAGTATTCAGTATTCTGAGCTTGTTCAGTTTAATCTGACTTAAATTGCTTCAAGCATAAATTCAGTTAACTCAGTTCATAAAGCAGTCCACAGTTTCTCAACCAAATTAAGAATAAACAAAGCTGCGCCAAAATTAATTTCCAACATTTTACAACTTGTAGTTTGGGGTCCATTGCAAATTCTGAACAAAGAGGGGGCCAACCAATGATAGCCGATACTTAAATGAATTTGCAGCATTTCGTCAGCGAAATTGAAGACGTCGAAAACATAACTCAATGGCAGAGCCAATCTAAAGACAACTCACTTCAACAGTTTCCAGCAGCTGGCTTTAATTAACTTAATTGAAGTGTTGAAGGTGAAGTTGTTGCAGACGCAAGGGCTGACATCGGACCTCGAGCGCTTTGCGAAGCGACCAAGCGTAAAGTAAGCAGCTTTTAATAAGAAAAATACATTTATATATATAACTATATATATATATATATATATATATATAAACAAACATGCACATATATACATAGTATATTAGACAAGCTCAAGTACAAGACAGTCTAGAGTCTAGAATTGTGTTTAGAGCACTTGTGGCATGTTCTTCGGTGGCAGGTTTAAGACACAATACCATAAAATGCGAAAACACTTACATCTAAACCAAATAATCATTTGTTTTCAATCAGGATTACTATATAGTTTGCCACAGCACAATAAACCGAAAATAAGTGACTTGGGCTACATGGCCCATAAAATGTAGAAACTACTTTCGTATTTTTCACTGGCGGTGCCACAAACAGCAACAGCAACAGCAACATAAAAATATCAACCTACTTTAAAGCTCATAATTTGCAGGAATTTCTTTAAGCATTGAAAGTAGTAAGCAAAAAACAAACAGCAATTAGAAATGTAAGAAAAATATTGTTTTAAAAAAGTTTGACAGTGATTTTTTTGGAGTTCGTCGAGATGAGCTTGGCTGGTAAATTGATATGCCAATCATTGAAGAAGTTTAAGTTCGCTATCAAAGTAGAAAAGTATTCGTTTTCCCCGAAATTGGTTATAATTGCACACAGTACTTACGACAGGAGCTGAGTAAAGTCAATTATACCTTTTGCCACACGAATAATACAAACACAGACAAACTTCAAACAGCTCGAGCGGGATTCGTATTTGCATTTTTCGTCGGGTTAAGTGAGCATGGCTGAGTAGACTTAACAACAAATTGCAATTCCAATAATACCATTAAGTGTGTGGAACTGTGTTGTGTGCTGTTAATCGATTACATTTTTTGCGTATTAATTGCAATTACTGTCAACATGCGCCACAAGCCACAATTAAATTGCTACACAGACGCTGACTGTGCTACGATTATCTTTTGGACGCAACTTAATTAATTGTCGTTGAGCATTTGAAATGGGAAAATACATATCAAATCATTATTCGGATGTTTGAGTAGTCCTTAAGCATAAGTCGTGTGCTAAGCTTAAACGGAAATCAAGATTCCGGAAATCGGCGACACACTTACTGCGATGGGGATGTGCCTCATCAAATGTGTCTACTTGTTGCCACATGTTTCCCCTATAGAGAATATCTCGGTTATTCATTTGGTTTTGCCTGTGCTCTGACATACTTCTTGTTGCCAAAAGGTTGCCTCTGGTTTTAGCCCAGATTACGATTGCCAACAAATTCCTTGTTTTCCTCTTTGGATACCCATCAAATGTGGGTAAAAGAGGTATAATGGTTTTGCACAGAAGTATGTAATTGACAGAAGGAAGCCTCTTCGATCGTATAAAGCTTATATGTTCTTGGTCAGAATCAATAGCCGATTTCTGTAACTGTAAGAATAGATACTTCAAATTTCGAATATTAGTTCTCGTATTTAAATTAATTCAATCGACAACTGTCTGCGTTTTGAGATTAATAATATATATATTGATTGCCGATTGAGACAATTTTAAAGGCTTTTATTTAATATATATCATATAACCCGACCAAATTTCATCAAGATCGGATTACGAAACACATAAGTTATGGTCTAAAAGCTCTTCTCATATTGATTAGTTATTATTATTAGCAAAATTATAGTATATTTGGCTGCTGGGTTCAGGGTATATCGTAGTCGGGCTCGGTCGGCTACAGTCTCTGTTTTTGTTTCTCTTGCTCGAAATCACTCTGAAAATATTATTATTTCGTCGTGAAATGTATATTGCACCGAAGAAAATATTGTCAGTTGCATAAACTGCGCATATTCCTATCTGTGCCCATCTGAACTTGTCGCCAATAAATCAAATGGCTGTTGTATGAAAGTTCAGCCAAAAGATTTGTTGTGTGCAGAAAACTACTTTCACCATTTCAATGATATCTTGACAAATGTAAACATTTTCGTGTGCAGTTCTGTATCTTATTGGTCTCTCATATCTATCTCAAAATGTTGTTCAGCAATTTGTAAAACTCAAATCAGGGGATGACAATCAGCAGGAGTTTCAGAGTTTCTTTTGGAGTGCCAAATAGAAGCTGTTCAATCTGGTTTTCAATTTAATTCACTATCAGCCTGTCCGCACGTGTTTGTACCTTAGTTAGTTGGCATTTTGTGTGGATGTGGGCAGAGAGTTATCAATTCATGGAGTCTGCAGTCAGTTTGCTGCTCAATTTCGATTTGGCATTCAGGCGTAAACTTGAAAAATGTCTGTGATTTATTGTAGGTATAAGAAGATTTACTTTCAATCTTTCACTCCGTCTGCCACACAAAACACGAAAATCCAACGCAACAAAGCAGTCTAAGCTGCCATAGACATAGACAGGAGCAGCTGGCTGAAACGGGCTCGCATCCTTGTCAGTTGTGTATGTATGTGTGTGTGTGTGTGTGTGTGTGTTGTAAGTGTGTACGTGTGACATAAGGTGGCTTGCTGTAACTTGCCTTTCATCAGCTTACGTTTGAGCCAAGGGCTCTCCTTAAATGCACAGGCAAAACGGTGTGCTTAGTCAGGAGGAGGCATTTGAATGTCTGAGGATTAGTTGTAGATGTATCTATGTGTAAGCGGATGAGCATTTCTAAGCCCTAATCGTTGCAATTGCAGTGGCAACCTTGACTTGTCTGCCATTGCCCTGAAACGGGTCACAGATTACGGTATTTGAAACAGGGGACAAAGGTCTGTATTTCAATTAATTGAAAAAATAAAGTTGCCCCTGCCACATACAATATGCAAGAGCATATTTCATAAATGATAAATGAAGTTCAGCTTGCCACTTACCCCATCTGGTATGCATTTGGATGTGGCCGTCTCACTGGATGCACTGGCCGCACAAAAATCCTGGAGAACATCCTGCAGCTTTCGCGTGGAATCTGCAAAAGAGAGAAAGACACAAAAAATAAGCCAATTACAATTCAAATGATGTACAAATAAGCTTAAGTTGTCAACTGGGTGGTGCATGCCACAGTGCCATCAAGTTGGACATAAGCGTCAATTGTTGCAGTGGCGCCAACTTAATTGTCGCCTTGAGTGTGCCACACAAGGCAAATCAACCAAATGGCTGAGAGAGAGAGAGAGAGAGAGAGAGAGAGAGAGACAGATAGAGAGAGAAAGAAAGGATTGGTTGGGCAGACAACATGTTGAGTTTTAAATAGTTTCACAGGTATAATTAACTAATGGAAACAATGTCGCTGGTTATGGCGTTGTTCGTTGTCGTTCGTTGTGACACGTGCCACAGGCGAGTGTTATGCAATCACCATAAGCTGCTGCTGCTGCTGCGTAGGCAGTGCCCCAAACAGCAGCAGTTGCACTTGCGGAGTTTTATTAACTTAATGAATGTGTGCACAGTTGCCCCAACTGATCCTCGTCGAGCATCTACTTTTGCTGTTTTGCTGTTCGTGTTGCAACCACAGGTCGGCTGAGTGTTTGAGTGTACTTTGTACTTGAATACTTCATGCAGTGCAGTGCACAGCTGTCGCTTTTGCTGCTGCTGTCGTTGACACTTCGTATTTGAGACCACTTGAAGAGCACTCTAATAGACAAGTGCCACGCCCGATGGGCGTTTTGTGCGCCTGCATTTGACAGTCTCGATTGTTATTGCTGCTAAAATTTTTAATCACACTCAACAGCCAGACAGCCACCAGGCAATTGCGCTAGGTCGATAAATGTAAGTCCTTCAGCCCCTGAGGGTCGCCTTACAACGGTCGTTAGATGATGCCACACTTTTGCACATGTCTGTGTAGGGACGACCCACTCTGCCGAGGAAATAAACGTTTCTAGATTTGGTAGTGGATTTGAAATTTCCTTCATTTCAATTTCCTCACATGAAAGATAAAAATCCATTCTTGGCAAAATACAATAAATTCAGCTCCCACACAAATAGTCATGGCTAATTCTTAATCGCAATTAGATCATAAATATTAAACTGCATTTTTTGCTGGCTAATGCTTGAGAATAATAAAATTTTTAAGTTGCAAGGTTATATCTTGGGTTATTATTATTTTCAAATATTGGGGAATTTAAGAAGTGAATGTAAAATTCAAAATATTTTCTATTTGTTGTTGCTGCTGACAAATCAAAAGCAATGATAAACATTCGGCAAACTAAACATCTTTTGGGCCATATCTACGTATTATCTGCTCGAAGCCAGAACCATTTATCCATTTTATTTATTTTATCGATAACTTTGCACGTTCTGCGAATGGAAATCGATTTCCGAAAAAAAACAATAATAACACTTGAAAACAAAAGTTAAAAAAGACATAAAAAGACAAAAAGATGAACCAGTATTACCTGCTCGAAGCCAGAACCTTTTGGGAATTCTTCAATGAGTACGTTGAATAAAGCACCACAAAATATGCAACACTTTTTTCTTCTATAATTTGTCATTCCGTCTGGCCAATGAGTACGTTGAATAAAGCACCACAAAATATGCAACACTTTTTTCTATAATTTGTCATTCCGTCTGGCAATGCAAATTTCAAATGTAATTTTATTTTATTTTATTTTATCAATAACTTTGCACGTTCTGCGAATGGAAATCGATTTCCGAAAAAAAACAATAATAATACTTGTAAACAAAAGTTAAAAAAGATAGATAAAAAGATAAAAATCTGTAATCAGCTGACCACGGAAATGCCGAGGAGCGACATAATAACTGAGAAGCTTTATTTACCAACAATAATAGAAAGACAAAATATCAACAAATATAAAAAAAAATGTAAATAACAAAAGTAAACATAAACAATAATAATACTTGTAAACAAAAGTTAAAAAATAGATAAAAAGATACAAATCTATAATCAGCTGAATTATTCCTGCGTAATATTAACGTGGCAGCGGAATACTCCATGCTTGGCCAACTACCTTGTCGGCCTCCCAGTCCAGCCCAGCCTCTTTTAAAACCAGAGATTTTGGATCTGGTAAGACACAAGCACTGCGTCGTCAATGACCGTTTGCACAACCACGTCAACCCTTTGGCCTGCACACTTGGGTCAAATACAACTCGCAGGAGGTTGAAGCGCCTCCACACCAGCGACCTCTGGACTGTAGGGCGTTAAATTAATGTGCCACAAATGTAATATTTGATGTTATTTATTAACTGCTAAAACCTGTTCTATGTTTATGTTATAGATTGTAATTCACTGCTATTATTCATTCTGTTCCAAATCAATGTTTTACAGCCTTTGAATAGGTTGATTAATGTTTAAAATATAACTGTAATATAAAAAAAAAAACAAAAAATAAAAAATTTTCTATTTGCTTATAACAAATAAAACCTTTATAACTAACTAGAAAAACGTGGATCTGAAATCGATATTTATCGATTTAAAGCTATTCTGCGTAAGCTTAATCTGCGTATAGTTTTCTTTTTCTTTTACAGGCATCTGACAGGGCATCTGCTGGCCAATATTTCTCGAGTAGAGTCTTCCTACTTACAGCTTAAGGGATATCATTATGTTGTAAAAAGTTCCACTTAAAGCTGCTCAACAATGCGAACACACATAAGGTATCCGCTTTATTGAAAGTCCTGCAGCTGTCCACAATATTTAAAGTGCTGAGTTTGTGTCGGATTTCATGACAGCCACTGTAAAAAAAGATGACAGACATTAAAGCATAGTGCACATGCACTGCGTCCTCATCATCAACATCATTATCAGGTCAGCAGTATTATGATTTCAGGTCTCCGACGGTTGCCGGCTTTGAGTTTCGTTTTGTTAGAAAGCGTAACTAGGATCTTGTTTTTGTCCGTTTCAGATTTGATCATTGCAATGCGATTTTAATTGCAATTTTCGTTTCGCATGACCAAAAGCAAGCAGCGCGTATCGTGACTCTAGAGGCAATAAATCAGAATCAAAGACGAAGGACGCCTTTAACACGCCTAGGATTGCATCGCTTGCAGACCGGAATCATCCATTCTCCAAATAAAATTTAAAATAACTACCGAAAACTTTTTTAATGTTGATGATTATTTGTTAGCCGAAAGCAAGATTGGGAGATTGGTCTGGATAGGCAGTTATTCAATGCCTGCTACATGTTGCATCAAGATAACTTTAAAACTGCGCAATTTCTGCTCTTTCAGAGGGACAGAATCAATGGCTCCATGTTCTCTGTGATTTTTGAATGTATTAGTTTATCTAGATCCATATTTGATAATTCTAGCTGTAGGCAGCAATTTACATTTCAACAATCGGTTGAATTAATTAACACCTTCAGGCATATCAGACCTCCCAAATGGGTGTGGTATCCACTCTGAAAACTCTGTCTGATGCAGTTTGTTGCTGCATCCACACTGCAATCATTGGCAACAACGTAAATGAAGTGCGCTTTTCATATGCATATAAATATGAAATAAATACAAATTATTATAGTGGTTGAGAGAATGTTGCACTTACATGACGCCAATTCCTGCAGCTGCAAAAACTCTCGCGGCGATAATTTATCCCATTTGTGTGCAATGCCAATATTCATGTTTGCCTGAAAGTATGCAATAAAAGTTATGACAAATTGTAATACGCTGCTGGCCAAATAACAACAAATAACAAATGGCATCAACTCAACATTAATTCGGAAAAGCGCTGGCAACACATAATTTATTGTATTTTGTACAATGCTAATGCAAATTTGTTCCCCCGACTGCAAATGCCAAAAATGAAGCGGAGTTTGTCAATGAGTCCGTGCGTGTGTGTTTGTGTTGATTATCTCGCTTGGGACATGCCCCCTTTCGGTAGCCAATAAAATGTGTGTGTTCGCAACTAAATTGCTGAAAATGGTTTGCACAACATCAACACACACACACACACAGCACACACACTCACATTCAAACACACGCGTATTTGATGTGACTTGACAACATGAACTCTTGTGTATTTTTAGCCTAAGCCCCAGCGGACGTCACAAGCCTCGAAAACAATGCCTATTATAATATTGAACGCTCTCTGGTTAACCCAGTCCCAGTGCCAGTCCCAGTCCCAGTCCCAGTGCCAGTCCAAGTCCTCTTCCTATTCCCAGTCCTCATCCTAATCCCTTGCCCTGGAGCCATGTCATTTGACGCGTCATCATCATTATCATCATCAGCACGGCAATAATTATGTTTAGCTCTGATTGGCACGTTAATCGATGACCTGCCCTCTAGTTGATCCCATTGTCCCCTAGACATACACATAGAAGGCAGACATTCTCGTCATAGCTATGGCGTCATAATGATCATCTGCCTTTTAGCCTGGGCGCATGTCATTTATCGTACGCTATTTGATGGCATTTAGACATACACACATACCTCGCATACCATTCCTAGCACACACACACACACACACACCACGCCCCTCCACTCTTTAGAACAATGCCAGCATTCTATTCGGATACTGCCCACACAACGTAAATCGGGCCAGAGAGCAGGTGCCCAAGCTTACGATATAATTCCCGCATCAATATATAAATATATCTAAATTTATATATAAATCTAATTTCTTTTGATTTTATTGTTGCTTGTATATATATATATATATATATATGCATTTATATTTTGCTATCTCAATTTGCCAAGCATTTATTTTTACTCTTTCGCCTTTTGGCATTTATTCATTTCACAAATATTTTTATACAGCTTTTGTCTTTGAACGATGCGAACTTATTTTTAGGTCACTATTCCAAAATGTATCAACTGATTGACTGAATTATCATTTTCGTTCTGCTGTGAGGCATATATTTTGTCGTCCCGAATTGCTCACGTCTCATTTGCTGCTGCTCTCAAGACAGTAAAACACTATGAGCGCTATATTCAACAGACACTTAACTGCCTGAGAATAGTGCTGCCCTCCCACTCCACACTCCCACTTCAATTTCCCGCTTTCCCGCTTTTCTCGTATAGCCGCGTATAGAGTTCTCCGTACTCGATAATGACAATAGTCATTATTCACAGCTCACTTGGCTGTTTTATGTGCCTCTTTGGCGCTACTCCTGCCTCCGGGTGGGCGTGTCAAAAATTGCCTGAGCCGCGGTCTTTGCCTTTGCCTTTGCCTTTGCCTTTGTGTGTGTGTGTGTGTGTGTGTGATGTATTAAAATTTTTTACAGCGTTGCCAACTAATGAAAATGCTAATAAAAATACTGCACTAGAACCAATAAATAAAACAGTGCCGCGCGCGGCATACGTGGCGTATGCGCAACAAATAATGCTCGTTAATTGCGCCATTAATGCTTGTGCAGAAGGCAGTAATGGGAGGAGTAGAAGTAGGTGCGGGTTGGGTGTGTGTGTGGGGTGTGTGTGGGGTGTGTGTGGCGTGTGGCTGCTCATGTGGCATTCTTAACAGCCAGGGAATTGATGGCACTGGCAGAAGTAGTCGTTGAGCTTCACATTGCTGAGATTTTCTATTCACATATATATATATATATATATATATATATATTCATTTATTGATCGTCGGGGCAGTTTAACGGACTTTGAAGGGTGCCAGGACTCCTATGCTGGCCATTACAGGCCCATTCGCCATAAAATATTATTAGATTATGCGTTGTATTCACCATTCTGAGCATGTAATTCGCGAACAATAAGCATCAGAGACAGCAGCAGCAGCAGCATGGAAAATGAAATGAAAATGACTTTCAGTGTTTTCAGTTTTTGTCCTTTTTATGAGCGCCTTGTTTTTGTTTCGCCCCTCGTTTTGACTTTGTTTGATAACATGTATTGCATATACAAAACAAAACAAACAAAAAAACGAAAAACAACTGAAGGAATATAAATAAATAAAACAGCACAGGACAAGCAAAAATAAAGAACTTGGTGCTCTTATTGTATTGTTTTTAGCCCACAGAAAAGAGCCATTAAATCTAACATATAAATGTCCAAGACACCAAACATTTTTATGCATACAAATTTCGAATTTGATTCTTTTATTTGTTGTTCGTTAATGTGCCACGAGTGGAAAAGCTTTCTTTTGTTCTTAAATTTTGAAAAATCACGTTTTTAATATTCAACCGATTAGATTCATTTGAATTTATAATCAAATTCAAACTTTATTATTCGTTTTCTTTTTTTTTGTTCTTTATTCTTTTCAAATTGTAAAGCGACGAAAGATAGACATTTATTGTTGCTTGCTATAAAGTCTATATCCAAATCCATTTAAAGTGGATGTAGAGAGATAAATGGATACGGATAAGTTCCGGATAAAGCTTCTGCAGTAATGGAATTTCTTAAAGAAATCGAGACATTACTTCGAAGTTAGAAACTGAGTTTGAAACGAGTGTTAAACTATGGGAACGCTCAGAGAGAGAGAGAGAGAGAGAGAGAGAGAGAGAGAGAGAGGGTGAGAGAGGGAGAGAGAGAGAGAAGGTGAGAGACAAACGATTGGATAAAGAGAAGCATCGACGATCAGAGAGTCTGTCGATGTGGAAATCTCATATATTTTGTTACACATAAGCAACATCTAAATAAATATAAATAAATCGAAATAAAATAAATAAACTATAGAAACAATAATAAACTGCTGTGTTTTTAGTTATTTCAATCGCTGCAAACTGCTAAAGGAAACACAAATATTCAAATTTATATATTCTCAAAATGGAAGATCGTATTTTAGATTATACTGACTTAATATATGCCTTCAGGACAATCTGTTATCCCAATGCATTTATGGAAAGGACAATGTTATTTATCTGTTTTGCTCCATGCCACTGTTTATACATATCTCCAAGAAAAACTAAAAAAAAACTAGCCAATATGCAAAAGCGTTTATTTCCTTGGCCAAAGTGTTGTGCAGAATTTTTGGTTTTGGCCCTTTGGGGCAAAGGGGCATCTGCTTCCAGCTGGCTAACCATGCAGCCGAAGCGAATGACAGTATATTATGGATTTATGCCACGTATTTGCCGCACACCCACAAAAAGTTTGGGCCATCAACGCATAAGCCAGCTTATGGCATGTTCATGTGTTAGCCATATACACATACACACACACACACATATATATTCCATATATTTGTTGCTGCACTTTTGGGTTTTGCATGTGCTGGCTGCTTTAACTTGCCCATAAACTCTCCGATAAGCTGACACTGACTCGAACTCGGACTCCGACTGTGGTTAACGGACATGTGTTGAGGTCTGTGCTTCTGGGTCTACTTCTGGGTGTGCTTCTGCAACAGCCTGTTGGGGTTTGCTTCTTTGTCTGCCTTTGGATGTGCTTCTGGGACTGCTTCCTGCGACTGATTCTGGGAGTGTTTCCTTGTCGGCTTCGCGGTCTGCTTCTGAACTGCTGCTGAGTTTGATAAGGATCTAATTCTTGCCTGCTTCTCAATCTGAATCTTTCTGAATCCAATTCTGTATGTGCTTTCTTGTCTGCCTCTGAATCTACTTGCTTGCGTACTTCTGGGCTTGCTACTGGGACTGCTACTGTGTATGGGTCTGGGTCTGGGTCTGGGTTATAATGCACTCTGTGGGGTTTCCTCTTATTTAGTTTTAGAGCACTAAGAGTCTCTGGCAATTAAAAGTTAGCATCGTCTTGCAGTTGACTATCGAATTCACAACTGTCACAAGTATAATACGCACTGTGTGTGTGTGTGTGTGTGTCTGTTTAAAGAATTGCCGGAATCACGCTGCTCTTTGCGCAACTCACTTCCGTTTGCCAGCTGAAGCAGAAGTCTTCAAGGAGCAGAGAAGCAGACGAGTAGCATTGGCCACAAAAAGCGCAGCGTCACCGCCATTGTGCTTGGTGGCACAGGCACAGACACAGGCACAGGCACCGGCACCGACACAGATGCAGACGAGAACAAAAAGCGTTAGACGCTCCATTTTGAAAGGCGCATTCAATAAGCACGCTGAAGAGTGCTCGAAAGCAATTGAATCAAATTTATTGTACACATCCGATGCTGCTGTCCGCGCACTTTCCGTTCATTGTCATTGTCAGTGTCATTGTCGTCCTCTGTCTGTCTGTCCATGTGTCTGTGTGTCGTCTGTTGCTTGTCGCCGTCGTCATTGTCAGTCCTGGCATGTAATGTCACGTCCCGCTTTTACGAGGATCAAGTGCACAAAGTACGACGGCAAGCGTTCCAAAATGAAATGAAAAATTAAATATAAATAGGATTTGCGCATAGATTTTCTGCTAAGTGCCGATTTGGCGCTACACCAAAATAAAAATGACAACAGCTCCAAAGTAGTTTAGGAAAACTGTGAAAAGAAAACCATAACTTTTATATTATTATCCAGTTTGCTTCAAGAGATATACGAGTATATTCTCTATTGTTTGGGTACTTTTCCAGACACAAAGCCGAACAAAGAAAAATTGCTTAGATTGTCCGTGAATATATTAAAATTAGTTAAAGAATAATAATATTTGCAAAGCCCAAGTGCATTTGACGCAGATGTCAAATGAAAGACGTTTGCTGAATGAACTCGCCTAATTGCTGTTAATTGTTCGTCTTAGCTGAAAAGTTGTTGGCCAGGACAGTCGCCAAATTGTTTTATGCAGCGACTCGCTGGAAATGTATTTCGACTAAGGAAAAACCCCTCCGAGCACTTGCCGCGAATGCGTAATGAATGCCTGACCAAAAATAGCCCAAGATTAAGGTCTAAACAAATTTTGTCTCTGTGCGGAAGCAATGCAAATTGGCGTTTGCTGTAAAAGCCCGAAAACGGTTTCCTTGGTCTTGGCCAGACCGGAAAACCAGCCCGAAACCAAAAAAGAAAATGAAGAAGAAATGAAAAAAAAGGCCAAAAGCAGACGATGTGCTAAAGCACATTTCCGCTTTGGTGTGAGATTCGCATGAAGCCTTTTGACTTTTCACTTTCCAGTTTGATCGACGGCGGACAGTTTTCAATGAAAATTGATGCCCAGCACCTCTCTGCGTGTGTGTGTGTGTGTGTGTGTTGCTTTATTTATGTTTACACACACACATACATAACATACGTGTGCTGCTGAAAATAATTCTTAAGCAATAAAAACGGTTTTGTCTTCGATAAACAGAAAGCTTGGCGGATATCTAAGCTGGAAGAAGACTTTCAAATGGCCCCAGTGCGCGATATAAAAATAGACAAACAAACAAAAACACTCAGTCAGCCAGAGGGACAGACAGTTGGACAGGCATACACACTGATAGATGGACAGACGGACAGACAGACAGACAATCGAACTGGCTGGACAGTGATACATTTCGAGAGGCAGCCGCATCATATAAAAATAGACAAAATTATCTTATGGCCAGCATTAGTCATTGGCAAAAACACCTGCCAGCCACAGCCACAGCCACAGCAATGGCAATGGCAATGCCAATAACAACAGCATCAGCATCAGCTGTTCCCATCGCAAACCCAATCGCAGTCTTAAACCAAATGCGTGTGTGGTTTGTGTGTGTGTGTGTGTGTGCGAGCGGTGTAAGTTGTTTGGCTGCTACAATTTTATTCATTTTGAAATTGTTGTAATTAAATAAAAATTGAAATTTATCGAATTTATAAACTACCTTATAAATGAGCAAAATATCTTTAAGTAATACTTAATAATGCCATGTGAAAATTCTGTATAAACATATAAGAAAACACCACGGGAAATTTCAATATTAAATTTGATTCCTATTATTTTCTCAATTTCCCCCCAATTTTGAACGAGTTTTTGCCTGAACGGATTTGAACAAGATTTGGCTATTATTTTGCAGTATTGCACAGCTGCATTGAGTTGACTACAAAAATGCCAAATGGCCAGAACCAATCACTAACACGTCCACTCCAGTCCATATCAAAAATGGTTCATATACTATTTTCAGATTATATTTGCTTTGACAGGAAACGGAATGCATATTCACAAGTATTGTTCTGCCGGTAGAATGTGGAAGCGAATCATGATATTCTCAAATGCAAGTGGCAACCGGAAGTTTCACACAGCTGCATGCCAGAGAGCCATGACAAATGATAAATGGCTAGAGGGTCATTTAGCAAAAGCAAGCCAACCAACCAACCAGGCAGGCAGGCAGCCAGAAGTATTTTTGCTTGTACGTGTAGATAAACTAAGTAAGTTCTTTTGGAGATAGAAATCAAAATAGAAATCAAAAATCGAAATCGAAGTCGATTTAGCTTGCAGGAATGCTCAAATCGACAATCAACACCAACAGCAATGACTTGAATTTTATACTGAAATAGCAGAAACACTCACACACAGCCTGAGTAAGAGCGAGAGATTTAGTTTATATATGGGATGTTGTAACCAGAACGTAGCACTCAGCGCCACAGCCGCCTCTGACGTCAGAGCCTCGTTGCGGGAACCGCAACAAAAATATCCAATGAAAAGTTACAACGACGTCAGCGAGGACAACAACGATGCGGATGCGGATGCGAATACGAATGCGGATGCGGATATGGATGAGAGACAGAGAGAAGCTACGTGTTTGTCTCTGGCCAAACTACTGATTGTTGTTTTGGTAATATTGTTTTGGTAAAAGTGTTTGGTTTGCCTGCAAGTGTTTTCTGTTCTGTTTTGGCTTATTATTGTAGCATTCCTGCAATCTTCAGCGGGATATTTTCACCGTATTGCTCAGCATTAAGCCGCACAGCCCAAAAGTAGGCAATTAGTTTTGTGGCCGACGTAAAAGGCTTAACCGAACCCTTCTCAAGTGCCCCTTGGCGTATACGTGATGAGATGATGAATATCAGATTGTGTATCCGCCCCAGTGTGTGTGTGTGTGTGTGTGTGTGTTTATGTGTTTGTGTGCTTGCTTTATGTATGCCAAGAGTCAAGTGACGAGTGCACAACACAGCACATCACAGCGCAGCGCATAAAATCGAATAAATCAACAAGCCTGACAAAATGTTGAAACTGAGCAGAATTTTGTCGCTTAATTGGAGTGTGCAACACACACACACACACACACACACAGCAACTTTGACTGTGTTTCGCTGTGTGCTGTGCGCTGTGCCTGGCTAAACAAATACCAAAAGAAATTCCATTTACATTCGCCATTTGCCATTTGCCATTGCCAGTATCAAAGAGGGACAAAAAAGGCGCTAACCTTCTTGGCCAACAGATCCCACGCTGACAGGCAAAATAATCGCACGTACACACACACACAAACACGCACAGACACACACATTCGCGTGGACGTCAACGTCACTTAAATTGTAAGGAGCAAATATGGCCAAGTGGAAGTGATAGTGACAAGGAATAGAATAAGGGACTCGTAGCTGTGTTAGGCAAAAATGTTCATATATGCATATATATATATACATATATATATATACATATAGTAAATGGAGCGTAGGTGAACCTTTTTGCATCTCATTAACATGGCGCACTGGACTCGTAAAACCGGACAATGACAATAGCCAAGAGTCAGTAGAAAATGGACAATGACCACAGATGGCGTCATCAATGGTTGGCGTCCAATTGCAAAACGGTCGGCAACAAATGGCATATCCCTGCATATGTCCATCGGATTGTGTATTGTTGTTATTTCTGCTTATCGTTATGGCCATATATAACCATATAAAACCAGTACACTCAGAAAAGAAAATCGCTCTAAAATTTATTAAGTCGCACTGCAAACGACAAAGTTTTTCTGGTTTTTGGAAATAATATTTGCATATTTTTAAAGTTATCAGAAATATTTTCTTTTATGAAGAAATATATTTCTAAAAAGCAGAAATGCAAATCCTTACTATTATTATTTTTTTGGGGGTTTCATGCTCTGCAATCAGTTAGATATATTGTGCCTCCTTCCAGCTCTTCTAGCAGCGCCAACTTCAATGTCTCCCGAGCTTAAAAGTTTTCCACAGAATTGCTTTTTCTGGCTAAAGTGACACGATTTATGCTATGCTCTGTTAATATTTAATAATAATTCAGGCAACAAGAAAGATTGCTAAACAATGCAAAACAAACGAAAACCGAAAAGTTGACATATTTTTAATAATAATGAAAAAGCTTAGAAATATTTAGCCAGGCAAAAATCTCGATTTTAAGAATGAAATACACTTTCTGTATAATACGATGAGCAAACCGCCGACGGTAAAAATATCGAGATTTTTTTCTGAGTGTAGACGCATTCTGAAGCAATCGCTTGCAACACGGCTTTAATTGAATAAACCCAAAGCACAGTAATATAAAATATTATAATACTAAGATCTGTGCCATTTGCATTTTCATATATAATAATTCTACGTGTGTGTTTGTGTGTGTGTGTGTGAAATATACACGCCTAATGAGCATGACCATGTGGCCCACACGCACACACGCACACACACACATATATATCATCATATATATGGCTGTATTAATGTCCTGTCGCATTCTCGTTGGGACCCAAAGACTGATGAGGATGTCGCTGCTAGTTAATGTCACAAATTTTGATAAATTGTTTTATGGCCCCGGCTATGGTTAATGGCGCTTTTTTTTTATGCCCCAAACATATTAGTGCTTTATGTGTCATAAAACTGTTCACACACCTACCATAATACAGCCACTCAGAGAGTGAGAGTGAAAGTGATAGGGAGAGAGAGTGTGTGAGAGAGAGAGAGTCACACATGATTATGGTAATAGTTTGGAAAAGTGGCAACAAAACTGAGTTTAATCATTCATACAACATTTCGCGTTCCCATTTTTTATAACAGCTCAAACATGCCACTTTTATTTATTCAACATTTTGTTGAACATGCGCGCAAATAATTTACGAGTTGCTCCTGGCTAGATATATATATATATATATAGTACATATATATGGAAGAGTACGTGCTGACCCCGGGGTTAAGGTTGGGCCAGAACAGCCCCGAATCTAAATCTACTCATATTCGCGTGCTGACCTCCGACCCAACAGCTATTTACATTTTATGAACATGTTGATTTTCGTATTTGGATTAACTGTTTGCGTACCTTCCTTTTGTTGTTGCTTATTGTGGGATATTTAAAGATTCTGCCAAACGGACGTAGAAAGCTCCAGCTCGACCTCTTCACTTCTTCATGCTGCAAAAAAGAAATAAAAAAACGAGAATTCTAAGACTGAGATTTGCTCAACATTAATTTAAACTGTTTGAGAGGCAAATAAAAACGGCAAATGAACAACAACAACAACTGCCGGAAAGCAGACCATGTTCAACATTATACATAATGTTTATCCAGATTCATAAGCAATGAAATATGTTTGGGGTGCAAACGATCTGTGAGATAAAAAGAAAGAAGAAGAAGTTTGATACACCAAAAGATTATGCATTTTTTACTGAACGCTCTCTGTTGATCTGCGGCGGTCTCAGTCTTTTTTTAGTTATGTCAAAGTTATAAGCCTTTAATACCATGTTACAAGGCTTATCACAAATAGCAGACTAGCTTTCATGTTAAACAACTGAAAACGAAAGCTGTGCGGAATAGATAAGGCGCTGAGTTATTTTCAAATATGCAGATACGAAAAGAATTTGAATGTTAGCAATTACTCAACGATCAGTTGTGGGAGACAAAAAGTCGATATCGATAAATCACTTTTTAACTATTTGTGCAGATAAACATTTATAACAGAAATATGTATATCTATTTATTTATATTTAAGTAGAACTAGTTGCTTTCCCAGTTTCAATATGAATCAATTATCGATAGCATTTCTGGTTTAAAATGGTAAAATGGTTAAATGGTTTAACTGGCTTAAGAATTTCAATTTAGAAACTCAAAAACTACAAGCAAGTTTCTGTTGACGGGTTTCAGTTAGTTAATTCAATATAAGAGCAGCAGAAAATCCTTTTCTGTTACTATTCAAGTTAAATATTGAAATTGCAAATTCCATCATAAATTTAAATATTTATCCCCAACCAAGCAGTTGTGCAAGTTGACAAGGCAACAAAGCTCTGCCCGTAGGCAAGCTCAAAATGTCAAACAAACGCAGTTGTTGCACCTGCAACGCTGCGACATGCAACATGGATTTGGGCTTAGCAGCAACTTTGCCTTGTGTCAGCTCTGTGAATGTTGAGGAACTATGTGAACATGGGTTTATCGCATTACAAAGCTCTTCAAACAGGACAGATGCAAAGTGGTCAACAAGGTACAATTTTATTTATGCATCTCTGTGTGTTTGTGTGTGTGTGTGTGCGTGTGTGTGTCGGGTTGGTGTGGTTCTTGTGTGTGCGCGTCACCGGTGTGGTTTTGTCGGTGAACAACTTTAATATTTATTTTAGCACACTCGTCGCCCGCCTATGAAATATAAAATACAATAAGGGGCGTATACGCAATGCGTATACGACAAGTATGACTATCGGGAAATCCGTGCACCTGAATTGATTTCCCGATAAACTGGTACACCCATTAAATGTTCGTTATATAGCAGCCCCCTTTTTCTATCAAATTATCAGCTCTCAAAGCAAAGTGGAAAAACTTTTTCGACTCAAATTTTGAAAAGCCAAGCAAAGCCAAGGCGGGCTGTAGAAGGGCAACATTTTTGGATGGCAAAAGGCAATCAGTGGCAAGCCTCATTTTGTGTTCTTGTCACCATTTAATATTCCACGTTTTCGTCTTCCTCGTTTATTTATGTTCGCTTTGTTGTTGTATTCGCATTCTGTTTTCTGTTTGTTCTACGGGGCTGCGCTGCGTTGCGTTGCGGCTTATCACATAATAATTTGAATAAAGTAGCTGCAATCTTGTGTCAGTTTATCGCAAATTAGCCTACAACAACAACGTACATAGATAAAAAAAAAAAAACCACAAAAAAACAAAAGACAACAGAAACAACAAAAACACCGAGAACAACCCGAAAGCCTCTGCGACTTCGTCAGAGAATTTCTTGTCGGGGAGATTAGCGCTGCACAAAAATTGAGACTGAGCTGAAACTACTCGTGGAATAATTGGAATTTGCCTTGAATTTGCCAAATTGGGTATAATTTAAGGAAATGCCAGGAAAATGCTGCTTTAAATTTATTTATTTATTTTTCTTTTTTTTATTATTTATTTCATAATTCCATAATTTATTTATTTGTTTAATGTAGATAAAAAATGCAGCTTTAAATTTGCTTATCTATTTACATTTCTGCTTTGTATTTATTTATTTTATTATTTAGTTATTGTGTGGATCCCAATTGCAGTTTGAAATTTTTTTCTTCATTTCCATAATTTGATTTATCCACTTATATATTAATTAATTTATTTATTGTGTCCACAAATTTTCAAAAAGGATTCAATAGCAACAATATTTAAAATTCAAATCAAAGTGAAAAATTAAATGAGATGAGATGAAAAGTGAGTAATTAAATTATTATATTAAAATCAGACATGACGAAAAATAAAATGGATAAAACGCTCTCTCTTAAAACCATCCTGACATATTGTGGGCCACGCCTCAAAAAAAAAAAAATCAACAAAAAATATGTATTCAAAATGCTTGCACAAAATCGAATTATGTACACGTAATGAAAATTTGCGAAAAGGTGGGGCAAGATAATTGAATCACAGTCTGTGTCGTCAGTCAGCAGTCAGCGCAGGTTGGGGCTAAGCTGATTATACATGACACCTTTAATGCAACGCCTACAACGAGTATACACATAAATATTTATATATATATATATATGTATTTATATGTGTATAGATAATTATGTGCTGAATTTCTGCGAATGAATCAAATGAATGCAGCGTTTATTTAAACTGTTTCTAGTCGTTTACTGTGTTTATTTTGTTGCTTAAAAGATAAAACATTTTTCAAGAGAGCACAACAACTGGGCGACTATTAGTAAAACGGCTGCACGCCATGGGGTTGGTTGGGTGGTTGGGTGCCTGTTTGGGTGGTTTCCATTATTTGTTTTTAGTGCCCCAAACAATGGCAAGCGATCAATTTATTTGTTTATATGTGTAGCACCAGCAGCAGCGCTAGTAGTAGTAGTAGTAGTATTATTATTATTATCTGATGAGCTGTGCCCCGAAGGGATTAAATGTGTATCAAATTATTATTTATGCATTATTTTTATGAGCCATGTGTATAATAAAATTGGTAATTATTGGTCATAGCTGTTAGCGATAATAATAATAATAATTTTTGGTCGATTAGTGGCCATGTATGAATGGAAGATACATTTGCCAGTCAGCATTTAGCATGTTTTTCTGTCATTTTTGTTGCTCTTTTTATTTGTCAGTGGCTTGTTTAAAAACTGGCAAATTAGTTGAGCGCCGAAATGCGGTTTGTTTACGAATGGATCCAAAAATACACATGTTTATTTCGAGTGTTTGTCGCCAAGTAATTGACATTTACTCGCAGATATAGCAAAACATATATATAGCAAACATATGTTATTATAAATATTTTGTCATCTGCATTGTTGCAACTGTGTGTTGGTTGGGCAAGTGCTTCAAAAATGAAATGTGGCCCAATAAAAATTCCACGCGCTTTTCGAGGGTAGGCATGAAAATTGAATGCTTGTCGTGTTGTACTATTAACGAGCGTGTTTCTTTTTATTTTTATTTTTTCGTTGTACTTTTTTTTATTTATTTACATTTACAGATCCATTTTTCTTTCGTCGGTTCTCTTCGTGGGATTGTGCTCATTTTTTATATCATCATTGGGACAACGTTCATTGGCGTTTTTCTTTCGCCGTCTTCATGTGGAAATTTGTTGTTTATTTTGTTTACGTCTTTTTTTCCTTTCATTTCTCCTCTTTTTTTTTTTTTTGCTTGCGAAAGACGCTTTGAGTTATCGTATATAGACCATATATATATATATATATAAATATGTGTGTGTGTGTTTGTGTTGTGTCTACAAGTCTCATCTGAATGTTTACTGGCAGCTCATTTTTTTTTTAATACACATGTGAAATTAACATATTTCCTGGAAAATTTCTACTCCTGCTCATTTTGTGTAGCATGTTGCTGGCTGCCACACGTGTGTGTCACACTTACCTCTTTTTGTTGTTGCTGCTGCTACTGCTGCTGCAACTGCTGCTGTTGTTGTTGTTGTTGATGTTTTTGGTATAATTATTGGAATTATAATTGGCGCCTTTCACTGGAGAATTGTGTTCAATTTTGTGCTCGGATTTCTAGCATATTTTGCTGCGCAGATAAATGTTGCCAGCAGGCGTTATTTTTCTACTGCCTCTAGTTTTATATACATATGTACACCGTAAATATATATATATATATATATATATATATATATTGTTTATATTTGTTTATTTACTAAATCATAAATCCGTTAAACTGTTTTTGTATTTTTAACTCACATTTTTACACTGTCTTGCACTGCTTACACAGTTTTCTTCATTTACAAAAATATATATATGTGAGGCGTGATCTATTTGTTTTGTTGCTTTACTATTGGCAATATTATTAACTTTTGGTACATATTGTATTTAGTTGTAGCTGCTGCTGCCCAGTTGGAAAGCTTTGCAAGTTCTTTGCCGCTTGCTAACACCGGCACTTCCACTAGAGAACTGAGGCGCTTTTGCAATGCGCTCGCCCTTTTATACGCTCGCTCTCTCGCTCTCTTCGTGACCGTTGCGCTTGAAGATTGCTTCGTGTACTCTCTCTTCGTTTGTGTGCTGGCATTTGAGAGCGTCGCTCGCTGCACTGTTATCATAGATTCGTCTTATGACGTCACTGCATTGCTCATTTGACAAATTGCACGTGCTCCTTTTTTTCTCTTTTTTTTTGGCTGTATGTCGTGTATGCAAGTGAGTGTGTAAGATGTGGCCATAAATTAACGGGCAACCTTTTGCGCCTCTTGCTCTGACTTGTGTTGTCTGTGTTTATTTACATATTTCTCTCACTCCATTCGCACTATCTGCCTATCTATCTCTCTCTCTCTCGCTCTCTGTCTTGCACTCGTGTGCTGATACTTTTTTTTTTGTAGATGGCACGCTTAGCCACAAGCCCAGTTGCTGTTCTTATTGCTTGTTTGTCTTTCTTCTTTCATTCTTCCTCTTCTTGCTGCTCTTCTATTGTTTGAATGAGACTCGCTTCGTTTACATTGTGCTTTTCTCATTTCGCCTGTCGATTTATCTCAAATGGCGCATTATTTGAACTTTAACTTCCCGCTCAGCTCCCAGCTATTGTTATGTTAACTTATTATTGCATTATCTATGGAAATAATCACTCATTATTTACTATTGCCTACTATCAAGGGTGAATGGTTTTCTGATTACCCTAATTTCTTTGTAGTTTGTTTTTTCTTTCCTGATTTATCAATCAATTATCCTCAGGTTGAAATAAAATAATGCAAATCAATTTGAGCTATTAATATAATAGAACATATAAATAAATTGAACATATTGAATATATTATTATTATTATTTAAAATCAGATTTTTACTGAAAGCTAGAGTAGGAATTTAACTACCTTTCTATGATCTACAATCAGAACGATAAATAAAGATTTTATTGGAATTATATGTCCATAAAGACAATGAGATACCGTAGTAGAACTCCAAAATGTTGCACAAATTATGATTTTCTAGGATTTCGATTATCATTACAAAATAGCAAACCACATAAACCAACCCCTAAATACGGCCATAACCTAACCCAAGACAATCTATTGCAAATTTGTTTTGGGCCCTTTGCTCTAGGGATTAATCGAGTTGTGGCGAAATGAAAGCAAGTCAAAAGCCACAAGCAAACTTAATTTATATTTAAATAATGCTTGAATGGAAAGTTTGCTGCCTTAGAGTTGGCAACATTTTGTGGATTTAGTTTTGGCATTTATAATTCGATAATAATTATGTGTTTTGTGTGCAGCAGATTGAGCATTGAGGCAAATTATTATTGGCTTACGTTAATCAATGACTTTGGCACTTTGCCACAATCTGTGGCATATGCAGCTTAAGCTGAGCAATATGAACTTGAAAATTGTGCAAAATAAAGCCAAGTGGCACGTAATAAGAAATAAATACATAAAAACAAAGGGCAGCCAACGAATACAGAGGGTCCATCTACCAACCACCCTCAACACTCCCTCTCCCCCTCCCCCGCACCTAGCCCACTTTACACGCACCCGCCAACGCGTGTCTCTGGAGAGGAACATTCGCTTCATAAATTTGCGGAATTTTTTTTCCCATTTTTTTGTTGCTTTTTTGCAGGCTTTTTTACAACACATTACCACTTCACTTCAGATGTCGCTGCCTCACAGAGAGAGAGAGAGAGAGAGAGAGAGAGAGCGAGAGAGTGACAGAAGGGGGTGTGTGTGGGGGGTGGGGGGTTTACAGCTGCCTCCTTTTACGCACTGGCAAACTGCCTGAGTTTGTTGTTGTTGTCTGTTTGAGCATTCGTTTGCTTTATTTTTAGCAGCAGCATAATTTTTTATTGATTGGATTTCAGTCAAAATCACTTCCGGCGATAAATTTTGCGATGCTGCCTCTTGCCAGATGTACATGAGCATGTTGCACGAAATGGCTTGAGCCCGACAGACGCTTGACAACAAAAAAAACCTACAAAAACCAAAATCAAAGTAGAAAAAGTTTGCCTTTGATTTATTTTTTTACATTTGCGTCAATGTCAATCGAGTTGGATTAGGATTCATTTTGAGCCTTAACCCCGCAACCCCCTACCCTTCCCTACCCGTCCCGCCCACTCCTTTGATTTGTTTGTTTTTTGTTTGGCTTTTTTGTTATGCCTTTTAATGGCTACTTGGAACATCTTTGGTTTGCAGAATGTTTGCATAATATGACATTTGTCTTTGCCCCATCCTTCCAGCGCCTCTTGAAATACACCAGAAAAAAACATAACTCACAATAAATTACAGAAAATTTGGGGAAAATGTGTGTTTTGTTGGTTATTTGGTTGTCTTGTTTTTTTTTTTGTTGTTGCTATTGTTATAGCTGGTTGGCCCTGTAATTGAATACTTCAAGCGGGGCACGAGGTTAATGTCCTGACAGCTTCCAAGGCGACAACAAAAGCCAAATCAACAAAAGTCAACTCAAGCAACGCAAATGAAGAGCTTACAACTGAAGGGATAATGTTCCGGCAGAATCGGGCGCACTTTAACATAAATATTTATTTACTCATGTGCTGCCCAGCGGCAAGCGCAGTTGGTGCCATCCCCCTCTATCCCCCCCTTTGTAATAAGCGAGAGCGAACAAATCGTATGCAAAGGAAACACCGAAGGATACCCAGTAGCCGATGGCAAAATGGTAAGCGCAAGAGAAAATTTAAAGCATAAGCAAAAAACATAAATAATAATAATAAACATGATAATAATAATAATAACAATAATAATAATACTAATAATAATAGTAATAGTAATAATAATAATATATTTAAACAGTAATTTAAATAACGAATTACAACTGATCGACAAACTAAATAAACCTAAATTTCAATTGCCGCGTTTCCTACAGGGTGTTCACATATTGCAAACTGGAGCAGCTGTTGGCCAGTGAGCTTTGTGCTTGGCGACAGTTTTTGCTCCAGCTTAAGAGAGAACAATGACGTCACAGTCGGAGAGCGAAGAGCGACGAGCGACGAGTGCATTCCATCACATTGCCACATTGAAGTGAATTTTTTGGGGCGCATGCGTTAAACTTTGGCCACAAGGACTTGGGACTTCCGGCCGAGTGCGACCATATGACATCATTGAAAACAAACGCAGAGCTTTGGTAATGAAATTATGCGTTTGCCGCACACACACACACACACACACACACATACACATATATATATATACCACAATCTGTCAGTGTTGGAAAGGGCAGGGGTGTTGGCTGTCTGTGTGAATAGTTTTTGGCTTCTGGCCTGACGCCCTGGCGTGCTGACGTCATTGTCATTTGTCGTTTGCCGCTTGTCGTTTGCCGTTGGGCTGTTCGCTGGCTTGTAAAATTGGCAAATAAATAGGATTTTATATTTAACGTTTGTATTGCAGGCTCAGGAAGCCAAACAAAACACACTCGATGACAATGATCATGCAGGATTAAAATAATAATAATGATGATGATGATGATGGTGACATAAGCACACTTGGCACCTGCTTGTTGTGCGCGGGTCAAAGGTCAGTGGCGAGTGGCTAATTGAATTCTCAGCGCGTGCAACAATTCAAATTTTTAATAGCTACCCAATAAAAAAAATGAAAGCGAAAAATGAAAAAAAATAACAAAATGGAGTCGACAGCTGCATGGGCTTTTAATCATTTTATGAGTCATGACAGTGTTGGTAAATCACTTTGGTCACCGCCTCATAATGTTGGCCATTTATTTATATGTATATTTATATTTATATTTATTTGCTGCTATTACGTGCGTCTCCTGCAGGATACACTTTGCATTTACCGCTGCTTCCGCTGCCCGTTCCATTTCCCCTGCGTACCGTAATCATAATTAAATGACGTCAATGCAGCGCCACTAAAACATTTTGATGGTCGCCTGTGGCGCGGTAGCAGGGTTTTTATTGACGCGACTGTTGGCTGCAGTAATTTGGCGAGACGAGCCAACATTATTGCAAGCATACTTTCAGGCGCACCCTTCAAACGGATGTAGCTGCAAGCTGCAAGTGTGTATCAAAAATATTCAATAGCTCCTTTTACGATTATCAGACAAACGAATGTGGTTAAAACAAAATGCAACCTGAGCACTATAAAAAAAGGTAAATACTCAATAACTGAAAACCAAACTACTTTTATTGCTTATTTGTGGTACAAGCCTAAGGATAGGCAACGATAGTTGAGCGACCAGCTGTGGCTTAACAAAAAAGCTAAAATGAGCGGAAAAAAAAGCATTGTGAATAGCAGCAGCAGCAGAAGTAGCAGCAGCAGCTGCGCAGCGAGTTAACGGCCCGTTGGCTCTTGTCTTTGGCTCTTACGTTGCTCAGTTTCGGTTTTCAGTTTCTTTCTGCGAGTCGTTCGCGTCGGTTGATCGGTTGCTGCGCGAATACGCAGAAGACGCGTGTACGCAAATTTCAAAAACGCAAAGACGCAACGACATTATCAGCATCCGCATCAAGGAACACAACAACAACGACCACAAGGTGCATATAAAAATAAAAACCGAAAATCAGCAATTGCATTTTGAGTATTTAATGATTAATAAATACTTTCTCAGTGTCAATTGAAAAAATAAAAATACAAACATCCGATTCCTCTACTGACACCATTTCGAGTGCACTGCATAAAACTGTGAAAAGTGTGTGTGTGTATGGAAAATGTGGAAAAACAAAATGTGCATCAAATTGGTGGCGTGTGTGTTGTATATTTTTACACACACATTGCGGCGAAGAAAAGAAACACAAAAACTAAAGGCAAAGCGCAGCAGCAGAAATTGAAAACAAACAGAAAACGGAATTGCATAAGTTGCTTTTTGGCGTGCGCTTTGCTCATCTTCAGTTTTTTTTTCTCTCTTTTCTCTCTTTTTGCCATCATGCAGAGTTTCTGCTTTGAGGCGGTGTAAAAATTGAGCATTTCTTTCAAGTCAAATCCAAATACAGAAGAAGAAATTCGCCAACAAAATTGAAGCCGAAATCAATTAACAATAAATTTTATTAATTTCTCGTTTTTGAACAAACTTGTTACCAGAAAAAAATATTCAAATTTTTGATCTTGGCTCATTTTTTGTCTTTTAGCGATCTATGTGTAATTCAATTATGCATCAAACAGTTTAAATGTTATTTAACAACAACAGCAACGACAACAACGACAGTAAAAGCCAATTAACATCAGCTAATTACTGCAGAAATGGCAAAATTAGCTGCCACAAATCGTGTAGCCCTTTTACCCTTTATTGTGTCATTAAACAGATATGAAATTTGCATGTATTAGATAAGACATTTGCATGACGCAAAAGATATATATAAATATACGAAAAGCATTTATATGTGTTTTTTTAAAGTCAGGATAAGTGGCCCATTTTGATGCGCATTATCCTGACTTTAATGGCCCAGCCATGAAAGTGAATAATCAACCAGCAATTACACATTGCTATACCCAACAATAAAAAAAGAGTCAACACAAAATGCGAGCCTCGATCGGTTACATAATGAATGGCTTAATTTTTATGTTTTAACTACTTAGATAATTGCAAACAATTCGCAATATTTCAAACACACGCCATAAATTCAAATGCCGAAAAAAAACAGAATGTTTGCTATGTTTCCACATATTTACAATATGCAAATTGGTTGGCAGTTAGTCGATAAATAATTATTAATATTCATTTTAATGAATGTTATCTATCTACTAGACAAATCCCATATATGTATAGATGCATAGATATTAATATGCAGTTTTCTGTTCTCCCCCCAATTGACACAACACGAGCATTATAAAGGTTTGCTATTATGATAAAAATAAATAATAAAAAACAAAAAAATCCCAAAACCGCGAATGACTCTCATTGGTTAATTTGTTAATGAACATAATCGCATAATCATAAAACGTTAATTGTCGTGGACGGCATCAAATGATATCGACTCAGAACAAAAGGCCAAAAGCAAATGATAAATTCTAAGCTGAAATTTGAGAATTTTTGCTTTTATTTTCCTTGTTTTTATTTGGCACTAAAATTTAATCACATTTCTTGCAGAATTTGGCAATAGGAGTCAAGAATTCAAATAAACAGTATTCTAGGCGCTCGTTGCCAAATTCTGTTTTCTGCGTTGGCCAAGTAATCGAGCCAAAAATTCACCGCCTTGCCACTTTTTGTACTAACACACATACTTAAACCAGTAACAATTCTCTTGTCGAGTAAACTCGAGTCGAGTAATACTCTGAGCCCAGCTGTTAAATATATTCCAGTATTCTTGCCAAACTGATGGATTGATAATATTAATAATAATTATAATAATTAAACCCACTATCTGAGTTCTAAAAAGTTGTTGAACCCATGCCAAATCGAATTTATTCAGTTATTTCACAAATCTGGAGGCTAAACACATCATTAATATGTTATTTTTTATTCTCTTTTATTTAGCGTATATTTAAAATATCAAACTATTGTGGAACAACAAACCAAAAAATGTATTTTCAAATTTATAAGGAAAAAATCAAATGTCTTTAATCGAATTTCGCTGAGTGTATATGAGAATACAATACCTGTTCTCATATACACTATAACTGGGTATTTCTTTGATCTTGATGAAATTTGTCCAGTTGTTCAACAATATGTCTATATGTAATATATATTAGCTGACTATCGATATATATATATATATATATATATATATATATATATATATATATATATATATATAAAATAACTTGATTTGTCCCGGATATACGAGATATGGCTCAGCTGTTGATCCTGCTCAAGAATAAATACACTTTATGGGGTTGCAGATGCTTCCTACAGCCAGTTACATACTTTTGCACAAAGCCATTATGCTCTTTTTACCCATTTTTAATGGGTTCAGGGTAAAAAGTCATTTATAAATAAATTTACTGCTAAAGTTCTGTTTGCTTTGCGTAATCAAGAAGTCGTTGGATTTTTATGGAAGCAATTTTATCTACACTCTATAAAAAAGTCGAACTGAGTTTTAGAAAGTAACCAGCGGATTTTTAATACCAGGGTAAATTATTCTAAAATTAAAAAAACCTAATATGACTAATTATCACAAGTTTAACATCAGATTTTTCTTACTTTTATTATTATGACACATTCGTATTTTGAGAGTTTACACATTGCAACCGTTTAAATAGATGTTAAACTTTAGCAAAAAATACAATTATTTAATATATTGAAGCTTTTGCTTCCTCCTCGACTTCTGCTGGTGTTAAATGGTTTTTTTTTCGTAAGACCCATTTTAACGCCCGCATGCAGCTTAAGCTGTGGCATTTTGGCCAAATTGCGTTGCCAATGCAACCGCAATTAACAATTGTGGCTGCAGTGGTTTTGGTTACGTTTGCACATTGCAAATTTCTCAATTAGCATATTTGCCAACAGGGGTATTTGTGTTATTGTATTTGTCTGCAACGGATTGTTCAAAACCACATATTGAAATGAGAATATTTGTTTTTCATTAATTTGACGAGTGTTTTTGGGAAATGTTGTCAAACTTATTGAGTATGCATAAATAAAACAACAATAATGAAAGTGAATAAGCTGACACTTTTGTTTAAAGCTAACTGGCATTGCCAATGGGCGTGTTTATTCATTAATTATTTGTGTTGCCACATTTGTCGATTCGTCGATTCGTCAAAGCAGTCAAAGCAGTTAAATCAAAAACACCCACACCAGGCTCATTTTGAATTAGTATTTATCATCAGCTGCAAAGCATACTTAATAAAGGCTATTAAAAATATGACAACACTTCCATTTCAATTATGCCGAAAGACATTTGCCAGATTCGCAAAATCCACAATAGAATTAATACCAAAAATAGCCAAGACAGTCGAAAGTGGCAGTGATGTCACTCTGACGAGTTAACCGAAACATAAATCAATTAATTAGCTAATCAACGACCCTCGCATGCAGCTGCTCAAGCATGAAAATCGGAGAGATGGCGAAACGTGGGTGTGGAGCAGGATGGGCGGGAGGAGGAGCGCTGCGGAGTGAGGAATGCGAAAAACCACACGAAACCATTTTCGTTGCATTGTGAATTGTGGCCAAGTTCGATATTTAATGTCCGTATTTATTGTTGCATTATTTATTTACTTACATTTTTGACTTCACGTTGCGTGGCTTTTGAATGCCTCGTCGATTGGCATTGGCTCTGCTTATGGCTTATTCAAATTTGTTTACAGCTGATGCACAAAGAGAAGTATGTGGCTTAAACGTAGGTGCTAACAGAATATGGTCTGATCGGACACCAAATTTATCTCTTTGCTGTGACAAGAACAAGTTCGAATGTTTTAGCACAGAGAAAGCTCGACTAGGAGATACCCTAAGTCCAGCTGTTCACTAATTAAGCAGTTATCGAAAATGATACCTAGTGGATCAGGGGTATAAAAAATACAAAATAGCAAAGTTATAAACTCAATTCGTATCCGCTTTAAACTGATATTTAAAAGTTAATAAAAATGTTCATAGAAGATATTAAAAAATAACTCAAATTTGTAAAATTTATGGCAAAACGTTGGTTGACGTCTGTTGGATTCTTATCCGTTTTAAGGCAATCAAAATTTAATGTTGGTAAAAGTAACATTTTGGTTCGATAACATTTATATATATTTAAGGCTCATAACCATTTCTGTGCCTACAGCCCATGTGTGTAGCCGGGTCTAATTCAATTATTTAAGATTTTGTCAAACACGCTTCGCTCCATTAAGTGAAAGGGTCGCCGAACCGGAATTCGCAAAAACATTTAAACACGCAGATAAAACAACATAGAAACGAAACAAACACGTCAAAAAACCTCTCGATAAAAATAAGAAAAAAATACATACCCAAAACTGATAAGCACAAAGAATGAAAACACGTTTAAAGTCAAATAAAGTATTATATAATATTTAAAATCTATACATAAATAAACGATATTCAAATGCACTGCAATATGTGATCATAAAGTAAATATATCTATAGAGGAGACGAGGGTTGCCTCCAAAGTACAAAGCAGCTGAAATACTTAATCATCTGCGCTTTGTGTTTATCATATAAATTATAATACTGTATTTACCTTATGAATATAAACAAACAAAAGAAAAAAAAAAAACTGGTTCAAACTAGTTTCCTAGCTTAATTCAAATGATGTTTGATGTTGTAGATTTTTTTGTTAACTTTGATAGATAGCACCAATTCAAGAAGCTCTCCACGTAAAGGGTATCCCTGTTTGTCGAAAGAAACCAAAATGCCACTCAGCATCCACAAATTGAGACTCGTGCCAGCCACTAATTAAGTGAATTTAATTCTGAAACAAGTTTTGTATGGTTAAACGAAAGCCATTGTGCCTTAAAGAGCGTGTCGAAGTCCGGAGTCCCAGAGTACAATGCCATATACTGAAATGCATAACAATAATGCACAATGCGACAGCAGACAAATTGAATAACCATTTCTCAAGTTCAGGGGACCCGTGACATCGATATATCAACTTTCAATTGATTTAAATGAGCTTTAATTGTTTCGTCGTCAATTCACGAGACTCGGAGCCTGAATGGGGTGTGGACTTGAACCAGAAACCCACTAATATGCAACAATGTGTGCAGCTAATATTCATCATAAAAACACAGCTCGACCACGCAAATTGGCATGAAAAGCCTCAATAATAACACTAAAGAGATAACAACGGCGTTAAACAAGTTTTCAAGACATTAGCATGTTGACAACCAAAGACAACAACAGATCACAATACTCATTTAATCGCTATATGCAGCATTTATGCATGCCTGTGTTTGCCAGTGTATATATACATATGTAAATATATATATATATATGTGTGTGTGTGTATGTGTGTGTCCACAAAACGAGAAATGCCAAATAGCAACAGGGCACAGACAAAGGCAACAAGCGACTACAACAAGCGTTGCATGCAAATGCTGCACTCTTTCCTATTGATTATTTCATTTAGACGAAAAACAAACATGACTAACTTAATACCCGTACCCGTATCCGTACCGGATGAAGCAGTTTTAAAACAAATAAATATAAATACGACTACGCCTACTACTTTTTATGCCCTTTCAGAGGTATCACAATTTTGTCGTGACGCATTGTGGGAGATGTCTTCAGCCCTAGAAATTAAATTAATTTCTGACTAGCATCGTTTGTCGAATCTTTTTCTTGTATGAACAACTATTTAATGTACTCGTACTTACTATATACGTGTACTTATGCTCTTCACATTTGGACAACAAATCCCTGAGTTTCAGATCAGTTTATCATGTTGCTGATATAGAAAAAAATCAGTTTAAATATTATTTTTAGTATGATGAACTAACTTTTTAGCTTATGAAGATATCCGTACCAAATTGTAAATTGCTAGACATAAAACTATTACCATGGGACACTTAAATCGTATAGCTTTTAGAGGAATAATCAGTTGGTCTTTTCATTTCTTGTGAAATGTAAATGACAATTTGTGATAACAAATAAAAACACTTGCATAAAAGGCGTGTAACCTTTTAAGACAATGCTAGACTTTAGAGTAACTTTGCAATTTGCGGTTGACTCACTATTTGGCTTGGGTTTGGCTTGAGAAGGGTATTCTCCCCCCACCAAAAATGATATGCATAAGAAAAATACAAATGGATACGAAACAAAAGTTTCACTAATTGGCAGCTGAACTTGATTGACTGTATCTGAATTTGATTAGATGCATGAACTGAACTCGCCAGACTGCGGTGTTGAATGGCGCAAGTGCGCATAAATATATAAATTTTGTATACATTTATAATGGTCTTATATGAGTTCATAGTTTTAAGGCTGCCTCTGCCCCTGCTGCTGCTGCTGCTTGACCTAAAAACGCGGATTTCCGGCCGGCTTTGGATTGCTATTGTTTTTATTGGCTTATCTATTGACTGTGTGTTGTTGGCTGTTTGGCAGCATATTACACAATTTGAAGTTCAGGCCCAACAAATGCCTAATAGCCCGTTAATAAATTACACCTGTTGCGACTGAACACCGAACACCGAATACAAAATGCTGAATGCTTAATGCTCGCACCAATTGTTCGCCACAGAAATCGGTGGGACTTGGGGAGGCCTCCCTTTGAGGTTTTTGGCTTCCAGCTGGCGCTTTGAGTAATGAAATGAACCGAAAATTAAATGTCAAATATGCTAGGCATGCTAGGCTGATGTGTGTGCGAATGAGTGTTGTGAGTGTTGATGTGTGCATGTTGTTTTCAGATGCTGTGGCTTTCGCGTCGTTGACTTTGCCACTGATATTGACCTTGGCTCTGAACGATACGAAAGACGCATGTGATGAACATGAATATGATTATAGATGAGTGTAAACACTCAGTCATATTGGGAGCACTCATCTCTATGAAACATATAAACAGACACATTAATATGTATGTTGTTGTGTTGTTGTTTAATAATCGAGCTGATAAAGGGCCTTCAGCTAAATATACATTTCAAAATAGAATCTTCTCGATTGCTGCAAAACCAATTAGAAATGCGATTTATCAATTGCCGCACAAGAATAAAACAAGTTTTCTTGAATAATCAACTTAGCTGGTTATAAGAATACTTTTCTATATCGATGAGCATTTGAGCAGTAATTAAAAAAGACTCTAATACCAGAGCACATATGTAGAAAGTCTGTAGTCGCAGGAGATCGACCAGAATACCTTGTTTCCAGCTCTTTAAATGTCATTAAGTCGACAATTTGCAGATATTTCAAGTCTAATTAAAACTACATTGTAAGAAAAAGTTAGCTGGCTTGCTAAGTTGCTAAATATGCAGACTATAATCATAAATATATATTTAAATATGTAGTTGCACGAGCTCGACGGGAAAATACCCTGTTACCAGTTCTTTTACTATTATAAATCGTACAATTCAAAGTCATGTTTAAAATGCACTGCAAAAAATACATGCTTATTAAATATCGCATAATAAAACCTCTTTAATCCTTTAATAATTATTAGTTCTGAAATTAGTCTTTGGTGCAGCATAGAAAACAAGTAGCAGTGCTCCAGTCGAGAGTGCTCGACTAGCAGATAACCTGTAACACACACACACACACACACACACACACACAAGCTAGGTGGTTTGGTCAGTATAAATATGATTTATTAAATTATTTAATCGTACGCTATTAAATTGGTTCGTAACGGCTATAAAAATGCAAAGCATGGTGTAAAATAGTTAAATAAGTTATAAAATTAAACGAGCTAAATGAAGTGCAGGTTATAAACATGGCCAAGACCCAAGAGCCAACTGGAGGCTGGCGATCAATAAATAAATCGCAACAGAAACGAACGCAGCAGGGTCAAAGTCGAAGATTATGTAAATGGCCCCGGAGCAGCACACTGGAAATACTACTTAGACCCTGCACTTATGAGTGCGGTGCGGAGTGACTGAGGAAGGGGAGTTTGTTTCATTTAGAACTGTTTTCTGTGGACAATACATGTAGATAGAGATGTAAAGTTATGCAAAGCCCAACCGGAACCTTGTCCTTGAAGCGCATGGTGACTTTGAATTGTGACCAGCATCATCACAACGCATCTATCTAACGCGATTCTCTCAAAACGACTTTGGTTGGTATTTACTGTAATCCGACTGAGTTAGTTCATTGAGAGATTGTCTTGTTTGAAGAACGATGGTTCAAAATTCAAATTAACCTTGTGCACTAATGCTACTGCTCCGTCAGCTGGCCATCAATAACACTCTAAAAAGCAGAAGCACTCGCCCCAAAAATGGAATGGCCAGACATTGAGCGCACATACAAAGGGCACCATAACTCAATATAAATAAATATATATATATCTAAATATATACATATCTGACATATCATATAGTATATTGTGTGCGTGGCTGTTTTAAGTTTGTGTCTGGGGCCACTTTCAAGTGCACTTTAACTAATTAATGAGTCATTTTTCAGTGTAATCAAACTGCTTTTGATAACTTTCGCTTCGCTTGCGATTTGCATGATGGAAACCCATCGCTCAGTCAACGCCACAATTTAAAATATCTTATCTAAAGTGTGGCAAAAGAAAACTGCGATATGACAAATTCGAAAGCTATACGTATAACTTTAAGCGAAATTTGCAGCCTTAGAATAAAAAGAAACTCATTCATTTGAGTAAAAAAGGGGCAAAGACGAGTCTTGTTTGGAAATGCATATTATTTTTTATGCAGAAGAAAAAGCAAGTGCAGTTAAGCTGATACAGACACATTTTGTGGAACTTAAGATATATAAATGTATATATATACATTTCAACGGAGTACAGTTTGAGGCATAAAGGAGCTTCTGTTGCACTTAGTATGATTTCGTAATGCAAAAGTGCCACTAAAGTGCATGAGGACATAAAAGTGGTTGTTGAGGTTGTTTTTTTTTTAACTTTTCTTCTTCTCAGTACAGACGACATTGCAACTTGCCACATATCTGTGGCAAGAGGCTCAGATGTGTATGGGAAAGCCTACTGAGAAGTGCCACTTGTGCTTAGCTGCTCATGTTTTGGAGTGCTTTTCGTTGGGCCACAAATGGCCACAAGAGTATTCTACTTATAATTGTCGTCACTATGTGGCAAGGGAAATAAATCTTTGTTTGTGCCACATTCACATTCATATTCATTTCGACCGAGATGCGCTTATAAATAGTCTGTGTTGACACAAAGGTCTCTCCCATTATAAATGACTGTGTTACTCTAACCCACTCGAGCCAAGTGGAAATGTGATACAAATAAGTTTGTTCCGATTGAAAAACGCTTTGATTTTACTCATGGATAGAGGAAAAAAAGGCAAATGCGCTTGCCACATTGCTTGCAACAGGCAAGTGCAAAGCTGCAATTAAGCGCATGAAAAGCAAATAGTGTGTTTGCAATTAACATTAACCCACTGAGTTTTTATCACAAACACACACACACACACACACACACACACACACACACACACACAACACACACACAACTGTGTGTGTAACTTCCACACTCGCTTCTCATAATAATATGGCATTAGTTGAGTTCAACAGCACCAATTGCAAAATTCATTGCTGCTGCTGCTGCTGCTGACTTTAGTGACTTGTCGCAATAACCATTGCAAAATGTCTATTCGAGTCTTACTTTGTCCAACTAATTAAAGGTTTTGTGCGCACTAATTACGGCCAGGTAGGCAGGCAGGCGACCATATGACCACGGAGGTTGCAAACACCTCAATGATAGCAGCGCCACAAAGTTGTAGGTGCAACGAGCCGTTAACTTGCTACCAATTCCCACATCATCATCATAAAAATGAACATCAACAGTGCCAGCCCCCTTTTATAAATAGTCATTTAACAGCTGCACTCTTTGTAATCGATTCACAAACCCCTCCATGAGTAAAACGCAAATCTACTTGCATAATCGGCAAGTTTTTTGTCTTCGTTTGACCTTTTCTTTTTGAGTTTTTGGCGAATTTTTGTTTTTATTTTCTTGGGTCAAATGTTGCATCTTCAGGCGGCTGTCACCGTTTGAAGTGCCAACAACAATCGGAGGCGGCAGGCGGCAGCCAACAACAATAACAACATGCATAGATAGCTTACTGTCATTAAATTTGTTGCCTGCAACCTCTTGTGGCGCATACACGCTACAGTGGTCCACTTGCATGAAAGATAAATATAGAAACTCACCCTAAAATGAAAATCGCCATAACAACTAGGACATTGTTCCAGTTTATATAAAAAAAAAGTATACGAAAATTCAGGTTAACATTTTTTCTGGAAACTTTGTCCATTTTTTAAAACCAAACTGATGATCAGGAATGGCCCTCTGAAAGCCTCTAACTGCCGACAATCTTCCAAGAAATATTTTTTCAAATATTTTGGAGAAAGTGGTCAGCTAGCTTATCGGTCGATATGACGAGACAAGATTATCTGGCTTGCCAGGTTTCGGAATCATCGCAATCACTGCGCACTTCCACGGAGTGGGGAAGTGGTGGATGCGAATCATGGAGTTAAAAAGTAGCACCAAGAACAATACTCCCTTCTCTGGGAGGGCCTTAGCAACTCTGCCGTCAACGCCATCATAGCCAGGGGCCTTAGTGGACTTAAGCCTGCGAATCTGTAAGCGGACCTCGGTAGGGGCGATAGGGGTGATCGGTTGTACAGGATCTAGATCTGCATTTAAAAATGCTTCAGTGTCCTGTACCTGGCTGGGCGATGCTAGTGCAAAGGGCGTGAAGCGACTTTGCAGCTCGTCCGAAAACGCCGATGCAATATCCGCATCCGATCGACACCAAGTGTTGTCAGGTCGCATAATGGGGATCCGCCTGAGTGGCTGCCGCTTGACACAACGCGTTGCCTTCCACAAATTGAATCCATGATTCTTATTGGGATCAGCATTGTGGAGCATATCTTGGAAATAATTGCTCTTAGTGACAAACAGCAGTTTTCGCAGCTCGTACGCAGCCCGCCTGAAGTCCCTTAGATCCAACGGATTGCGTGAGCGCATATATTGACGACGCAGTGCTCTCTTGTGTCTTACCAGATCCAAAATCTCTGGTTTTAAAAGAGGCTGAGCTGGACTGGGAGGCGAACAAGGTAGTTGGCCAAGCATGGAGTATTCCGCTGCTACGTTAATATTACGCAGGAATAACTCCGCTGATTATAGATTTGTATCTTTTTATCTATTTTTTAACTTTTGTTTACAAGTATTATTATTGTTTATGTTTACTTTTGTTATTTACATTTTTTTTTATATTTGTTGATATTTTGTCATTCTATTATTGTTGGTAAATAAAGCTTCTCAGTTATGATGTCGCTCCTCGGCATTTCCGGGGTCAGCTGATTATAGATTTTTATCTTTTTATCTATCTTTTTTAACTTTTGTTTACAAGTATTATTATTGTTTTTATTTCGGAAATCGATTTCCATTCGCAGAACGTGCAAAGTTATCGATAAAATAAAATAAAATAAAATTACATTTTTTATTTGCATTGCCACACGGAATGACAATTTATAGAAAAAAGTGTTGCATATTTTGTGGTACTTTCTTCAACGTACTCATTGAAGTAATTCCCAAATGGTTCTGGCTTCGAGCAGGGCAATACGGGTCTAAAAAAATTTTTTTTTAAACCTGGAGGCACAACGGATTTTAACATTTCAACTTCTTTTAACCTTATCGGTTTTTTTTTGTATTCTCAATTTTCAAAACAAATGTGTTATATATTTTATTCCTCCCAGACATTTTCATTTAAAATGTTTTCGTTTTAATTTTTCGGGTTTTAATGTAAATATGTTATTTTTTAGATTCTTATCTTAAATCTATAAATCTCTTTTGCTGCATACAGTCTATATAGGCAATACTGAATCTAGCAAAAATCTTAACTCAATTTGCCCCACTGTGCCTACGAAGGAATGGAGTTGCTTGTAGCATTTCTTTTTTTTGTGTGGTTTTGTTTGCTAAGCCGTTTTGCAATGCCCAGTGTAAAGTACATAAATATATCTTTTGTGAGTGTCGGCTGATCTCTCGCGCTATGTCTCTTTTATGATGGCGATTGAGTTTTATTTGGCTACTTGCATTGTTTTGTTTGGGAATTTTTTTGTGGTGATCAACTACAAGTTTGTCGGGCAAGTCTTTTGTTTTAGGCTGCCGCATTGATTCCGTTTTTCGATAAATCCAATGCATATCAAATAAAAGTCAAGGTAGTTGCTAAAGATGAATGTGACTGCGTGCGTGAATAGGAAGAGACACAGGCACACAGGCTACTCAATCGAATTGAGTAATTTGCACGCTTGTTACTTGCTATTACTGGCCACACTCTGAATGAATGATGTCTCTGTTTGCCCAGCAATTGACTCATCAAGCCAAATATCAAAAGCCGCCGCAGGCTGTAGCCAACAGCCATCAGTTAGACTCGAAACCTGAACTATAAATAAGATTCGCACGTCTCGCTGGACATAGTTCTGAATTATTCAAGTGGTTGCCATAGCAACACGAGCGCCTCAATTGTTTTTCAGTCATGATGCTGATAACCAGAAATAAAACCAAAAATCAATATTAATTTAGTTTAGACATTATTTTTGTTATTATAGATTATAGATGTGATAAATCTGACGATTGCTGTGAATAATATATATGTGGTTAAAGAGACTGTCTAAGGACTTTAATTCGCATCTTCTGATTGCCGAAACATTTTTCATATTTGATAGATATAGATTATCACAAGATATAAGCACACTTTTATATATAGGGAAGCACTTTTCCAAGCCTAAGGGCGAATGGGCTGTGCAAATTTAATTATTTAATTATTATCATATTTATTTTACTCTGGCATTAGATTTATTTGACAAGTGCGATGTTGAAGACTGCCAACCAAAATGAAGATTGATGAGGAGGCATCGCTTCAAGACCAAGACCATACCCCGGCTCCAGCCCCCGGCACCGTCTCCGTCTCATTTAACCCAGTCACGTTGTGCCACTGACTCGCTGCTCCAAATTGTAGTTGCTTTTCAGTGGCCACGGGAATAAGCTGAGCATTTGCGGTTGCTCAAGCGATGTAAAAATGTTGCCAACTATTTTTCATTTTCATATTTCCTTTTGTTATTGCTGTTGCTGTTGTTGTTTTTGTTGGATTTTACCTGTCAACGCATTGAAAGAGACAAGAAAACACGGCCATCTGACAACTGGCAAGTGGCAAGTGGCAACTGCTGTAACTTTGAGTTGTCACCACTCCAAAGAGAACTAGAAAAAAAAAAACAAAATACTTTATGAGTTTCTACTAGTAATGTGCTATTTTGACCATGGCACAAATGTGCATCGGTAGAGCATCGTCATATGGTAATAACAGACAGACAGTCAGACAGAACGACCGACCGACCGACCGATGATTAATTCGCAATTAACAGTATCATCAAGAGTGGCTACAGCTGGCACTGAAAGCAGTCAAATAAGGCTAACATTGGAGTTGGCCCAAGGTGTACACTAAATATTTATTCTATAGAGCGAAGAAAGTTTCATTCAACAATTTGTGCTGATGCATGTGGCATGTGGCAAATGAGAAACAGGTTTTCGGATTTTCAGCACTGAAATTATGAACCTGCTGATTACCGCACACAAAACACAAAACATCAATGGCATCATTTTGCCAGCACTCTTGCACCACTCCCTGGGCGCTTTCCTTGTCTGCTGACAAATGATGAAGCTGTCAGCTTGCTGTCTGCATTACGTATGCCGCCCCCTCACCCACCCTCTCTCTCTCTTTCTGTACACTTATCTATAAATCTGAGTGTCTATCAGAGGTGTGTGTGTATGTAAGTATAAGTAAAGTATATGCAATTCAGTCAATAGACAGCCAGGCAGGCAGTTAGTTTAAATAGTTTTTTTTACATAAATCGCCAGCAGTTGCCTGTTAAATTTTCAATTATCGAATTATGTGCCGAAATGACTGTGGAATATGTGCGGCATGGCAAGGCGGATCATGTCTGCTCATCATGGGTCAGTGGAGTCTTGTGTTGGTGCCCAGTTATCAGGTGTACAATTTGCAATCTCCGAGGCAGGCAGACCTAGGACGTGGGCTGCCTTATGCAATGGGAACCTTTTTTGGGGATGGCGAGGGGCGGCTTGCATTGCACCAACAGCTAATTAATGCAGCAACATGTGCCAACGGCTCGAGTTGCTATGGAAACACTCACAACGATTCCATTCCATTGTTAATTCCCACTAAATAAATGGGTGCCAAGGAAAAAAAATTGGGCTTTTCAAAATTTATGTCTTTTCGCATAACAAAAATATATATATAAATATAATAATATATATATATATGTTATATAATATATTTTTGGATAATCTTTGTGTATTCACAATGATTTTTTGACTTAGTTGTGATTATTGATTGATTTTTGAGTTTTACTAAACAACTCTGCGCATTAAAAAAAACTCACAAAATTATTGATTGTTTAGCTGTTTGTCAAATTTTTATACTTCTCTTTTTACTTACAATCTGCCTCTAGGAGGATATTAAATCATTAAATTTGTAAATGAAAGATTAAACGTTTTTTATTGATTGTTTTGGGATTTCTCATACTAAATGTGATAACATAAAACTCAAAAATTATGATTAAATAGGAGATTTGATTTTATTGGAAGTTATGTTCATTATTTAAGGTCTGCAGATAAAGTAAAACTAATAAATAATAAATAGCTTATGACTTTTTTCGCTTAAAAATAACAATCAATTTGCAAAGGGAGAAAGTGAATCAAGACAAACCTAAAAACAACTAACAAAAAGCTTAAATATATATATTTATACTCTTATATTATATTATATCATATTTATTATTATATTTTTATTATATTATATTATATCATATTTATTTAAAATATTACAGGTTTTGTTAAGACTGAATAGGAGGCAAGCCGTCAGTGGCCCATTGGGAGCTGAATGCGGCTGCAAGGACGTTAACCATGCCCATTTGCAAAAGTTCGCCGGCAACGGCAACGAGCAAGAAAACTGCCACGGATATATCCGCCGATCATGTAACGGAAGCGGCACAAGTGAAACGCACCCGGGAACAGGCCTACTTCAATTCGTATGACTTTGATGCAATCGAGGTGCTGCCCTACGACGAGGATAACGATGAGGCAGCAGTTGCACACAGTCGCGCCAGCAGCGGACGCTATTCGGCGGCCAACAACAGCAGCAGCAACAACAGCAGCAGCAGCAGCAGCCACAACAACAAGGACTCCGCTGGCCTCACAAAATTCGGCTATCTGCAGCGATTGGGCGCATTCTTTGGTCAGAAGACAGTTGCAACAGATGGAGTAACTGCAGCAGCAACAGCAGCAGTAGCAGATACAGCAAATGGTGTGGGAGACGAACAGCAGCAGCAGCAGCATGTTGGCAGTGCCAGTGCTGCTGAGAGTAACGATAACTTTCTGCTGCCGCGAGCAATGCTCAAATATGCCCCATATCAGAGGTGAGTGTTGCACTCTCATTTACACAACCATCAACAGCAACAGTGGCAGTCTCAGCCCCAATTGCGATGACCTTCGCTGGCGGCATTGAGCAGACAACAGACAACAACAATGAAAAACAAAGCGGGTCAGCATAAAGTAAACTTTGAGAGGGTCCGATCGTAAACGCAATTAAATTAGGATCATATCTTTTATCGCCGAAAATTGCATGAGCATCTTAATTATGTTATTACACACAGTTTCCCATTAAAAGTTATTATTACGGGTTGAAATGGAGTTGAGCAAGTGTATGTATTGGGCAGATGTCAATATACCACGGACACCCATTAGGTGCATGCAGTCTGACATATATACATACATATACATATTTATATACATACATACATATATATATATATATATATATATATATATATATATATATTTATTCTTGATCAGAGAAGGCCAAGGCCCTTCCTTCCATTATGATAGGAATATAACTAGGTTTTATGTGGCTCAACTTAACAATATTTTAATCAGATCGTTAAAGAAATACACATGTTGTCTTTTATTCAAACGCTTGTTGAATTACCTGATAACTAAAGACTTGAGTCTAGAGTATTTTATTTTATTTTCATTATTATTTTTTTGTTTTTTGCAATTAGTACGGCTTAGAAAATTTAATGCTGATGTCAAATATCCATCAATTATTAACAAAACCTTAATTTCAAAGGGTGCTGCAACGTGTGTGTGTATGTGTGTGTGTGTGTGTGTGCGCGTTCATTGTCTTGTCAATGTTTAATCTGAATGCAACTGGCAGTTGAAGTTTAATCTGCATGCAACTATGTAAATTATGGCGCATCGCATCGCGAAGTTCAAGTTGCACGTTGCACGCGGCAAGATTGCCGTAGCAATGCGGTTTTTGGCGCCTGTCATCAGCCTTCACCTCTTTTCAACTGCAGCAGCGGCAGCCGCAGCAGCAGCAGCAGCAGCAGCAGCAGCAGCAGCGGTAGAAGCCACTTGACTTGCCAAACACTTGATGTCGCGTCGGTCAACAGCAACAACAACATTAACAACAACATCAGCAACAACAACAATACAAAAATCGCTTGCAGCTGCAACAATTACGTATATTAATTGAAATTAAAGAAGCCACATGTGTTGCAGTTGTTGCTGCTGCTGCTGCTGCTTCTGCTGCTTCTGCTGGAGGTCACAGCCAGTTTTGGTTTGAAATATGTATACAAGCACACACACTTACATGTATACAATCTTATGTGGCTACATATGTATACATATGTATGTATGTATGTACAAGTTGTTGGCCGCAAGTGCAATCCAAACAGCCATCAAATATTTGGATGTGTGGCATTAAATCGTGCAATTTATTTGAATTGTGTGTTTTTTTTTCGTATCTTCGACAATTAATAGAAAAATATATGTTTAAAAATATATTATATATGTTTAACAATTCAAGTCGCATATAGGGATAAGATAAGTAAATTCAACAAAGTGAGCGAAGAACAAAAATCAGCAAGAATGCGGTAGTCGAAAGAGATCGTTTTGCGAATAGACTAATCCCAAGTCTTTACTCATCATAATAAGTAGTAATAATAGATAGAAAACAGATGCATTAATTTTATCTTTACAATTGTAGATATTGATAATATCATAGCGAAAGAATGCTATAGTCGACGGAGCTCGTCTGGAGCCTCAACTGAACCCAAATATTTGCCTAATCAAATACAAATTAAACCCACTTGATTAGAACAAGTATTCATAATATAAAATATGAAAAATTAAAGAATATATATATATATATACATACTCTCTGGCAGATTTGATTAGATCTCAACTTATATTCATAATTTGAAGACTATAGCTCTCTTAGGCTCGACAGCTGATCAAGAATGTATTAACTTTATGATAGTTGTTTTATTTTGCACTTTTGTATTTTAGCCAACTATTTAAAGGGTTTTTGAGTTATTTCGATTGCCTTAAAACAGGCTCACATTTCATTTTGCATTCCATAAATTCTTTAATTTACTGGCATGCAAGGTTAATGCAATTATAGCAAATACCCCGATTGCATATATATATATATATAAATTCGATATGGACTTGATATCTTGTTTATGACTCTATGCACAGCGGCATAACGGCTTCGTTTTGAGTCTCATTGGTCTGATGTGCATGTTAAACACTAAATTTGATTAAGTAGAAGGCTTTCAGCTACTTATGGAATGGTGTGCATACATTTAAATTGAACGTTGCCATTATTTACTATGTGATTTGTGCGAAATGTGTTGCTTCCTATTCAGGTGTCGTTTGCAACGGCTGCGACCTTCCCATAACACATATATCAGAGTCATGAATGCAGTTATTATATTGTGTAGCGCAGCTATTTATTTTGTTAATTTGTATTCAATATTGCACAGGTCGTAGCTGTGCCAGGGTCAATGCCTCATTTTGGGCAATCCATGCACAAGTCTTTTTCTGACTAAATGGCATATTCGCAAAAATAATCACTGCAATAGAAATGCGATTAGTTTGATTTATTTGCGTATTTGTGTTGCTGTTGTTTACGTTGTTGTTGTTGTTGGTTAGAGTTTGACTAACTAGTCAGAAGGACGTTGGGTAATTTTTGTTAACTGTTAACTAAACCAAAGCTGTTGTACCAACGTGTAATTTGTTGTGGCAGTCAAGTCAACAATAATTAGCGGACACACACACACACACATAGAGAGATACTTTAACCGTTTCTAGTAACAGCCCCGTGTTCCGACATGCAAACGAGGCTGAACATTTTAATTAACACGGCTCACAAATAAATACGCAAATATTGCAAAATATTTCATGCACCAAGCCGCGATGGGACGTTAACCTTGTCCATTACATATCGAGCTAACAAAACTTCAACCAAAAATAAACAAAAATAAAAAAAATATATAGAAATATAGAAAAAAAAGAAACAAAATTTACACACTAACCATAATAAACGCATCGATAAACAAGCTGGTCTTAATCACCAAGGCATAGCCGCCTCAGTCACCCAAAATTGCTAGCCAAGCCCAAGCCCAAGTCCAAGTCCGCAACCGATCGCTTGATCGCAACTTATCAATTTTTGTGGCATTGCGCTCTTAGTTGCTGCTACCAGCTAACAACACAAGAACGGCAACCAACTGCGATTGCGACTGCGACTGCGACACGAAGACTGTTATTACGCAATTTTCAAGCTGTTGACCCAGTGCCCAAAGTTAGAAACACAGACAGTTCTTAAACAACTCACAACAGCAGCAGCGCCGCTGGCAGCTTGTAAAACTATTCATTCAACAAGAGAAACTGAAGCTATCAGGCCAGATCAAAAATGCATTAACAACAATTTAAAAAAAAATGTATATATATAAATATAAGCAAGAGCGCTCTTATATAATGCAGATTGTATGATAGAAATGACTCATCAGAATGCCTACCAGAATAATACAAGAACTATCTTAGCCACATCGAAGATGACATGTCGTTAGAGACCTTATAGAGTTGAGATATGCTACTCGGTATTCCAATGTTCTTTATTCCATTAGTAAAGTAAAAAGTAGGGGGACTGGAGGAAGTTGGGCTTATAAAAGTTCTTAAAGAAAGTGGGTCGACCAAGGCCACTGTGCGACAAATTGGAGTTTAAAACATCTTAAAAGGAAGCTAGTCCATAAATCATCGTTTCATTTATTTGTTCCTTTTGGGAACTATTCTATATAGTAGACCGATGTTGATAAGTTTTTTGACAACATTTTAAGACCATTCATCACTCGTAACTCAAAAGTTTTACACCAGATGTCCTGGAAAACCGAAAGGGTTTTATATTTGCTGACAGCAGCTGAATAACAGAATCAGCTGAATAGTTGAATCAGATGTATCAAGATGATGATCAAGAATAAATACGAATATTATTTCAATTTGGATTCTTCAATGCTTGCCAATAAAACGCAAACACCTCCTGCACCATATTGGATATTGTACTTGTGCACAGCTAACGGTTAAAATTAAAGAAACTTATGCCAAAAAAAAAATAATAATAAAAAAACTATAAAAAATATATCTATAAAGTAGACAAAAAACTGTTACTCAAGCTGAAATCCTGTTTAGAACGAGTTTCTGTTGATTCCGAATTGAAATTTTATGTTGTATGGTGTGTGAGTGTGTGTGTGTGAGTGTGTGTGTTTGCGCCTGGCAGCCAGCACTTAAAAATGCGTTAAAATGCTAACAATTTATGCCAACTTTAACTATGAGGCTTAACACAATCACCCAGCTCAGCGCTCGCCCCCCAAAACTGTATTCCAGACACATTAAACATGCATTAAAAAAAGGTTACGCTGAGTTGGAAGATTTATTGATTTGTCAGCAGAGAGGCGAGTGTTACAAAAATGTTGCCACTGCTGGTAAATCGAGAGCGAAACCAGCTGTTACATACATATGTAAAGATATATAGATATAGATATATATACATATATATGTATATATCGTAAAGAAAACTACTAACCTACTTGCCCGTTTGCCTGTTTAACGGTTTAACTGTTGGCTGGCAAAAATAAAAACCACTTTCATTGCACGAGTCGCGCTGAAGTTTCGCTTTCAACGGACTTTTGACATTTCTATGATTTTCCTCGCTCTCGATTTCAATTGAATCTCTTTCTTTCACACTCTAACTCTCTCTCTCTCTCTCCCTCTCTGTCTATCTTCTCTGGTGCAGCGTTGGCGGCAATGTGACGACTTCAATGCCATTCACAGCAGCATCGCACTCAATGAATGGTCTTGAGACGGGCGGCCAGACGGGTTCATCGTGTGTTGCCACAGCAAATGAAATCAAACCTGTGGTGGCAAGTGGTGCTCTGCTGGTGGTGGCACCACCACCACGACACAAGAAACGCTCCACAGTTTCCAATGCCAACAGCACACACACCACAGACTCAGGCCTGGGAGCCACAATAGCCACAACATCAAAAACAGCAGCAGCAGCAGCAGCTGCAGCACAAGTAACAACGCCAACAACAGCAGCGGCAGCAACAGCAACATCAGCAGCAGCAGCAGTAGTTCGTGCTGGCAGTGGTTCGCACTATTCCACCGATAAAAGCGGCTCGTCCGGTTACTATAGCTCCCATGTGTGCTCCACTTACTCGCTGGACGAGCACATCTACTGCGAACCGGTCATAGACATCCTAGAGACCAGCGACAAAGATAAGAGCAAAGCGACGGCGGCCAGGCAGCGGCCACAGCTGCAGCTGCCAACGAAAGTGGCTGGCAATGAAGCAGCAGCAGCAGCAGCAACAGTGAGCTCAACGATTAGTCAGCATTTGGACATGCAACATGTGGCTGACAAAGCTGGAGCTGACCAAGCAAATGCTGCGCCCGAAATCGGCAGACAGCCAACAAATGGTAGCCAAAAGAAGCTGCAGCAGCAACAACAGCAGCAGCAGCTACAACAGCAGCAGCAGCTACAACTGCAACCACAGTACAGTGATAAGCTGCGCATTTTGGAGACGAGCATTGAGAATTTGGATCGTCATTTGAAAACATTTCCCTGCCTCTATGCGCCGCAGCAAACCGTGTCCTTTATGCAGCAGCAGGAGATCGCCAGGCCAGCCGAGGGCGTCCAATTGGACATTGGCGAGAAACTGCGAGCCTATAATCAGCTGCCAACCATAATGGAGGGATTTGCCGCCACACAGCGACGACAGCAGCAACAACAGCAGCAACAACAACAAATGGAACAGGTTGTGGATGACTCACTGCTGGACATAGATCTGGATGCATTTCTGTTGCAGCCGAAAAGCAAACAGCAACAGTTGCGCACCGCTGGCATTGATAACCCCAGTTTTCTGAGCGATGAGCAGCTCGAGGAGAACAATTACAAGTGTGCCAAATATATTAACTCCTGCCCAGAAGATGCCTATCGTGTGGATACCGATGCATCATCGAACATGATGCCCGCTGGCATCATCAGCTCAAACACATCGTATGCCAAACGCTACGAGGATCAGTTGCATTTCCAGAGCACCCGCGAACTGCTCGAAGATGTGCGCGACAAGATACGCCTGTTGTCGCCGACGCCGACCACGGACATACCCCAGGAGCTGGACGGCATGATACAGACGCTGAAGCACGAACTGGAATCCTATTTGCAGCGCATGAATCAGCACAGCGAACTGGAGCTGCGTCAACTGTGCAGTGGCTTGGGCAGGCAGCAGCATGTGGTGCGACTGCAGAATGCTTTGGAGCGACGGCGCAGCTTTGCTGGTGACATGCAACTGAATGCCTACGAATCTGTGCGTGATGGCGGCGTCCTAATCTCCACCAGCCGTCGGCCATCGAGCTTGCGGGCCCAGATTATGAGCATACGTTGTGCCAGCGATCCCAATTTCAAGATGAAACGCAAATCGATCACGGAAGTATTTCCAGCTGCCGAGTGTTACATTGAGACAACGACGACGGTGTCGCGTAGTGCCACGCCCACGCTAACGATAACGCCTACATTGACACCAACGCCGTCGCCGCCACTGGAACTGAACACAACAACGATGGTCACTCAAATGCAGCGCAACCTCAACTTTCACAAGCCCGTGCTGAATGCGTCTGGCTCCAGATCCCGGCTAGGCAACGGCGTGGACAAAATCGACAGCGCAGCCGAGTGGCATCGCAAGAAGCCGAGCATCTGGGAGATGTACTACGGCACCAATCGACTGCACCAATCGCTGCTGGGCAAGCAGCGACACGGCGGAGAGCTGGTCATCAGCAGCGCCCATCCGACGCTCTCATATGTGAGTAAAACAAACTTTTATTCAAAGTAAATGCAATACTAGTTCAAGTGTTGGGCTCAAAAAACACATTAAATACACTCAGAAAAAGATCTGCCTGACTTTTAGAAAATTGCCATAGTTTTGGTGCCAAGAGGCGTTCCTCTTATTATTCAGCAAATATATTTCTAACCAACTCATAGCTTTTAAATTGCCTATATTTTTATCAAACATTTTTATTTGAAAGGTTCGTTCGCAAATTTTATGACTTCTTCCTAAACTTGAGAAAGGTTATTTCTGCTGTTTAGAAATATGAAAACAGGAAAAATAAACTCGAACTTTAAGAAGCTATTTTCAAGACCCAGAAAATGTGTATACATTTCAGGACAATTTTCATTTTGGGGACATTTTTTTTTTATATTTAGAAATTATTTTTAAAAACTAGACAACTTTTATAACTTCGTTTTAGTTCGATCTGAGTATACTGGGTGGATATTCAACAGGGCGTATGATTAATATATGAAATACATGCAATACTTAATCTAATTTAGGGCTCAAAAGACACTTTAAGTATAGAAAACCAACAATAGCAGCTTGTCAGCTTGTTCGAGGGAGGGCATTACACATAAATAAAAAGAGTGGTTGCATCTACATTTGCATCTGCATCAGCAACAGCTAACCAGCTAACCAGCTCATTAAAAGCTGCCAATGTAAATGGCATCAATTTAAATTCGAGTCGTCGACTCGATTTGCTGCATGTTCGTGCAAACTTTTATTAATTTTATCCTTGGCCGCAATGTGATCGATGTGCGGTTTGCTGCTGCAGCAGCTACTGGTTGCAGCTTCGTGCAGCGCCAATAGCCAAGCAGCAATCTAAGCAGCAATAGCAGCAGCAGCAACAGCAGCAGCAGCAACAGCAGCAGCAGCGGATGCGTTGTCAACGCCATCGCCAACACCGGACGTCAGCAGCATTGACGCCATCATTATTATTATAATTATTGTTAAACCGTTGCTGATCTGAGAGGGGGCGGGGAGGGGTGGAGAATTCTTTATTATGCAGCAGGCGATATGCGATATGCGATATTATCGCTGTCATGGCCGAGGTTCGATTTGGTAGCGTACTCGTTCGTGTATTGGCATTATAAATGATTAATGATTAATGTTGTGCGTGCCGCATCAGATTGCCGGGCTACTGTTCAAAAATCTGCCACACAAGGCGCTTGTCGCTCCACGTTCGACATATCATTAAAAATCATAAGTCAAAGGCACAACATATGCACATTAATTAATGCCAAGTCAGCAGTTACCATTTCCCCCGTAAGTCCAAATTGTGCTAATTACTTGTAATTAAACAACAAAAAACATTTAGACACATTTAATTGTTTTATATGTCTGCTGTACGCATTCAAAATGCGCGCACTTTGTAAAATAAAATAAAATATATAAAGATAAATGTATTAAAGGTAGCACTTAAAGTCCATTGACAGCTCAATTATCATGTGAAATTTGTTACGCCTGCCTCTTGATTATGATGCAATATCCGCTGTACTAATCAAGAGAATTTTGTGGGCCTTGTCCGGTCTCTGAGCCAATGCACAGAGAATCTTAATGAGTTTTCACTTTCAATGCCACAACGGAGACTACTTTTGTTTTCGTTTTATTTTGCTTCGATTTTTGTTTTGTTTTGTTTTGTTTTGTTGACTCAGCTCAGCTCAGCTCAGTAGCAGCCCAGAAATTGGTAAGCGCACGACTTTGGTTTATTCACCTTACTTATTTCCATACATCTACCTGTATATATAGATATATATATGTATATATATATATACATATATATTTATAAATATTATTTACTTATCAGCTTGCACGTTCACAAGTACGATTTGAACTTGAGGATTTGTGATACGGGTTTCTTGTGAGCCAGCAGCTATAATACAAATCAAACAGTTAGTGCAAAAGGCAAAGCCAACAGCGATTCAACAACTGTACCGGTTAACCTTAAAATTCCGTTAAAAAAAATGCAGCAACAGCAGCGGCAGCAGGCCTGCAGCATCTTGACGAACAGGTAGCGCTCTGCTACCTGCTTATCTGGCTATCTGACCAACTGACCGCCATCGATTCAGGCCCAGATACAAACAGACTTACTACACTTGCACTTACAGCAACAGCAGCAGCATGCAACAAGTGGCATTCACCAAAACTGAAACTGAAACCGATACCGAAACCGCAACCAAAAACCGGTGCCACAGAGTCCGCATTGTTGCCCTACAACTTGAATGACCTTTAAGGACGTTTCCACAATTAAATGCTAACCCACCGTAAGGATATCGAACCACAAAATACTGCCTGTCTAAATCAAGTAGCTGGCTGCACTCTTCCTCTTCCCTCTTCCACCTTTCCGCCCATTCACCATTCTTGTGCCTACTAGCCTAGCCTCCCAATTCTCTCGGTCAGCGGCCAGCAACTCCAACGTGTCGCCTGCAAATAACTCGTTTGCCCGTATAACATGAATGACAAAATGAAAATGAAAATGAAATCGAATGCGAATGCGAATGCGAAAAGCAAAAATGTAAGGCGATCTGGTCACAAAGTTGCTGCCGCTGCAGTTTTTACTATTACTAGAAGTGGCTGCCACGAAGTGTTGCAATCGCCATAGCCATAGCCACATTGCAGCGTGCCAATGTGCCATCGAAGACCGCAACACAAACTGGGCTCTTTTATGGCAATTTCCATTTGTCCAAGTGCAAAACCAAAACCACAATGACAAAAACCCAAAACGACAGATGCATGTGCAATTCTCGTCGTCGTCAGCCCAACCACAAAAAGCGAGCACGTCGGGTTTTCTTTTCGCGATAGTACTAAGTTCTTCAGTTAGTCAGACTTTGAGAGGGTCGTTCGATGAGTATACATTGGAATTTTTAATTGAAATGCAACCCAAAGAAATATTATGTCGTGCATCGCTAACTTTTCCAAGACGTTTATTGATGTCTGCGTCTTGACTAAAAAATAATCTTTTACTTTTTGGTTAAATAAATTGTTTACATTTAAAATCATATGAATATTAATGCTTTTGGGTTGGATAATGAGAATAAAAACCATAGACAGATTTTCTAGTTCATAAAAAAGTTTAAATAATACAAAACAAGATTAATTAGAACAAGTTAAACTGCTCTAGTTGCAACAGCTCGACTAGTAGATAAAGGGGTCAAAATTTCCAATTTGATCAGCTGTCACCAATCAGTTAGTAAGTTTTTTTCTAACATTTGTTGACTGTAGTTAGCATAATAAAATTAAAGTAAATCAGTTTGGCAATCAGGGAAAATCAGTAATATTTATTGCTGAAGATATGAAGCGACCTTCGCTGTGCATAATAGTGCTCGATAGTTTGTCAAAGCACCCATAGCTGTAATTTGGGCTAAGACCAGCAACTTGAAATTAGCATTAGCCGCTCTCGCCTTACGGCTACGTTAAGTTGCAATTTGAAGATTTGCCACGGGCAAAATTTGTGGCTTACATAACGCATACGGTGCATATCATGGCCAGCAGCGCATTGACTGCCTCGGAAGCTGTTGCCTGTTACCTGTTAGCTGTAAGCTGTTACCAACTGACAACAGTGACCAGCTTTAGCGTTTGCCGGCAAACCGATCAAATTTCAGCTGGTTACTCATACGCCACGTGCAACAGCGAGTTGTATGAAAACGTGTGGCGTGCGAGCCGCATGCTAAACAAATTAAAGCAATAACTGGCGTTAAGTAGATCTTTGGCAATATATCACGCCCACACGTAGACTTAACTCCTTCATATGCATATTTGTTTGTACATAATACACTCATCAAAAAAATCGCACCCATTAAATTTTAAAATTGAGATCTCTGGCTTTCAACTAAATGTTAGCATGCATTTTTTAAAATTCATACAAAATATGTATAATTTCAAGGATTTCCTAATATTTAGAAATCATTTCAAAATTGGAGTCGATCTTTTTTCTGCGTGTATCTAAACTACTTTCATGCGTTCCTCTGGCTGATCGACGCGGCCGACACTCGGACTAGATTCGAGTGGCTGTCGCTACCGTTTCAACTACCGCCTGCTGCTGACAAGCTGTTCCAGTCGCCTTCCCCCTTCCACTCGCCTCCCCCTCTCCGCCTCGTCGCTCCTTTGAGCACTCGTCTTAACTGTTTTTCCGCTGCTCAGCTGTTTTTTGTTGTAGCTTTTGTTGTGTGCAACATTTTGTTGTCGTGTTTGGTTCGTCGTTACTGTTGAATGCATTTTCAATGCTGCAAAAAAGGTAATGGCTCAAAATGCCCTAAAAGACAAAAAGGTGTAAAATATAAAAAAAAAACAACCTAATTTACTTTGCCGACCGCCGATTGCATAATTACATCATTATTTATTATGCCTATGCATTTATTTAAATATTATGTATACGCTTAGCTGTTCACTCTACATCAATCATCGCAGCTAATTTTGAAATAAACATAAATTATTTATATACATACAACTACCCGGATCTGGTTCCACACACTCATAAAAAAAATCGCCCTGAAATCAGTGTTCTGATTATTAGAAAATAATTTGCTTGAAAGTAGAAAGGTTTTTTTCTTTTTTCCAATAAATATTTTTATGTGTATAAAACAGACGTAAATATTCTGCGTTCACATGTGAAAAACCACCTTAAAATGAAACGAATAAACTACTCTTGGCGCCAAAAGTAAACCGATTTCCTAAACATTCAGCCCAATTCTTTTTCTGAGTGTAATTAAATCCTGTTTGCCACACTTCAGTTCAATTTGCATTGAAATGCTAATGTTATCTGTTATTAACTGACTTGTCTACACATCCTCTGCGGATTGTTGAAAGTCAGTTTAAGTCTTCAACTTCGATTGTGCACATTGTTGTTTAAAACTTCGCATACAATATGAGAAATTTCACTTCTGTAAGGATTTTTAACTATTCTCAATCCTCAATCCTTGAACCACCCAGTTTGAATACTCGACAAATGTAGCAGGGTTGAAAGTGAATTCAAATCAAATAAAAGATGCTGGGCTATATAAATCAAATAGTTGCATATATAAGCGTATGTATGTATGTGTGTAGGTATGTTTGTATGTATTGTCGTATGTTGATACGTGCTTTGGAGTAATGGATTTCCCACAGCGAGCGGAGCCGGAGCAGAGCCATCTCTTCATACAAACTCAGTTGGATTACATATGTACTTAGCAAGTTTGTGTAGATAGTTTTATGTTTTATTATGCATGCATTAAACTACTGACTTTAAGTACGTGTTCAAATTTTGTTTTCACTTCGAAGCGATGTTTAAACTTTGAACACTGAGTAGTGTGTAGTAACAACCGACTACATTATTAAGCTTGGCCAACTTTGAGCCAAAAAAGATATATGTATGTACATATTGGTTTCAATGTCAGTGATGAAAAACGTGTGTTGCAAATTAAAAGGTAACAACTCTTTGTGTGTGTATCGGTGTGTATGGATTTTCTTTTGAACTTCATGCCTAACGCTTAGTGTTGGCAAATATTCCAATGCTGTTAAATTTATTCCAAGGCGAGTTTTGTGGGAATAACAGCTTCATTTCACAATATATATGATGATAGTTTATGTACATATGAATGTGCATACAAACAAACATACATACCTACATACCCACATGCATATTTTGCTTGTTTTGCATACATTTGTTAATCGAATCAAATATTAAGTATATTATTGTCTGTCGCCCATGCGTGTGGTATCTCGATAATTTATTGCGCTGCGTTTTACGCTTGTGTTTGTGTGTGTGTGTGCGTGTGTGTGTCGCGTGAGTGTGTGCGTATGGCTTCATTTGCAAATTAGCTAAGGCATATTTTAGTCATTTGGGTGGGGCTCAATGAACTAGCTTAAGACAATGCCAAAGATTTATTTTTGCCACTCGCATCTCAATAAAATTAGTAGAATTTAACACCAAAGAGTGTTACTTAATCAAGATAATTAATTATGCAGTATGTCATTCTTTTTGACTGATGACAGTGTCTGTTAAACATGTTGAAGCCTATCGATTAACACGCTTAAATTCCAAGCACCTCGTTGACGATTCCGATGCGTGTGAAATGCACTTGATTTGCATACCAGGCCAATATTGCCGTTATATGCACACACACACAATCTCACAGTCAAACTCAATGCGGTAATTTAACCGTCAACGTTGTCGGCTCTTCGATTACGTCGTCGTTTCAAAGTACTTTGACTGATAAACAGCAGCAATAGTAACAACAACAACAAAAAGCATAATCTACAAACAAAGTGTAGAAGGAGGGGGAACGGGAGGCAAAGAAGCAGCGAAAAGAAGCCGGAAGGCAAAAACAAAAATGTACCGCAAATTTGTGTTTCCATTTTAATTTCTCATTTCAAATCTCACATGGAATGCGGTGTGTGTGTTTGTACGAAACTGAAAGCCCACAAATGATCACCAAAAAACCAGACGAAGCCAATGTACTGAAAAAAAAAACAAAACACACATAAATAAATAAATAAATACAATCTCACTATGAAGTGCAAAAATGTGAATTGTTTGACGGGTGATTACAGGCAAACTCACACACACACACACACAAACACACATACGCAAACACACCTAAAAATATTACATGTAATGTGTGTTTGTGTGAATTTTGAAAACACTTTAAATTGAATGCCCTTTTTAATGGCTTGTATTGCATATGCGTAACTTTCACTTGCGGATATTTTTTGGAATTGGATATTGCAAGACAAACAAAAATAATCCCATGACTATTATATGGATGGATTATTGATGGAGCTATTATAGAATTTTGTCACAAACTCAACATCTGGCTGAAGTTTTATTGAGTGTGGGCGCTTTTTTGTCGATAAATGTTTTATTTTCATATAAATATGAAGTTTATATTGTGCACAAAATTTGGCATCAATTGCATAATACTTATTTTAACTTGTTTTTGTTTTTTTTTTTTGCGAGAATCAACACAAAAGACAACAACCTACCTGTTACATTATATATATAGATATATTTATCACATACAATGAACAAATTTCAAGGTTGTGTCGCTAAATTTCAAAACCGGCAACGGACGACAGCAACAAAAAAATAATGAAAACAACAAAAAAGTGATGAGCAAAACAAAAAAGCAACAGCAACAACAAAAACAACAATAACAACAACAACTCCAGCGGTTGCTTAGTGGGTCAAATTGGTTGTTGTACGTTGCGCCCTTTTTTACATGTGCCGCGAGCCACGCCTCTCAGTATAATGTGTGCAATGCTCATGCCATAAATTATAGCAAACAGCCATAAAATAAAAGTAGTGTGCGAAAACGTCGTTAAATGCTGCAATAAGTAATACACACAAAAAGCCTTAGCCTAAAATAGATGCTAACAAATATTAATAAGTTCAACGATATCTGTTCAAATCGATCGCTAGATCCATCGACAACAACAATAATAACCAATAGGCATCAATGTCAAAGCAATTGTCAGTTTGTCAGTTAGTCAGTTATTCACTCTATCTATTCATGGCAGTTCATCTTCGTCTTAATTTTCGGCTTCAAGCTTCGTTTTTCTGCGATCGTCTCTCGTCCATTATAATTAGCATGTGCATAATTGATTTACATAAATGCGTCAAGCCAAGTTAAGCTAAGTTTTCTACTCCAAATATTAATTAACTTTAACTGCGGATGACTTATATAACAAAACGGTAAAAAAACAACATATTTTTGCCAATTTGTCAATGTTTAAGTTTGTCAGAGAAGTGCTAGAGAATTTAAATTTCACGCAACATTTTATAATTTATGGAGAATTCTTTAAAGCTTAAACATTGTGACTATTTCAAAACTGTAATTATTTCAGCAACATTCTATAATTTGTAGTTTTGTATTGTTAATAATACCTATATGAATATATTTCAGCCATCGTCTCGACCCGAATCGGATTTTACGCTCGATCTGCCGCGCGCCGAGCAGCTGCGCCTCAAAATGGAAAAGGAGAAGAAGTTCCGCCAAAGATGTCGCTTCATAACCACATTTCTAAGTCTGGTATTCTTTCTGCTGACCGTTATGGTTGTCAGTTTGGTCTTAACGCGCGGCAAACGCATGTTTGGCAGCATGATTTAGGCAATAAACCAATATCTAATACAATACACAAATAAAATATCAATATTGCATATCTATAAATATAATAAATATATATAGGGAGATAACTAATACATGTATGTAAACAAAACAAAACAAAATTACAGTGCCGTAGTAATTCATAGAGCAAACAGCAGACAGCAAACAGCAAACAAACAACAATCGAAGGGGACAACCGTTAAGATGAACTAATTTGTAGTATTAGACATAGTCACTATTCTAATTGAACTAATTGATGGAGGGTGTTCAACATGTTTGTTGTGCTTGGATGAGCCGCAGTATTGTTAATAAATTATTTTTGTGATCTTAGCTGGTAAGTTGTGAGTGCATTTTGTGCAAGTCGAAAATAATTATATTTAAATTGTCCATGCTAAATGCTAAATGTATTATTTCTAAGTCTAAAGATAATGATGAATAAAGCAATATAAATACGATGTTTTTGTTTTTCATTTCTGTTAACATTTATTCACGTTATGTATATATATATATATATATATATTTTATATATATAAATTTGCGTATTTTGTATGTTATACGAGTAGGTATGTGTAGAAAATAAGTTGAGAGCGTTTATTAAGATAGCATGCATTACTATTGCATACATATCATTTTGGTATCACAAATGTTTTTTTCTTGTTTTTTTTTTCGTTTCGTTATAACTTGAACTTCAACTGCTATTTGATAGAAATGCAAATACAAATCTTATGTTACAACATAAGGCAAAATCGAGACCTTTAGGCATTTGTTAGTAACTACGATAAACTAGGAAAAAATGACAGTTACAAATTACAATTTGTTACACTGAGAAGGCAAGTTTCGTAAATGAGAATTGCGGTGTGTTTGTGTCGGAACAACAGCAACAGATCCTTCATTGGTGATCTGCTCTGCTTGCCGGTACGCCGTTAAGGATTTCATAATATGCGTATGCTTTGCCGGTTGACCTCGAACAGTGTTTGATCCTCATCCTCGTCGCTGTTCACATCCTCAATGGCCATCGGCAGCGGAGTCAACTCCTGATTGGCGCGATCCCCTTGCACGCCGTATTTTCGCTCTGCGCGTGATAAGCGCAGTCTTGAAAAAAAATACGAACATTATCAGCAAATGCACATATATTTATATATATATGTTTTGAGTCAAGTCGGAATAGCAAATGCTTTGCCTGTTATCAGACATAAGACTTACCGATATATTCGTACAACCAGCAACAGAATGGCTGAGCTGGTCAGACCCACCATTACGTAAAACACGGCCGCAAATGAATCCGGAAATTCATCGTCCTTGCCTATTTTGGAGCGCTGAATTAGCACATCCTCAGCAGCAGCAGTTGGCTGATTATCATTTGGCTCGGCAGCTTTTGCAATCAATTGCTGCTGCGGCTTCTCACTGATCACGACCACAGCTGGCGACTGTGGCACTGCGGTTTCTGGTGCCAGAGTCGGAGGAGCCGGTGGCAGTGCCTTTTTTACGGTTCGACTTGCATCTGTGTTGGCATTTACGATATCTGCAGCAGTTGGAGCTGCTGCGTCAATTTGAATGTGGGATAACAGCGACAACGTCAGCAGCATTGCTGCTGTGAATAGGGGCCAACTCCGAGTGAACTGATCCATCTATAATTCAATTGATTTTGAGGCGAAACAGGAAGCACGTCCTGCTGACGTTTTCAAATTCTGATGCTCGGTTTAAGTATTTTCTTTATTTATTTACAAAGACTAGGGCTGCAAAATACCCATACTAAGAATATCGTTTGACCAGGGATGCATATCTGAAATGCTATCGATGTTATTATAGAGTGCTGCCAATTACTACAACTGAAAGTAGAGATGTGTATATTTAAAAAAAAATCGATATGCAAAAAATGCTATATAGTATCGATATTTGTGTCTATTCTTGTGCTTGCGCAAGTGTCTCCTCTTGTCCGTATTTTCCTCAATTGTCTACAAAGCTAAGCGCTGCTATAATTTGAAATCGAAAACGGTTTATGATCGCACCATAGTAGTGATATCGATAGTATTATCGACATGCAAAAATACTGCACGCAAGTAGAGTATAGAAAAATAATTATCGATACACTTGTGTTAAAACAACATCCCTACTTTTTAGTTGGAAAGAGTGTCTTGTACAAACGGTAAAAAATCGTTAATATATAGTTTAATTACAGTTAAAAAGTACTGCAAAGTGCAAGAAAGACACGCGTAGCATTAAACAACATATAACAACAGGTAAATTGCTGATGCAATAATATTTGTGAACTGTTCGTCTCAATATCAGTGCTATGAAAATGGCGAACAAAAGAAGAAAAAAAATACGTGTGCTCCAAAAGGGAAATCACGACATCGGAGAGATTAAATGCTGCCAGTGAAAATGCGAGACGAAACTTTTTTATATAGAAAATATTTTTAATGTCTTAACTACAAATTGTTGTTTAGGTTTGTGCTGGGAATTATGTTTCATTTCATCACTTGCATGTTTGTGTGTATATGTGTATATGCGTGTGGGTGTGCGTGAGTGAGTGTGTGTTTATTTAATCAGGAAGTTATTTTATGCTCATGCACGCATGCACTAAAGTTGCCACTTTTGCTCGTATGTGTGTACATAACATGATGTATGTGTGTGTGTGCGAGTAATGTGTAAGTATTGCAAGGGTATTGAAGTAGTAGTGTTTTTTCCTCTTTCTGCACATAACTGTATTGTGTTACCGATTACGAACACTACAACAGTATCGATGACATATCAAATTACCAGTTTTAATAAAAGCTACTCAATTGTCAATTTTGACACACAGACACACATTTCTATATATTTATATATATATGTATAACATTTCTATACAATCTTCGTTTTGAATTCAATATGAAATTCGAGGCCCACTATGATTAACCGATTTTTGATTGTTCTTATTTTCAGGTTGTAAAATATATGTTGAACATCTTCATCCCATAAAATTTGTTATATTCGATTGTCAAAATTCCGACCGAAATACGTAAAACAAGATTAGCAGCCAAACGACGACGCAATCAGGACAACCACCAAACCACGTCGCAGTCGCAGCAGCCACAACAGGATCCACAACAAAAACAGCAAGTAGAAGAATTAGAAGAAGTGCCACAGAATCGGGTTGAGGGCAAAGAAGATTTGCCAACGGCTGCCAAAATGAATCGCTCAAGCAATTCGCAGACTACACAGAGACCCGTCAATTTGGATGACATCTGGAAAGAGCTGGATGAGGGCATATATCAGATATTTGAACATGAGAAATCGCTAACCCGTAAACAGTATATGCGTTATTATACCCATGTCTATGACTATTGCACCAGTGTCAGTGCAGCACCTAGTGGAAGGAGTAGCGGCAAGGCGGGCGGTGCTCAGTTGGTGGGCAAGAAACTGTACGATCGTTTGGAGGTGTTTCTGAAGGACTATTTAAAGGAATTGCTGATCACGTTTCAGTCAATTAGTGGCGAGGAGGTTCTGCTCTCTCGCTACACAAAACAATGGAAATCGTATCAGTTCTCCAGCACCGTACTCGATGGCATTTGCAATTACCTCAATCGCAATTGGGTGAAGCGGGAATGCGAAGAGGGCCAAAAGGGTATCTATAAGATCTATCGGCTCGCTCTGGTCGCCTGGAAGGGTCATCTGTTCCAGGTGCTTAACGAGCCGGTGACCAAAGCAATTCTCAAATCCATCGAGGAGGAGCGTCATGGCAAGCTTATCAATCGTGCCCTGGTTCGCGATGTCATTGAATGCTACGTGGAGTTGAGTTTCAACGAGGATGATGCCGATGCCACCGAACAAAAATTGTCGGTTTACAAGGACAATTTCGAAATGAAATTTATTGCCGACACGTACGCTTTCTACGAGAAAGAATCGGATGCGTTCCTATCGACCAACACGGTGACAGAGTACTTGAAGCACGTCGAGACCCGTCTCGAAGAGGAGAAGCAACGTGTCCGCGGACGCAATTCCAAAAATGCTCTCTCCTATCTGCATGAGACAACCGCAGATGTATTAAAATCAACTTGCGAACAGGTCGGTAAACAGTTTGGCTTGTTAAGCAACAATTATTAATTTTAATTTTTATTCATATCTAGGTACTGATTGAGAAGCATCTGCGACTGTTCCACAATGAGTTCCAGAATCTGTTGAACGCTGACAGAAATGATGATTTGAAGCGCATGTATTCGCTGGTCGCTCTCTCACCGAAGAACCTTGATCAATTGAAGAAAATACTTGAGGATCACATTCTGCAGCAGGGTACGGAGGCCATCGAAAAGTGCTGCACCAGCGATGCGGCCAATGATCCAAAAACCTATGTACAAACCATACTCGATACACACAAAAAGTATAATGCACTCGTTTTGACTGCATTCGATAATGACAATGGATTTGTGGCTGCATTGGACAAGGCGTGCGGTAAATTTATAAACTCGAATGTGGTCACGCGACCAAATAATGCCGGCAAATCTCCGGAATTGTTGGCCAAATACTGCGATCTATTGCTCAAGAAATCCTCGAAGAATCCAGAGGATAAAGAGCTGGAGGATAATCTGAATCAAGTGATGGTCGTCTTCAAATATATTGAGGACAAGGATGTCTTCCAGAAATACTACTCAAATATGCTCGCTAAGCGTTTAGTCAGTCATACATCGGCATCCGATGATGCCGAGGCAATGATGATCTCCAAATTGAAACAGACGTGCGGCTATGAATACACTGTCAAGCTGCAGCGCATGTTCCAGGACATTGGTGTGTCCAAGGACTTGAACTCATACTTCAAGGAGTACCTGAAGACCCAAAATATTACATCCGAAATTGATTTTGGCATCGAGGTGCTATCCACAAATGCCTGGCCCTTCACGCAAAACAACAATTTTCTGCTGCCCTCGGAATTGGAACGTTCTGTTCAACAGTTTACCATTTTCTATTCGGCCCGCCATTCTGGCCGCAAACTGAACTGGCTATATCACAAATGCAAGGGCGAGCTGATCATGAACGTGAATCGCAGCAATGCCGTTTACACACTGCAGGTGAGCACGTTCCAAATGTCAGTGCTGTTGCAGTTCAACGATCAGCTCAGCTTCACAGTGCAACAGCTGCGCGACAACACACAATCCCAGCTCGAGAACTTGATACAGGTAAACAGGAGGCCTAAACAGGACTTAATTTAATAAAAAATAATAACTTTATTCTTCAGGTATTGCAAATACTGCTCAAGGCTAAAGTGCTGACGTCGAGCGACAGCGAGAATGCCCTGACACCGGACTCAACCGTGGAACTGTTCCTCGATTACAAGAGCAAGAAGCGTCGCATTAATATCAATCATCCGTTGAAGACTGAGCTGAAAGTGGAACAGGAGACTGTCACCAAACACATTGAGGAGGATCGAAAGCTTTTGATACAGGCAGCGATTGTGCGCATTATGAAGATGCGCAAGCGTCTCAATCATACGAATCTCATCTCTGAGGTGCTCAATCAGCTGTCGACTCGGTTTAAGCCCAATGTGCCCGTCATTAAGAAATGCATCGACATCTTGATCGAGAAGGAGTATCTGGAGCGTATGGAGGGGCACAAAGACACCTATAGCTATCTAGCCTAAGTTCATGTTAAATATAATAATATCTTTCCAAAATTATTTTTTTTGCCAGCCACCAACCACTAGACGGTATCAATGTCAGATATCAATTACATCATGCCAGTCTCCTTCCTCCTCCCCTATGTCTAATTAAAAATGAAAATGAGGAAATAATTATATCCTGCTCCCCCGTTTTCATCGAACGAAACGATTTGCGATTGAAATGTGCAAGCACAGATAAAAAAAAAAAAAAAAAAAATCGTGTAGCTTCTTTCTTCCATTCTTCCTTCTTTATATTTTTCGAATACGATGAGTTTTACTACTTAGTTTATTTCTGTTCATAATTTTATTCATATTGTAAGACACACACGTACGGAAAAGACAAATGTGAAGTTCAAGAAACGAAGCAAATATATAAGTTTGAAGCAGTTATTATACGATACGATTAAGTCGGCTTTCCTCTCTTGGCCTTTGTATTCAACCATTTCACAGTGATATCGAAAACGTTGGGATACCTACTGATTATGTAAATAGGATTAGACCAACTTGACGAGCTGCGATTCAAGTTAAATAAACAACGTACTTAAATGTGTACACATATTAAATACTCGACAAACATTCAAACAGTTCATGATTTGATTGGGGCAGAGTGGAATGCAAGGAATCTCATGTATTCTTAGTCTTGGAAATAGGACGCGAGCATCGACAGAATATCGAAAAAGTCCACCACACAGTCCAATAATTAATAATGCCAGCTTTGTTCACATTTTTATTATACAAAAATATTTAATTAATATATAGATATATACATATCTTTGATTGCGTTCGCTTATAAAACTACTAACAATGGAGATCGTCAATTGACTAAACAAAACTACTTTCTGGATATCGCCGTCATCGCCTAATCCTCATCGTCAAGTGTTAAAACCTTGGTCTGAAAGCGCATTCGTTTTGTGTTTTTGACAATGCCATTGGTAAGTAAATTAGTGCCAGTGTTCTCATTCGGCAGCTCATTCCACAGCCGCTTAACTCGCACAACTGCAATCGAGTTGAAATCGTATTTTTTGGTCGATGTCGAAGCGGTTGCTTCGATCAGTGGATTAGCAGTTTGTGGGGTAAGTGGGGTTGCAGCTGGGAGTTTGCGCAACTTGACAACGGGTTGCTTACAATTCACGCTCCCCGACTCCTTGTCATCCAAATCCGATTGTGCGTCAATATCGGCAGCCAGCGAACAGCCTCGCTTCTGTGGTGATCCAGCTTTTGATTTGGATGATTGCGAGCTGAAAGGAAAATATTAAAGATTTGCTGGAAAAAAGTATTCGCAAGTCTTTTACTTACCTCTCCTGTATGACCTGGTATTGATTGATTGTTGGCGGAGCTGCAGCGCGTATTTTGCCCGGTTCCTCCGGATGGCAACCGAAATCCTCACCCTTAAGCCAATTCTCATAGAGTTCGGGCTGAAAGTGGCGCACAAATGTCTCCATTGATATTTTAACCATGTCACTTCGACATTTGCAAATGCTCGCACGCTTGCCGTACTCAATCCAGCGCTTGGAGGCAAAATTTGTTGACTCGGCACCATTGAAGCCATGGTTGAAGCCGGCATGATAACCGAACGGAAATGTGATCATAATTTCACCAGCCTCCTGCGTGATCTTATTAAACGGTATATTATGCTGCCGCAACACTTTTGGACTAATCATAGTCATTTTGTGACGCAGATAAGCATTACAATCCTGATAGTTTGCCACAAACGTCTCATTGGCCAGCTTTTCCAGGCGTCTGCCGTATTTGGGTGGTATTGCGTACCAGGTCTTTGGCGCACCAAAGTGCAAATAGTTAATGGAATACAAATCCATATCCTCGGTGTGCCAGGCAAACGAGCTCTTCCACATGCCGAAATACAAATACGCCGTATTCACACCATCGATTTCAATACCATAATCGGTGTTAACCAAATTCAGTATAGTATCCAGTCGTCCAATATTCCACACATCCAAATCCTCATCACTTAGCGTGCCCTTTATATCGGCCGCATAGAGCGGTGATATATACGTAATGTTTTTCCAGTATTTGCGCTCCAGATCGTCATAGTCAATGTGCCGTGGCGTCTGATGGAGCTCCGAGTTTGCCTTCTCCATGAACTGGCGGAGCGTCATTTGGCGGCGTTGCTGCATATTGAACTGCTGATATATCCCATGGGCCCTGTCAACCAGAAAAGCATCAGCCGCACAGTATCTTTATCTTTATTGATGTATTCACTTACCCCTCAACAACCTGACAAATCGGTGGCGGAATTGTCATATTTATATTTTCAATATCATAGCCCGATTTGCGCGGTGTCCATTCAACGGGGGGAATAATTTTAACCAGACCAGCCTTGTGTGCACCCCGTGATTCCATGTACTCGATGTAGGCGGCAAAGTTAGTGAATTCTTCATATTTTGGCCGAAAGGTCATTATTCTGGGTACATTGTTTTCGTCGTCACCGTCAAATGATAAACGCTTAGACATTTTTGAAACAAAATTTAACACAAAACAAATCGACAAGTGTTGATAAAGAATTTTGTCCCTTCAATAGCTGCAAGTGCTGTATGGCACGCTTCCAGTGTTGATAAGTGGCTACAAGGAAAATACCAAATACATTTTAATTTGAAAAATAATTATTTATTAATTTACTTAATGTGGACTGTTAACGGTCGACACTTAACTAGTATGCATATTGAAATTAAGCTTTAGAGTGATTAGTGGTGAAGCAAACCACAAATGCACGAGAAAATTATTATTGTTATTCACGAGCTAATTTAATTATGGAAATAGAGAAATCTCAATTGATAACTTGATAAAGTCTACTGCTAACGCAAATCTAATATTTGTTTATTTGCAAATATATGTTCATCAGTATATTTAAATCTGCTTAATGATATAAATCATCTTAGAATATAGAAAATATTATTGTTTTGTCGGGCACTTATCTGTATTAAGCAAACGCTGCATGTATTTTTGGTAGATAACCAAATTTAAGACAGGAGTGAGACACATCTGCTGTGCTTTATTGCACATTTCTCCAGAAATAAATAAGACTGGACACTATAATAGAATCATAATGGTTTTACTTAAAATTTATAAGTTAAATGACAAACTACAAATTAAACTGTTAAAAACTTTAAAAGATAAATGTCAATTAGTCGTCAGTGGTTTATTATTTTACAATTATGGCCGACAACGATAATGATTAACTGCCGTCGAGCAGGCACTGATAATCAGAGACATCATTTCTTGTAGGCAGTATAAAAGCCACAGGTGAAGGCACTTTATGTCCCAGTCGCCGATGAACGCCGCGGAGAATTGATTCTTAGAACCAAAGAAGTGATTCCGTCACCACACACTAAAACGACAATCATTGCAATACAAAGTGCAGATTCTTTAAGAATTTAAGTGATAATCTACGCAATGGGGTTCGATAGCTCTGCGGGTAGTCAAACAAAACGTAAGTAATCTAGGCTATTGTGATTGTGATTATGTGTTTCTTAATTCACTTTCAATCGATTATAATCGATCGGCTAACTGTCATAATCGTATACGTTTAGCAATTGTCGAGGAAATAAATATATTACAAGTGCAATTATTTCAGTTTAACGCCATTATAAATTATTTTTGGTGTTTATTAATTCAGTGATTTCGCAAAACTGATTTTGTAATCAGCTCAAAGTGGGTCTTGATACGCCTTGCGGTCTATAAGTAAAGTACACGGGTAATTGAATATACAATCAATTATTACTTTGTACAACAAATAGAAATACTTGATGTGCTGTTCACTTATACGCGATATATGTGATGCAATCAAGGATTATAAGACTCACAGCAAGCCAGACCTTCTCAACAAGTCGAAATTGTCTAGACTATAATTGCTTAGTGCTATAAGTATAAGTACATATATATATATATATATATATATATATACATATACGCAAGTTCGCGGAATTTTTGATAAAGTGTAAAAATCTTGTAAATGTAAGCTGGAAATGACACGTCAGGTGAAGATAAGTAATTTAGTTTTGAGTGACAATTAGTTTGTGTAATATACACAAGTGGTTAGATAGCCAAATATTTGCTTTGTGATTGTCTGGACTTAGTAACAAATATTAATAAATAATTCAAATATTGAGTAACTTGTTTTTGCTTGTTTTTCTGATGCAGAGGCATTTTCCAAAGATTATGTTCCTCGAACGCCCCTCTTTGTGTACTCCACTGCTGATGCTAAACTTTTCCATTGAGGCGACTTTGCATTTTATTTTTCACATTGGCATTTGTTAATGATAATGACCCAATACTCATTAAGTAAAGGCAATTAAGTAATTCGCTCACTATCAGAGCATTCTTGAAACAGATTTTAAAATCATCCTAGACAATAATCGATGCAAACAGCTTGCATCATAAAACATTCTTACAAATACGTCGACAGCAATCAGACAATCAGATCACAAAGCGCTTCATTATGGTGTACTTCACACAAAGCGAAAGGACTCCCCTCTTGATGAGGGTTCACTTAAGCCATTTAGCTAGTAAGCTCTTTTTTTTTTAAATTAATGGAGTGGCTTAACTTAATAGCTTGTTTCGTATACTCGACAGCAAGTAGGTTTGGAGCACGCCACTGGCAAGCGATCCTGTTGTTTTTGGGCATGGTGATCAACTACTTTCAACGGGTTAACATCTCCGCTGCAATTGTGCCAATGACTCAATCAACGGCCGGAGCCCCATTCTACGACTGGAACACGTCCGACAAGTCATTGATTCTGAGCAGCTTTTTCTGGGGCTATGTTTTGACGCAAGTGCCTGCAGGTGAGACTTACTGGAATGCTCGGAGATGCAAAAGCTCAACTTGATCTCTATGTGAAAGGTTTGTTGGCCAAACGTTTTGGAGCCAAAAGTGTGCTTACTGTGGCCACATCCATCGGTGGAGTCTTGTGTTTCTTTCATCCACTGGCGGCTAACGGTGGTTGGATCAACATATGTGTGCTGCGTGTACTGACAGGCTTGGTCCAGGGCAGTGTCTATCCATGTGTACACACCTTGTTGTCCAAGTGGGTGCCACACACGGAGCGGGGCTTTCTCTCCACTGGCATCTATTCGGGCGCACAGTTCGGAACGGCTATCATCTTGATCAGCAGTGGTGAAATATTCGAATCGAGCATGGGCTGGCCGGGTCTCTTTTACATATCTGGTGGACTTGGACTCGCTTGGGCTATATTATTCTACTGGCAAGGCGCCGACGAACCAGCTACATCACGCAGCATCAACAAAATTGAACGGGAATACATTGAAGGACTAACGGGTAGCAATAAAAATAGTCAGGTGAGCCCTACTTCGATTTGATTTCCGCTAAATTCGATATTAATTTTTGCATACCTATTTTCAGAATTTGGCTGTGCCATGGAAGTCAATCTTTACTTCGGCCGCCTTTTACGGATTACTGGCTGCTCATTGTGGCTTCACCTGGGGATTCTATACGCTGCTCACTGAGATGCCGACTTATATGAGTAGCGTATTGAAACTTAATGTTAAATCGAATGCGCTTCTCTCATCGCTACCCTACTTTGCCATGGGTCTGCTCTGCTTTGTGTTCAGTCCTATATCTGATATGCTCATCAATCGTGGCACCTTAACGATAACGACGGCACGCAAGATATTTAACTCCATTGGTCTGTGGGTGCCCATGGCTTGTCTAATTGGACTGGGCTACATGACGGCGGATCAAAAGTCAGAGGCGATCGTATTGCTAACTCTGGCTGTGGGCATCAATGCCGCTTGCTTCTGTGGTTACCTGGTCAATCACATGGACCTGTCGCCAAATTTTGCTGGTCCTATGATGGGCATTACAAACGGCCTGGCAGGAGTGACATCAATCATAGCGCCATTAATTGTGGGCGCTGTTATTTCGAATGAAGAGGATCCAGCCCAATGGCGAGTGGTTTTCTTCATCACCGGTGGCATCTATTTGTTGTGCAACACACTCTTTGTGGTTATGGGCAAGGGTACAGTGCAGCCATGGAATGATGTCACCAGCATGTCAAGCACCATGACACTACGTATCAATTTTCAGACTGAATCCACAACTACCGCTCTAACAGAAAGCCAAATAGATCGATTTTGAGTTGATCTGCATTGAAGCAGTAGTGAATTAAATTTAAGACACTGTGGTTTTATTATAAACTATAGTAATCAAGATAAATGTAATTTCATTAGTTTAAGCTAACAATAATTCTATTAAATAGGGTAAAAGGTACTTTTCATATATTAATTATTTATTTTATATGTATTCTCAGTGTCGTTTGCAGTAACGATTTCCCATTTAATTTAAATCTTTTATTCTTCCTGGCAATGATTATTCGTGTTTTTTTAATACATGTGGCAACGCTATTTATAGGCTGATATCGATCAGCTGGCGCATTTCAAAGAAGTTCTGTTTACTGGCTTTTTTGCGCCCTTAGCAGTTTCTCTGCAAGTAAAAGTATATTAATTGAGAAATGAAAATCACTATATGAGAGACCAATTAAATTAATAAATCAATCCCGAATCAACTATTATATTCTGCATTTTTATTATATTTTTTTGGATATTTTCTTTAATAATAATCAAAAGTCAATTGGGGTTATTTTAAGCGCTTATCTTAAAATTTATAGTGCATATAAATATCCACTCAGATTTTCAGGTATGCGGCTCTTTAGAAACTCCTCTTACATTCTGATGGACGGATTTTAATGTTACTTAAAACATGGGGATTTGAGAGTTGAATAGTAGATTGTGGTTGATAACGCAGTGAAAGCATTATTGTTTAATGTGAAAGAAGCGAAGCTATTAAAAGAACCATAATAGACAACACCTTCAAATAAACTAAGAACAAAGCAATAACAAAGAAGTCGTTTAACATACAGAGATATGTTTCAAAAATTATATATTAAGAATGTTATACGTTTTTACTGCTTTATTTACATTTGTTATTATGCATAAAAAAGTTTATTGCAACCTGTATATCCAAAGATATTACTTATTATGACACTGTGCCTTAAATCACTAATACGAGTATGTAGTATTTATTGGTCCCGTCGCCTTGTCAACAACTGTCGTACTTATCTGTGACTCCATTATTTGCAAATATATAAATAATATAATCTAGTCTGGCCCACATTAATCTTGTTTAATGTTTAGGGAAATGATGTTTGTAGCAACCACTGCTCACTTAATTTCTTATTGATTCGGCGTGACCCTGAGTGTACAAAGACGCTACCCAACCCATCGTTATATAAATAATGAGCTTATAATCAAGGAATGATCTCCCCAACATATCTAGTCCTATTAGATAGTTTTCAGTCAGATACCAGAACGGCTACAACAGATGGTAAAACAGGTGGACTGTTGCATTAAAACTGGAAACTATGGTTTTATTGTTAAACATAATAATAGTATAAAGTTATTTAATCTCTTAAGTTTAAGCTAATTATAATTCAAATTAATTAGGCAAAATTGTATTTGTATACTCTTTTAGAGGTAGATGAATTGTTTGATGCTGTACTCTGAGATCGTCCAGTGTTATAAATCCTTTTTACTTAGTTCATTATTGATTCGGCGAGACGCTGAGTGAATGCGCAGCACAGTCCAAATAGCCGCTGTCCAACTCAGAGCAACCGTTGTGTACAGAACGAGCGTATAATAATTGGAATCGCCCACAGGAATCTCAGCACGAAGCGGCAACTGTGCCTGGTAGTCCACATTTGCTTGCTGCCACAAGCAGTCTGCTGATTTGATCGTGTTCAGATGCTCTACAAAATCGCTTTTTTGTTTGTCAAGACAGAAATGCTTTTCTGTGAAAAGAAGTTCTGAGTCAGTTAATTCATTATCTCCAATCGGACAGCTGATATATAATTTAGGCGTGCTAATTTCCACCGTGGCTTTGGTGCTGCAAAAACGTTTGTGAATGTGTATTTATAAAGATATCCAAAATGTGTAGTACTTACCGATTTTTGCTGGCTGCGTGATAACGAAAATGAATGGGCAGTGAAAGTAAAGCAGTAATCTTTGGGTTACCACGTAATAGCACTGTGAATGGTTTAGCCTTTTCGGTAATAATTTCAATGTCAATGAATTTCGGGTAGACTGCACTGAGCTTCAAAGTGACTAGATTTATTAGTATTATTCTTAAAATAACGATATACGAGGTGTGTTCAAAAAGTATCGCGAATTTTGTGTTTTTTCAGATATTATTTATTTATTCATGAATATCTATTTTGTCCCCTTCAAAGTAATCCCCATGAGATATTATACACTTGTGCCAACGGTTTTTTCAATCTTCGAAGCACTTCAAAAAATCTTTTTTTTTTATCTTGTTCAGCTCCTCCTTCGATCCCGTCTTTATCTCGTCAAGCGTAGCGTAACGTCGTCCTTTCATGGGCCTTTTCAGTTTAGGGAACAAGAAAAAGTCACAGGGGGCCAGATCTGGGGAATACGGTGGCTGCGGCATCATTAGTGTGTTGTTTTTGGCCAAAAAGTCGCGCACAAGCAACGATGTGTGAGCAGGGGCGTTATCGTGGTGCAAAAGCCAATTTTTGTTCTTCCACAAATCCGGGCGTTTCTGGCGGATTGCTTCGCGCAAATTGCGCATAACTTGCAGGTAATATTCCTTATTGACCGTTCTACCCTGTGGCAAGAACTCATGATGCACCACGCCCCTGCAATCGAAGAAAACTGTCAGCAAAACTTTCACATTCGACCGAACTTGGCGCGCTTTTTTCGGTCTTGGTTCGTGCGGCAGCTTCCATTGAGATGATTGAGCTTTGGTTTCCACGTCGTAACCATAAACCCACGATTCGTCACCAGTTATGACCCTCTGGAGCATATTTGGGTCGTCGCGGACAGAGTCCAACATCTCATTAGCAATGTTCATGCGATGCTGTTTTTGGTCGCAATTGAGCAATTTTGGTACGAATTTTGCGGCGACCCGTCTCATGCCCAAATCATTGATAAAAATCGAATGGCATGAGCCAATTTTGTACCACCGATAAACGTTGCTTCGGTCCAAGGTAGCTTCTCCGTATGCCACAATCAACATTCGGAATGCATCCGCGCACTTAATTTCGTTTTTCACACAAAATTTGATACAGGTTCTTTGATCCATTTTTTTGAATAGGTAAAAATCGAAGACGATCCAAAACACGTGCAAGCAAAGCAGCTGTCAACAATTAAGTGAACATTCAAAACTGCCGAGCTTGTCGGCATAAGTGAGAGACATGAGTACCAACATAACGCTACAAAAAAATCGAAATTCGATTATACGTAACCCGCGAAAATTCAAAATTCGCGATACTTTTTGAACACCCCTCGTATGCTTGTGTGCTTACCATTTCCATGCGTTGCAAGTCGTCCAACTCATCGGTGCTAATGTAGACTGCCGCTGGCAGCGGTTGAGCAAGCATATACTCACAATTCATTTCCAATAGTTCCTTATCAAACTGAACGGAATACTTTAGTTTTCTAATTAACAACACATTTGGTTAGAATTCAATGTTTCATTTGCAGTAAATACAAACCTATGCATGCCTACTTCGTCCATTTCAATACGCACAGTTGGCAGCTGTATAGAATGACAGCATATTCCGTCTAAGAGAAATATAGCAACAATCGCAAGATTTGTTGAACATTTCATTGTGATGGTATCTCTAATTAATTCACAAAATATATTATCTTTATTGCAATTGTAAACAAGTGCAAAATAGTTTTATGGCAACACAGTCAGTTGGTATGTCAATGATGTACAGCACACATCGATAAAAATCACGTGTGGTATTTTATATTATCGAGCCGACTCGATATGTATCGATATTTCACGGATTAATACGATGTGAATCAAATGAATCGTCTATTTAGTTTAAAATTAAACTACTGAATTGAAAATTTTCAATCCACCTTAGCTCTCTTGCTAAGACATGGAAAGTCATAAATGTATTTGGAATTTAATTTTTGTTATTTAATTCCCTATATAAGTGGGAACCTTGCTTTGCCAACTTGTCAGCCATTTCGTTGCCTTTGATGCCTTTATGTGCCTCGACATAGTTCTGTACAAAAGAAACAACTATCAAGTTTAGTTTAAGCAAATAGCAAATAGAATAAGAAACGCACCCATTTAACTTTGATATCATCGCTTTGCAGCAGCTCATCCAATTCCTTGAAATCAGCAACATTTTTAACAGGCTCATTGTTTTTTAAGCGCCAACCTCGACGCTTCCAGCCTTGAACCCATTGTGTTATAGAATTAATTAAAAACTGCGAATCTGTGCTAATGCAGAGCTTTGGAATTCCCAAATCCAATGCTGTCTTAATCGCATAAATGGCAGCTTGTATTTCACCCACATTGTTCGTCACACGTCCCAGCACTGGTTTTCCAGCATTTCTGGGAAAGCCAATCATTAGACGAAAGTGCAACAAGTTGCAAGCAACACTTACAGTTGATGATTGTCTCCGAAATAGACTCCAAAGCCAGCACAGGCATTTGACTGGCCATTGCCCAGACACGAGCCATCTGTATAAACAATCACATAGCCTTCGCCATCCATTATAAACTCAAATCCACCAAATTGTTTCAGTGCAACGGCTTCCTCTACATTGGATGCGTGCCGTTTTAATTTGGAGTTTGAATTGTAATCCTCTGCTTTACGCTTGCGACTGTTTGAAGAAGACACCGGAAATCCTTCAACTTCATTCATTGCTGCTATCTTCGAATACACAAAGCTTAGGATTTGATGAAACCAACTGCACGACATTTTCTACTCACCAAGTCATCTTCGTCGACAGCGTCTTCCTCAGCCACATCCTCTGGCCAAAAGTCTCTGTTTTTCTTTGGCTGCTGTTGGTTTGCAGCCCAATTCACTGGCTGTGTCTGTTTTTTTCCCAGTGGCACAGCTATTTCCTCCGGCGCGTAACTTCCACTAGCTCCAGCTGTACTTATAAATTTATTGGCCTCTTGGCGTGTGTTGAATTTCTTATAAACAGCCCCCTTGAAGCCCTTCACCTGTTGCTCACATTGCGCCCAGTTTTCATATATGCCAACTATTCGGCCTTTGGAAACTGCATAGAAAGCCATGTTTCGTTCAAATTTTCTCACATTTTGTACTAGTTGATAACGCAGGAGCCCAAACATTATGAGTGTTGTGTGTTGCAAAACGACGAAAAAGCCTTGCCAGACCGGAAAGCGATTGGGTGTTGCCAGTTCGTCAATTTAAAAAGTGTATTGTTTTAAATTAGATTTCACTTGGTATTTGGTTTTACAATTTTGTAGAAAAACATGTATTTATAATTTACAAAATATAACAAAACAAAAGGGTTAGCTTTCTGTCGATGGTTGCTTTTCTTCCACCAGTTCTAGCTGCTGTTCACATGACTCCAGTTGTTCTTTTGCTATTGTTGTATTGCTTTCCTTGGCCTTGGCTCCCTTACGCTGCGGAATGGTTTCAAGAATGGCCTGTGTCCAATCCTGTCCAGCCGCCACGCGAGTCAACAACTCAAACACATGAAAGGTGCTGAGGACGGAACGTGTCTTCATATCGACGTGCTCGCTGAGCGGCAGTCGAGCTGTCGCCAGACCAGCGCTTATGGCACGCTGATGGCACAGCCCCTTGAAATGATTGTGATCGACAAGGCCGCCAATTACGTACGTATGCCCAGGCAGTGGCTTCTCCAGCACCGTATCCGATTCACAGGTTAAATAGACCAACTGCTGCTTCTCGAACACTTCGCTGTGGGTGCAATCAAAGTGATAATCCACGTGCCAATTCTCCCAACCGTCGTTCTTCTTCAGACACTCGTGTATATGTCCATCCCGCTTGATGCCAGTAAAGTGTAGCCGCAGCGGGAGTGCGGCACGTCGATTGATGGTGTAGATGCGCAGACATTGTTTCACACACTTGGCAATATCTCGCTCCTGCATCAAATCATCGTAGTTCAAATCTATCGCCACGCTGATCGCATCTGCAGTGTTCGGTTGACCAATTGCGGATGCCTGGCGCCGCTTCAGCTCTTTGCGAGATGGGCCAACACTCAATGATAATCCCTTGCTCTTGGCATCGGCTCTCTTCTCCTTGCGGCGCTCGCGTTCCTTGAGCCGACGCAATTTACGAAATTCGAGTTGTTCGACGAGTTTTCGTTGTTTCTTCAACTGGTTTTTGCTCAAAGGTGTGCCGGGCGTGGTGCCTGGACAGCTGATAAGGGTGTTCTCTATAGGCTGTATAGGTGGTGCTTCCTTGTCCATGTTGTGGGCAGATGACAATCTCTTGTCTCTTTGATATATATGTAAATATATAAGAATGCTGAATGTGATTGATCAGCTGTGCTTTAACTAGTTCATTTGAACTTCTCTAACGATGTCAGCTGATTCACTTTAACTACCCGACACTGCTGTTAAGGGCTACCAAAGGAAGGAAGCAAGGAAGTCGAGTTTAAGCAATAATTGATTAAAAATACAACAATGGATCAGCCTCCATTGCCGCCGCCACAGGAATATTCTACGCTACCTCCGCCTCCGCCGCCTCCACCACCGGACACGAAACACCTACTGCCGCCTGGCGTACAAGATGACGGACCACCCGGCACAAGTGATGTACCAATTGCAGCCACCAGTCAGTTCAACTACGAGCAGCATCCGTCGAGTGTCAATAATTTAAATGACGATCACAGTTCCTATGCTAATTATATGAAATATGCTGCACCACACTCCGCATGCCCACAACAGTCACAAGCATACGCAGCAAATTCAGGCCCACATTCATATAATCCATACTACTACCATGAGGGCTATGCTGGACACACAAACTACGCTCATCCATCGCCTGGCACATATGATTATGACCAGTATGGACAGAGCACGCACTCATATAATTATCAGGAACGCAATCGGTACGAACACAATTCCAATTATCGATTACACGATCAAAGGTATGCGGGTTATAACCACAGCTACCTGAACAACTACGGTGGAGGCTACAATTACAACAACAACAGTCGCTATGAGCACCACTATCACAATCCGCGACAGACACGCACCAGCTCCTATCCATATGCGCGCAAGGCAACATCGGTCAATGAGGACACACGCAGCTATAGCAAGCGGAGTGAATCCGATGCGTATGCTCCAAAGATAGAAACAGAGCGCGATCGTGTGCTGCGTCAGTATTGTGCCAATTATTGCGAAAAGTCAGAGGATTATATTAAGAAAATCAAGGCACTCAACGAGGCTGAGGCGCCAGCTGAGACCTGGGTGCGTTCCTCGCCCGCCGAGCTTTACTACGAGCGCACCAAGACGGAGCACGAGGTTAAGGCCAAGACACGTCTCCACAAACTGTGCGCCCTCTTCGATGATGAGCTCATCCAGCGTGCTGTAAGAGAGCGTCTGAATTTGCCCGCGTATGAGCCGCCGCCACGCAAGGCACGACGACGCGCCTGCAAGCACAAGCACAAGTCGGAGGCATGCTCCTCGAGCTCTGATTCCGACTCGGATGATGATGCCTTCAAGATCGAGCAAGACTGCTGCATGGAGGAGTTGTCGCGCAAGGTGCTACATCCGCAGCGCGTCCATCCCGATCTGTGGCACAACGACGCTGGTGAGATGAACGATGGTCCGCTGTGCCGTTGCTCGGCGAAGTCGCGACGCATCGGCATACGGCATGGCATCTATCCGGGCGAGAAGGGCTATCGGGTGTGCGATAAAGATACGAATAACGCAGCTAATTTGTATCATTATCGCATCACCATTTCACCGCCCACAAACTTTCTGACCAAGACGCCCACAATTATCAAGCACGACGAGCATGAGTTTCTCTTCGAGGGATTCTCGCTGCTGTCGCATGTGCGCCTCACCGATCTGCCCGTGTGCAAGGTGATTCGCTTCAACATCGAGTACACCATCGAGTACGATGAGGAGAAGATGCCCGAGAACTTTACCATACGTGAACTGGATTTGTTCTGTGAGTGGTGATGCATTTTAAAACTAAAACAAAAATTGAACTGAATTTTCTTCTCATTGTTTAGTTAGATACCTGTTCCATGAGCTGCTGGAGCTTGTCGACTTCAATCTGATACCAAATGGATCGGCAAACGCTGACGATTCCTGTCCAGCCTTTCATTTTCTGCCTCGTTTTGTGCGCGAGCTGCCCGACAATGGCAAAGAAGTGCTGGCCATGTGCGAGGTTCTCAAGTATCTGCTGGACAACTCGGCCGAGCTGGTGGAGCGTCAGCAGTTGCTCCACTTAAATCAGATCAGTACGCATGAGTGGCAAAAATATGTGGACATTATCAAGGGCATGCTGGTGACGAAGCCGGGCCACAAGCCGTGTTCGCTGCGTGTCGATCAGTTGGATCGCAACAATTCGGATTTGCCTGTGTGCTTGGATCGGGAGACGGGTATCTCACATCCGGCGATTGTACACTTCGGCATCCGTCCGCCACAGCTGAGCTATGCGGGCAATCCCGAGTATCAGAAGGCGTGGCGTGAATATGTCAAGTTCCGTCATCTAATGGCCAACATGTCGAAGCCATCGTTCAAGGACAAACGCAAGCTGGAGGACAAGGAGCAGCGATTGCAGGAGATGCGCACCCAGGGACGCATGAAACGCAATATTACGGTGGCCATCAGTTCGGAGGGTTTCTATCGCACCGGCATCATGTGCGATATTGTGCAGCATGCCATGCTCATACCGGTGCTCACCGGTCACTTGCGGTTCCACAAGTCGCTGGATCTGCTCGAGGAGAGCATTGGCTACAAGTTCAAGAATCGTTATTTGCTCCAGCTGGCGTTGACCCATCCATCGTACAAGGAGAACTACGGCACCAATCCGGATCATGCGCGCAATTCCCTAACAAATTGTGGCATTCGCCAGCCGGAATATGGGGATCGAAAGATTCACTATATGAACACACGCAAACGGGGCATAAATACGCTGGTCAGCATTATGTCCCGCTTTGGCAAGGATCACGAGACTTTGTCGAATATAACGCATAATGAACGTTTGGAGTTCCTCGGCGATGCCGTTGTCGAATTCCTGAGCTCAATCCATTTGTTCTTTATGTTCCCTGAGCTGGAAGAGGGCGGCCTGGCCACTTATCGTGCGGCGATTGTGCAGAATCAGCACTTGGCACTGCTCGCCAAGAAATTACAACTCGAGGAGTTCATGTTGTATGCCCACGGATCGGATTTGTGTCACGAGCTCGAGTTGCGTCATGCAATGGCCAATTGTTTTGAGGCTTTGATGGGCGCATTGCTCTTGGATGGTGGCATCAAGGTGGCCGATGAAGTATTCACCGATGCACTGTTCCGGCAGGACGATAAGTTGTTGAAGATCTGGAAAAATTTGCCGGAGCACCCGTTGCAGGAACAGGAACCGTTGGGCGATCGCAGCTGCATTGATTCATATCGCGTTCTAAAGGATCTGACCAAGTTCGAGGATTCCGTTGGCATCAAGTTCAAGCATATACGTTTGCTGGCGCGTGCTTTCACAGATCGCTCGATTGGCTTCACCCATTTGACGCTGGGCTCCAATCAGCGACTGGAATTTTTGGGTGACACTGTGCTCCAATTGATTTGCTCGGAGTATTTGTACCGTCACTTTCCGGAACATCATGAGGGTCACTTGTCGCTGCTGCGCTCCTCGCTGGTCAACAATCGGACTCAGGCTGTTGTCTGCGACGATTTGGGAATGCCCCAGTACGCTGTCTATGCCAATCCCAAGGCAGACTTGAAGACCAAAGATCGTGCGGATCTGCTTGAAGCCTTCCTGGGCGCTTTGTATGTGGACAAGGGACTGCTGTATTGCGAGCAATTCTGTCACGTCTGCCTGTTTCCACGTCTGCAGCTGTTCATCATGAATCAGGACTGGAATGATCCGAAGTCAAAGCTGCAGCAATGCTGTCTCACATTGCGTACCATGGATGGCGGCGAGCCAGATATACCCTACTATAAGGTAGTGGAAGCCACTGGACCCACAAATACGCGCGTCTACAAAGTGGCTGTCTATTTTCGCTCCAAGCGTTTGGCCACCGCAAGTGGCTCGTCCATACAGCAGGCTGAGATGAATGCGGCCAAGCAGGCGTTGGAGAACTCACGCGATTTGTTCCCCCAACTGGACCATCAGAAACGGGTCATTGCCAAGAGCATTAAGAAACAAACCGGCAACGAAATGGATACCGAAGCGGATAGGCCACATGACGAGCGAGCCAAGAAGCCCAAATACGCACCGCCCCTCAAAGATGAATCGCATCTGCCCAAACAATATCGCATGCACGAGAATATATCCAGTGATGAGTTGCCGGAGGACGATGAAGATGACAATGACAATGCCACCAAGCAACGCAGATGTAAGTGAATCAATTCTCACAGTATTTCCCTTCTATATTTAATTGAATGCTTTCCAATTTTAGCACCAGTTCATGTCTCAAGGAGTCGGAGTCGTGGTAGCAGCAGCAGCAGCACCAGCAGTGATAGCGACAGTGCAACAAGCACACCGCCCAAGCAGCATCCGGGTTTGGCTTACGGCTCAATATCACCCGTATCCTCATCGTCATCGGTTTAATTTGCTTAAAGCTGCTACTAATTGAATAGAAATAAAATAAATACAAACTTGACTGTTGCTCTTTGATGTGATTTGAGCTTTTTACTTTTTTTTATTAATGGCTTAATATTAATATATGCAAGTTAAGTTTCCTGAAATACGACTAAATAACGAATGCTAAATTAATTGTTGTTACCCCGATTCATTCCAAATGATTACCCAAATGTAGTTTGACTGGCCGCCAATAATTTTGAAATGTGGATTGTTTCTTACCTTTAATCGCTACAGAATAGTTCGAGTTTTGAATACCACGGACACATAACAGTGAAAAGATCAGGATTTATGTAATGAATTAAAAATTTTTAACAAACTTAAATCAATTTGAGTGGCCGTGCTACAAAATGCAATACGAATTCAACAACGTATAAATTTGGAAAGGGTTTCTTTACTTAAAGAGCGACAGACGGCGTCCAAGCGACCGTCCAGTTCCATTGAATGCGCTGGTTATGTGTGCCATCTCGGGCAGATTCTGAATGTCGCCACGCGCAGCCACCGACGGCACTGAGCTGAGCAGTCTTTGTGCCACGCGCTGAATGTCGGCGGCTGTTACTTTTTCTGCAATGATTACGACTGAAATAAGTGAATCATATTTTGTAATTGTCTATTTACCAATTTCTCTAATGAAATGCTCGGGGCGCTTGCGATTTCCCGTGACCAGCACCTGGCGACCCACATCCTCGAACACAACTGGTCGTGATTCCAAGTTCATCAAGAGCATCGATTGCAGTTGGATTTTGGAGCGCATCAGCTCCTCAGTGCCCGGCTCGAAGGCCATGTTCATCAGTTCGCGCGTCAGCACCTCGACCATGTCTCGCATATGCTGTGGTGGGGCACTGCCGTGTATGCAGAAGAGGCCAGTGTCCACGTAGGCATGATTGTACGCCGTGGCGCTGTACATCCAATGGTAGCGATTCAGCACTTTGGTATAGAGACGAGAGTACATGCCCTTGCCGGGACCACCGGCGGAGAATGAGCCACCTCCACCCATCATAATGTTGAGCACGCACAGTGGCACAAAGTCCGGATCCTGATGGGAGCAGCCCTCAAAGCCGAGTACAACGTGCGCCAGCTCGGGCAGCCCTGCCGCCGCATAAATGGGAATCTCACAATGTTCCTATTTATATGAACAAACTGAATTATGATTCAATTTAATATGTGACCTTACCGGCTTACCTTAACCAAGCCGCCTGTGTATTGCGCGACCGAAGTGTCGACTTGCTTGGGAGCCTCACTTGGTAACGTTTCCTTCATCCAGATTGCCTCATTTTCGACAAAGTACTTTTCCACGTGCTCAACGAGCTCATCATGATCCACCTACATAGATAGATTTTTAATAAAATAAATATCACAAATAGGATAAAGCAAGTCTTACGCCCACGCCAGCGATGACCATCCGGCTTGGTGAGTGATGATACTTTAAATAGTTCATCAGCACATTGCGATCGATGCTCTCCAGATTCTGGGGCGGGCAGAGCTTTGGTAAACCAAGCGTATTGTCTCTGTATGCCGCTGCATGTATCATGTCCATGAGTATTGGTTCCTGTTCGGGTCTCATGCCAAGTGTTTCCAATTCGAAGCTGACAGCGCGACGCGCCAAGTTCACCTCCTGTTCGTTGAGCGTGGGTCGCAGCGTAACATCGGCCAGTAAACGGGTCACCGACTCAAGGGCTCGGCTGTCAATGCTGGCCGCATATATTAGGGTGTCGCGAGAGCTTTGACAATCGCAGATGCCGCCGTTCTTCTCCAACTCCTTGAGTATGGCGTCCTTGTTAGGAAAATTAACTGTGGACTGCGGATCAGAATTGAGCACGTTAAAAATAAGCGACATTTTTATAAGAATGAATAGTTGAACTCACATTGAACGCAAGCTTCTCGAGGAAATGTGATACGCCACTGGGATATGCAACTTCATAGCGTGGCCCAGAGTCCAGCACCAGACCCACAGTGCAAAATTGGCCGTAGCGCGGCTCAGATGCGATACGCAGCCCATTTGCCAGTGTGGTGACCTTTGTGGTCGCACTCTCCGCTAATGCTTTAGCATAGACGGCCTCCGGCATGTTTGGCAGTGGTTCGGTTAACGGCGGCAGATGCGTAACAATCTCTTTGGACGGCGTGTTCACCTTGTGTGGTCCACCCTCATCGCTGCGGACGCGTCCAGTGATTTGCCCAATGCCAGTACCGCTGCCAATTTCATCACCACCGACTGTTGTTACTTTTGTGGCGAAGCGCCGGGGAAATCTATTTGAATAATATTGAAATTATTATTTCATATTCCGGGTCTATCTATATACACAGGCACACACACACGCAGTCACACACAGACACACGATTCTTACGTGCGCCAAGAGTTTTTTAGCAGTTTCAGCATACTGAAGCTTCTCACGTTCATGATTTGCAGGTGAATTGGGTCTGGCTTTGAACGTATTCAACGTTATATACAATTTAAAATGTTGAATTTTGTTGCGCTCAATAAATCTGTTTCAAAGACATGCTTTTGTAAAAAAAAAAGATTTTCTTCTTCATTCCTACTGACATGTCAAATGTCATTCACAAGCCAACGTAATCACAGCTGTATTTGCGCATATCGATAACACATTAGCAACCGTGAAAATTTAAACATTTGAATGATTTTCCGTTTCATTTATTAACTTTCTTCAAACTGGGGCTTACATATGAATAAGAATATTAATTGATTTGAAATGTATGGGTCTTACAAACTAATCAAAATTAAAGCGTCGTTTGCCATCGAAGCGATAGCCATAGGCAGCTGCATTTTTAGTATCCACCAGAGCAGGATTTCGATGCTTGAAGAAACTGCCATGACCGTGAGCGGGACGAGAAGCGCTGTTTGGAATACCCTCCACTTCACGGGGATAAAATGCCTCAAACATTCCAGCTGGTGGAAGGCAACATTCAACTATTTTCGTATCATTTGGATCGTATGCGTTGATATTTGTAATCAGTGCATTTTGTGTGCACAGAAAAATCATAATTATGTTGAACAATTTCGTAATAACAATCATTGTTGGCTAAACACACGCGCACCTTACTTTTACTTTTTGTTTTCAGCTTGGGAGCGCAAAACTCGTTTTCTGTACCTCCGCGAAATTGAACGTGTTTCAGTTGCTGATGCTGAGATTATACTGACTACTCTAGCACAAGATAAAAGTTTCGTTATTTTTGCTGTGAGTAATATAAAGCTTTTACAAATTCAATTTCTCGCGCTATTTTTTAGTAAAGGAATGGCAACGCGACCATCGCAAACTGTTCATAGGTGGCAGTACCAAAATATCGTGAGAATTTTATTGCACGGCACGGCACGGACACGATCTATTGTTTTCTAAGCGCGCTTAATCCAAATTTTCCACTTTTACGATTTAATGCAGAATTAATAAAATTATGTTATGCTATGGTGGCAGTTAAATTTATTTTAAAATTAAAAGAAATATAACGAATTATCTTAGTCCGATTTTGCTAGGTGCGTTTAAGGAATTTATGTTTTCTTGACATTTTTTAGCAAATTTTTTTCGGATTCGTGCTTTTTGACAAAAGCACGGACTGTGCTCATCTCTTATAGCCTGAGAGGCGATTGGTCCATTTTGGACGGAAATAATAATCTCCATAATAAGAACGTGAATTTTTTATCTGGATACGTACATTTACATTTGCTGTACGGCAGCAGCGTAAGCTTATTACACACAAAAGATGTATACTCAGATGCCATCGGATGAACCAATATACGATAAATCAAGTAAGCGAAATAGCCGACATATCGAACATATTGAGTTTGCACATATTTACCACCACACCCCCAAAAGTGTACAAAAAACCATTAAGGATTTTAAAAAATTTTATTTGCGTTTTAAGCAAAACACCTAAATAAAAAAGTGAGCCGAATGGATAGGAATGCATGCAATAATACTACTTACATTTGCATAAATATATTTAAATGTGTATACGAGGGGTGTTCAAAAAGTATCGCGAATTTTGTGTTTTTTCAGATATTATTTATTTATTCATGAATATCTATTTTGTCCCCTTCAAAGTAATCCCCATGAGATATTATACACTTGTGCCAACGGTTTTTCCAATCTTCGAAGCACTTCAAAAAATCATTTTTTTTTATCTTGATCCCGTCTTTATCTCGTCAAGCGTAGCGTAACGTCGTCCTTTCATGGGCCTCTTCAGTTTAGGGAACAAGAAAAAGTCACAGGGGGCCAGATCTGGGGAATACGGTGGCTGCGGCATCATTAGTGTGCTGTTTTTGGCCAAAAAGTCGCGCACAAGCAACGATGTGTGAGCAGGGGCGTTATCGTGGTGCAATGCGGCGACCCGTCTCATGCCCAAATCATTGATAAAAATCGAATGGCATGAGCCAATCGATATGTCTAGCTCCTCAGCAACTTCTTTAACGGTGATTCGACGATTGGCCAATACCATTTTCTCCACTCCATTAATTTTTTCGTCTGTTGTTGAAGTGCTCGGGCGTCCGGCACGCTCTTCGTCGTTCACATCTTCTCGGTCTTCTGAGAACATTTTGTACCACCGATAAACGTTGCTTCGGTCCAAGGTAGCTTCTCCGTATGCCACAATCAACATTCGGAATGCATCCGCGCACTTAATTTCGTTTTTCACACAAAATTTGATACAGGTTCTTTGATCCATTTTTTTGAATAGGTAAAAATCGAAGACGATCCAAAACACGTGCAAGCAAAGCAGCTGTCAACAATTAAGTGAACATTCAAAATTGCCGAGCTTGTCGGCATAAGTGAGAGACATGAGTACCAACATAACGTTACAAAAAAATCGAAATTCGATTATACGTAACCCGCGAAAATTCAAAATTCGCGATACTTTTTGAACACACATCGTATAGTAGATATCATGTGTGTATCTCCTTGTTCGCCTTGCGAAATAATCACTACCAAGAAACGTGGCATTTTCTAAAACGATAATCTAATGGAAATGTGTGCAATTTTATAGAACAAGTCTATGAAGGAGAGCGTTATCCACCTATTCCGTTACCACCACCGCCAAGCCGAACAGGAACATATGCGCCAATACTTTCGGAATCGAGAGATTTTATTATACAAGTTACTCCCGAAATTGTAATGCAAAATGATGATCTGGAAGCGAAAAACATTATTTTTAATGATCAAATCATACGAAAGGGATTCATACGAAAAGTATACTTAATTCTCTTGGTAAGTTGAGACGCTTGAGTTAGACAAATTGCTTTTACTAACTAGACTATACTTCACACTTACAGGCACAGTTGCTCGTCACGTCTGGCGTTATATGCATTTTTATGTACCATGAACCAACCAATAGCTTCGTCAGAGAGAACCCATCAGTGGTGGGTGTAGCCATGGTCATCAACATTGTCGTATTGTTTTCAATGGCCTGCTGTGAAACTGCTCGACGCTCCTTCCCCATTAACTTTGTGTGCCTGGGTTTGTTCACGTTGACCATGTCGCTACTTCTTGGTGCCGCCGCTGGCACCCTTGACAGTGGCGTGGTGCTAGAAGCTGTGGCAATAACTGCAGCGCTTGTTGTGGGGCTGTCCATATTTGCCATACAAACGAAATATGATTTTACCGCTTGTGGCGGTGTCTTTGTGTCGGTAGTGATCTGTTTGTTGGTCCTTTCAATTTCGGCTTCCTTTGTTCGAGACTCCTTTGGTGAGATTGCGTTGTCGTGCCTTGGTGCCTTACTGGCCTGTTTCCTATTGATATATGACACACAATTGATTATCGGCGGCAATCATAAGTATCAGTTTAATCCGGAGGACTATATATTCGCGGCATTGACTTTGTATATGGATGTTGTGCGCATATTTGTGTATATATTACGTTTAGCTAGAAGGTAAACGATTTTGTCAGTGCTTAATATTCATATTGCTGATACTTTGAATCGAATTATATAAGTCGATATCTACATGAATTTATTATTGATGTTATACAGGAGATTCATGAATGTTTATTTACAACAACTAATTGCAATATAAAACTTAGAAACCATCAACAAGAAGACAAACACAGTGGCCAAAAAATGATCAAAATAATAATAAGATTACAGACCCTTTCAGATCGAAACTGAACTAAATTTCATTAAAAATGAAAGAAAAAAAAATACGACTATTCCTGTGGTAGCTATAGTGGTCCGATGTTGTTTGCCGAGATATCTTGGTAAATAAAAAAGTTGTTCATAGAGGCACTATAGAAGCTATATGAATGCCTGGCATGGCTATATCGACTCGGATAATGACTCTGATAAAGAATATATTTATCTAATCAAGGTACGCAATGCAAGGGTATACAAATTAAATTTTTACACTTAACTTACCAGAACCGGCATTGAAATACAATTCGATTCCCTGATTTTAACTAATGTTTAATCAAACTCATGACAACAAATTAGGCTACATCTAAACTATACTTTGTAACTATTCACAATATTTATATAAATACATTGCTTATATTTCTTGTTTTATATGCAAAATCAACTTTTGTATTTTGAAATAAGTATGAATAATAAATCGAATATAAACAAAAACACTTTTAGATTCATTTTTATTGTACTTTTTACTTTATTAAGCTAACGTTTTTGGCTCATTTTCTATAGTACATTTAATATATGTAATTATATTTAGTTATTTGTATTGAAATTGCATGAATATGTGTGTAACTATCAAATACAATCACAAACTGTATGTAATTCCTCTCTTTTATGTACATAAATAACATATACACAAAAAATGAACATAGCTAAAATTAGGGGTGTATCATTATTAAACAAACGATATTCAAAGATACACAAAAAATGTAGAATAACAAATAAGTTACTAAGGCGTATTTATTGGACAGAAGCTGCTGCTGATCTGGTCATGGACGATGTATACACAGCAGGGACCGTAAATTCTATAGGCGTACAAGCAGCAGAATTATATCAGTGGTGTCTTCTATTTGGATAATCTTATCGTATACACACAGAACGAATTTTGATTTGCTGTTTTTGTGCATATTACTTAGTCGTTAATATATTTAATAATTTGATTTATACTAAGTTACGCAGACCATACTGATTATATTCTGTGCTGAAAATAAGACTCAACAAAAGAATGATTATTTGCGCAAAAAAACACTAAATCAAAATCCGGTCATGACTGGATTATTATATATATATATTTTGAAAGCCAGCTTAACAACGGTAAAACATCTTTTTGACTTTTGAAAACTCTTTCCACGCCTCCCTCTTCGTATTTGCAAAATCTTGAAAACCTATATTTTTGTCACACAGAATGTTATCAGTATGACCTGAGTTATTTAGTATAGCTTAGCAAGAAGAGCAAATTTAAGAAATAAACATTAGTCACTTTTATAATATATAGCTTATAATTTTTACGGTCCCTGAAGTAAGGTATAGCACGACCTATATTACATACATGTGTATGGATGTGTAAATTTGATCTAAGTAACTCTTCGAAATTCATTCGAATTTTTCCGTCTTACATTTTTTATAATGACACCTATGATGTATGTATTTAGTATGTATGTATGTATGTAATATTATGTTATGGTGTGTGTATGAAGTTTCTTTGCCATAATAATAAAGCACACATTTGCAAATTAGTGTAAGCAGTTGGCTTGCTTTGATCCAGCGGCTCCTGAGTGTGTATATACAAATATAGAAAATGTTACAAGTGTATATCAGATGCATCTGCTGCTGCTGCTGGTGCTGCTGCTTCTGCTTCTGCTGCTGCCGCATTTGCTCAGTCCTCCGTAAATGGATGATCGGATGTGTCGCTAGTGTTGCGTCGTCGATTCTCCAATATTTTCGTCGCCTGCTCGAGCGTCTCCTTGTAGAATATATTCTCCTTGGCCTTGGTGGGCAACGAATATTTCGAGTCGTCCAGATGCCATGTGAGTCCCAGCACAATGTTGAATGCAGATGCATCGTAGCCATGACAGCCAGAGTATCGATAGAGTGGCTTTTTGTTAAACTTGCAGCCGTTCGATTGGGCACCTGATTAAAAATATGGTTCAAGAGATAACAATTAGATAGATAGATATCAATTCTGTAGATATAATTATAATCAAATGATTATTTCATCAGATACTAAATTTATCAACGGATTCAACGATTTTTACAATGATGTATTATTTAGTTAGGAATTGGAATGGAAACTGTTGCATTTGGCCATAAATCAGGTAATTAAATAAGCACTTTTGTTAACATATATATATCATCTATACATAAATGTATAATACCAGACGTGAGCATACAATGTGAGCTGCTCCTTGATGGATTACATGGACGCAGTTGCAACAACTTCGATATAGATGACCCAAAACTAAGGCGGAGATTGGTGCGTCGTTTGTATTACTTGTTAATGGTAAGTTTATCCATATTCATAGCCAGTTCAATTTCAAATATTATCCCTCAATTGTGCCATTTTAATTTAGCTACAAGTATTATTGGTTTCGCCATTCATGGAGATATTACGATTATATCCGAATAACTACATTCTACATACATATGTGTCTGATGGCTCTGGTTTTGTTATCTTTATTATGTGTATATTGCTCTACATTTGGCCAAATTGGAGACGCCTTCCACCGTATAATTATATCGTATATGTCTTGATTGCGCTCACCACACAGTTCTTCAAGACTTTACACATGATGACTCAGTGGCAATCACGTTGGGTACGTGTGTACATTGTGTGTCTTCCATATCTCTCTCGTTATTATAATATGCCTATTATTTGCAGATGCATGCGTATCCATTGATTTTCATTACTGAACTGTTGCTTTTGACCTTATACACCAAACAGAACAAATTTCAATTTACATTTGGCATTGGTGTCATTATTATAGGCACGGTTATTGCACTATTTTTGCTTGGCGCATACTTTATGGGCGTGCCTATCGGATTGCTTGCCGTGGGTGGTTGGCTTTTGGAGGCGTGGTATATCATCTACGATACACATTGTCAGCTCACCGGCCAGCATCGGTACCTTGTTGGACCCCAGGAGTATCTGTTTGCGGCTACCAATATTTACGCAGATATACCAAAATTCTGCTGGTTGGTACTAAAGAGCGTAGTTCTAGGTCCACTTATAATGTTAGTCAAGATTATGCGACATTGTCGTACACGTCAGGTATGCTAATTATAATAAAAACCAAAGTGAATTGCATATTTCATCTAATGAAGATTGATTTCAATTGGATATTGAATTCTTTTACACAGAACGTACTAAAGCAAACGCTCATAAATATGCGTAGAGGTTTGCCATGATTAGGAATTTACACAGAAAGCAAGTAAAGGTGTCTAACTAGGAAATACCCTGTAATGTATGCAACATTTTTTGGTGATATTTCATATCTACTCAAAACTACTCTTCTCTATGCAATAATGACTAAAACTCCTGTCCATCTTGATTTTGGTGAACTAAAAAGTGTTTCCTAAAATAACTCATTAATTTTTTTAACTGTGAACATTTCTGCGCTTTATGTCTTGGGAGGGCTTTAGGTTGATTGACATTCATTCGTCGGATTAAACTCTTTGATGCGTAGAAATGAAAATATATAATATACATATATATATATATGTCTAGCATACATGTTTGCATGTTTGCTATCATTCAGCTGAATGCGCTGTAAATGATGGTCATTAGCGCTGTGAACCACAGCTGGAAAGAAAAGAGCGCTAGGAATGAATGTGATTTTGATTGCGACGGAGAAAGGGAAATTGGTTCGGGATGTGGATGGGAGTGAGCCCTGTTTACGGGTTGGCGGTGTAAGTAATGACTCCATGTGTGTATGGAAAAGGAAAAAGAGGCAGAGAATGAATGGAGATGGGGGATGGGAGAGACGCCCACTTACCGATTGGATCGATACATTCCAATGTGAGGGCACATTTCAGCCACGGCAGCATAATCTTCTCCGTGACGAAGAGCGTGTCCGCAAAGAAGACCGCATCCAGATCGACCATGCGCAGAAATATAAAATTCTCAGCTTTCGACTCGAAATAGTCAAACATCTTTGGATGGGTGAGCGATGAGACGGCTGTCGGTGTATTCCAGCCGAGGACGCCGGAAACCATGACGCGATTCTGTAGCTCGTGCAGTTCCCGATAGCCGCCACGTATACGCATATAGTTCTCGGCAAATAGCACCGATTTGGCCCGCATCAAGGCATCCTTTATCACAATGGGTCGATAAGCGTGCGTTCGCTGATCGTTGACGGACGAGGGAAACTCGGATAGGTCATAGGTGATGACGGTGCATCGACTGCTGTTGCAGTAGGCGGTCAATGTGCGCAATTGTTCCTCAGACACGCCCAGATCATAGATGAGCAGATATTCGCTGGGCAGATTGGCGACAATGTTTTGTGCCAACAATATGGCCGATGCCACCTGTCGCTCCTGCTGCACATACGTGACTATGGTGAAGTTGGCCTTGGTGCCATTATACGGTGTCGTTATCCGTTTCCGTTGACTTTTCTGCTGCTGCTGCTGCAGCTGCTGCTCCTGCAGATCCAGTTCCTGGAGTAGATTTGATTCTATCGCTGCCATTTGACGAGTGCCGTCACGTCTGTGCAGCTGCTGGAGTTCCTGTGCCGCCCGCCTTGCCGTGACCGGCGTATCTGTCTCCTGGTGCTGCTGCACTGGCTGATGGGAGGCGGCATCGTCATTCTCCTTTGTGTTCAGCGGCGATGCGAAGCCCAGCAATTTAAAATATTTCGGCTCGAGATAAAGTTTTTTGCGTTCCAAGCCCACCCGCAAATTCTCCTGCAAGTAGCAAAAGCAAATCAATCAATCAGCCAATCCGTCAATCAATCAATTGTAGTTTGTAGTACCGGTAATGAATGTGTAAATATTTGAAGAACAAAAAATACGACTATATATGCATATAGTATAAGTCAACTGTTTGACAAAGTTGCGTGACAAGCTCTGTGCTCTGTGCTCTTTTTTGAGATATATATTTTGTTAATCAATAAGTAAGTCAAAATCAATATAGTTTAGTTTCGACACCGCCCAAACAGCCCAAAGTTGACCAGATGAAGACACGCAAATATTGCCGACAGCAATGCGTACAAATATTATTTGAAGGGCGCTCCTTTTATTAAAAAAAAATAACTCAGAACTTAGGCATAATAATAAACAAGTCATTTGGCATGGCCTGTAAAATAAACTTTACAGAAAGTGTCATTAACAAAAATGTTGAAAGAACAGCAACAAACCAAATGCGAGGAATAAATATGAATATAAGTAAGGACTTCAAGGTCTTCAAGGTCTTCAGGTCTTCAGGTCTTCTTCAATTTGTCTAATATCAGAATAGGTTAATTCTTAAATGATCTTATTTATTTAGTTCAGTTGAACTCTCACTCAAAATAAATGATTGAACTGTATATAATGGGTATAATACCCACACACACACACACAACAATATCATCAAAAACTATATGTATTCCAGCTTACCCAATTCATTTTCAACTTTCGATACCCAACGAAGTAAACAACTTTAATTCTGATTAGGCAAACACACAGATAGAAGGTGATTTACTCCCAATGGACACCGACAGTCAACTTTGTTAACAATGGAATATTTTTCGTGCCTTTCAGTGTTGACCTCAAATTTACGGCTCCGATGGGCGTGTCACATGCCACTAAAGAGTTTGTCCTCTGTAACAGATTGTGGGTGCCCCCAAAAACAAAACACGCCTGCCCGGGGCATGCTGGGGGCAGGGGAGGCGTCTCCAATGATTGTCATCGCCGCAAATCGCATGACAGCTTGAAATCCGGCCAAGCAATGTTTTCCTGCTACCAATTGAAGCGTCAGCAAGCCCAATCATGGCTAATGCCAATTCAAATTTTATTAAAACTTCTACAAGACGACAATTGTATATTTTTTTATATTTTTATTTTTAAAAAAATGCGGATTTACAATCCCATTGAGCAACAGAGATAAAATACTTTAACTACAATTCTTGGCTTTATACAGACTCAATGATCGTTTCAAATTTCTTCAAACTGCAATAGATTTAATAAAATTAAGGACTACCCACATCATTTATCGTATAGGAGTTGCTGTTGATTCAGTTTATTGATACAAGGTCGACGGAGATTGGATATGAGAAGTCGGATGAGAATTAAGATTTTACAATAATTTTGTTTGACCCTCTTTCAAATGGACGACTCATCATTTTAGTATCTATTCACATTTATTAAAATCAAAGTTGGCTTTAAACTATACTTCAGTTATACTACAATATAGCATATACGAGTATATCTCAAATCTGACACGAAAATACAATCAATTCAAATCTGATACGAAAAACAACAAAATTAAACATTCAGTTGATTCAAAAATATTGTAAATATTTGAAATTTGATTTCCAGACTGAACAAAATGGAGGCAGCAACACTTCCAATGAACGAGGATCAAATGCAAGAAATACGCGATGCTTTCAAAGCGCTCGGTCCAGATGACAGCGGCAAAATCTCGGCCAAGAAGATGGGGATTGCGATGCGATCGCTGGGACATTTCCCCACTGAGGCGGAACTGTACGATCTGTTCGATGAAATCGATACGGATGGTGATGGTCTGATTAATTTGCTGGAGTTTGAACAGATGATTGGGAAGCGCATGGAGGGTCTGGGCAAGGATGAGAATCTAATGGCGATCTTTAAGCTATTTGATCGCGACGAGGACGGCTTCATAACACCTGTCGAGATGCGCAATGTTATGTACAATCTAGGCGAAAGGTGCTCCGATGAGGAGTTCAATGAAATGATGAAAGAAATCGATGCCGACAACGATGGCAAAATTAGCTATCAAGAATTTGTCAACGGTGTCAGGTACTGAAAGAAAGTTTCTCTGCTCTAATTCAATTAACGAATCAATTCTTGATTCTCGGAAAAAATATATATGTTTATACACTTACCATACGTGAATTCCTGTTACTGTGCACGAGGCGCTGAGCAACGACAGGTCAGGGATCAGGGGGCAGGGCAACCAAGGGCATATTAGGGCAGACTCGACCAGCACGCAGCGCCTGCAAGTCGGGGCATTATGGTGCTATTCTTCTTATTGCTTTTCTACCATCCTGCGCCGCTGCACGTGAGCAACAATTACAGTGTGGAATTCAGTTTGTGTGCGCGTGACACAAAATGGTCGCATGTGGCTAATGGCGCTTCCTCGCAGGGGGGTGAGGGGGAAAAAGCAGTCATTACACACGAAGAAACACAGACACACAGAAATAAATTCTACCTTCGACAAAATATACATATAAAAAATGCAGCAAATCCTTATTACGATCACCATTTGAATATTCAACTAGGAGCCATCATTTTTGTTACTGTTTTTTTTTTGTTTATTGCAAATGTTACACAAGTGCAAACTATGCTATCTATATACATATATATCTACATATTTCGGATATCACAGACTTGTTTGTTTTTAGCGACATCTATAAACATTTTAGGGCACTCCATTTTGACGTTCGCAATCACCGCATAGTAAATCAAAGACTTACCCGCTTTTGGCGACATCTATTAACATTTTAGGGCACTTCATTTTGACGTTAGCAAGCATCGCATAGTAAATCAAAGACTTATCCGCTTTTGGCGGCATCTATTAACATTTAAGGGCACTTAATTTTTGAGGTTAGCAAAAAGCAGACGAGGCTTGCACTTTAGTGCACCAAGGCCCCCTTCGGCAATGTGCAAGGGTTGCCATATATGCCAATAGTACCAAATTGGCACCAACATTTTTGACAACGAGTATTTTTTTTATAATACCTGCAACCGTGCTGCCTTGTGGCCTTTGAGCTTTAATAGACTGTGTATGTGTAATGGGAACGTGGCAGCTAGTAGGAGGAGTACATTGGGCTGTCCTCTAGGTCATCATCCAATACACACACAAACATGCGCGCACATACACACATTTGTGTGCTATATTATATTAAATTATTAAAGAATATCGAGCGTGACATGGCCGAAGAACTGCATGCTAACTAAAGTAGCCGGAGTCTCATGTCACAGCAAACCATCCAATTAATGGATGTCAACGGTTCAGGGTTCAGGGGTTAGTTTGCTAGTCTGTCTGACAAGTTTTGTGCTTAGACAATGTTCGACGATGGCAACACTTAAATACACAAAAGGAAAAAAAATCGAGCCATATTCAAATTGCTGTATTCTCAAGCAGAAACAAAATGTTCACAATTCTATTGCGCAGTTTCTTCATAATGCATGTGGGCAGACAAAGTCGAGATAACGAATAATGGTAATCAAAATTGTCCTTGATTTTCGGTGTTTTAGCAGGTCAGTGTGAATTCGACTAAATTTTTTGAATATCAATTTCACAAAATAAAAAAAAATAATTACTAACAGAGAGGTATTAAAAAAATTTAAGTTTTTTGTGTATAACAGCTAATTAAGTTGTTTATATTTAATACAACTATGTAGAAAAAAATGAATTGTTTCTGATTTGAGGTTCTTGACTTTTAATTGGTTAAAAAATAAATAGCTGGCCATAAAAATTTCTATAGAATGGAATTTTCTGCTGCAAATAACCCAAATTTAATGAATGGAGGTATATCAATCAATTCACAACTAAAAAGTACAACACTCAAGGCTTGATAAGCAGCGTAAAAATATTATATCCTCGAAATATTTTTACTATGTTATTTATTGAACTTGAGTCGTGCGTCCACAAGAAAGGACTTGTAGTTTAGACTCAAAAGTCTATGATTTAATTTATTTGCACGTAAGAATATTTGAAGGCAACTTTTATTTGGACTATGTGAGAATTCACATACATATACAAATGTATATAAAAATGTGTCTTCTATTTGTGAGTCGTGAATAGATTTCTCAGAATGTGCAATGAATTTGATGACGTTCAAACATATCTAATTACACACACACATATATATATATATATTACAATACATTTTAGTTTGATCGTGCTGAATGCGTGTGATTAGCTTGTGGCCACTTGACAGTATTGCAAGCAGCTATCTTCTGTCAACAATTCGCAATTCGTCTTGCTTCGATTGTCAATGGGACACCCATCATATATTATCAAGTATTTATTTATTACTTATATTATGTATGTGTGTCTACAGAAATCATGTGTAACTGTAACACGACCTAAACAAGACGACCAAGGCAAGTACTTGTGGCGAAACCGGTTTACGTTGATTCCACAAAGACCACCAACTGAAAACAATAAGCTTTCTGTTGTCTGATTTCTGTTTTATTATTTTTTTTGTTTTGTTTTGTGAGAACAAGTTTATCAGCAGTCGGACACAAAAAGTCACATGTATTAAAATTATAAGCATTTCCACATAGCTGATACATATGTATATATAGAACAAACAACGCCGCAGTAAAAACAACTAATTTAGCATTAGTCATTGTTATGGCATTTCTTGTGCATGGGTTCTCTTTGATTATTGGGGCAGTGTTATAAATCAAATCAATCATTCGGCCAGTTTAAATAATCATTATCTCTGATAAGATCTGATTTGTATTTATGAATTGAAAGTAGATAGCTCACATGTTGCCCATTCAAGCCAGCTAACCAACTAATCTCCAATTTCAGTTAAGTTTCTCAGGAGGTGGTAATTAAAAACCAAATTGAGGCTACAAAGTTGCTTAAAGCCAAAACCAAAGTGAGAGCATGAAACTCAATATATGCACACATTAGGGCTGGAAAGTGGCTGCCGCAATCTAATTAAAGTCAACAATAAACGTTCTCGGCCACATAAAATGAAAGCTAACAGAACTCGAGTCAAGGGAGGTCGCTAACTTAATCATAAAGTACATTCGTATACATATATATATAAATATATATATATAAATATATAAGATACATATGTATATATCGAGCATGTGTGGTTTACATGTGTGTTTTGTGTGTGTGTGTTTATTTGAGAAGGTGGCACAAAAAAAGTTTTATATGGCATTATTTGCATGTAAACAAGAAACGGCTGGTAAAGTTAAAGGCTTCCCTACTTCTCCACTTAAGGGCCGGAACTCGAGGAATGGCAAATGATGATGGAATGCTGGCATGTGCTACTAGCCATCCAAATGATATTATCTTCTGGCTCATTTACTTATTATTTGCTAGTTCGCAGCAGACAGTTTGTCTACTCTTTTAGAGCCGAAGACGTTTTTCAATTTGACTAAAAGCTTCCATTGAAAATGTGTGGCATGTAAGCACAAATGGTTGTCCCATTGATATGCGGTCCACAGCTCAAACTGAGACTGTTTTTGAGGTCCTTGTGAACCAACCAACAATTATTATTATAATACATAAATACCGGCTATATCACAAACAGTTCAAGGACATTTCATCTGACTCTTGATAGCTGCCAAACACTTTGCCAAAAAAGAGGGCTAACAAATGCTAATAACATATAAAAACTTTGTGTATGACTACACCGAAAAAAGCCAATTAAATTGTATAATTACTCAATGTTAAACTAATTTCCCAAATGCATTATGTTCACCGCTTAACAATAACAGCGCCGTTAGTTAAAAAAAATTAAATTAAAAACAAAGAGTTGCTGACAAATACCGATTACTGCTGAATGAAATCCGAACCACAACAATCTTATCACAAACAAAAAAAAAAAATAAATAAAATCGAGCTGAAAACGAAAAAATAGTTACGCCCCACAAAAGTGTTTAGGTGCGAGTAAATAAATAAATAAATTTCAATGGTTAAAGCTTCGGCAAATAGATAACAACATGAGTTATATGAGCGAGATACAGAGAGAGAGAAGAGAGAGAGAGAGAGAGAGAGAGAGAGAGAGAGAAGAGAGAGAGAGAAAGAGAGAGAGAAGAGAGAGAGAGAGAGAGAGAGAAAGAGAGAGAGAGAAAGAGAGAGAGAGAGAGAGAGAGAGAGAGAGAGAGAGAGAGAGAGAGAGAGAGAGAGAGAGAGAGAGAGAGAGAGAGAGAGAGAGAGAGAGAGAGAGAGAGAGAGAAAGAGAGAGAGAGAGAGAGAGAGAGAGAGAGAGAGAGAGAGAGAGAGAGAGAGAAAGAGAGAGAGAGAGAGAGAGAGAGAGAGAGGGAGAGACGAGAGAGAGAGAGAGAGAGAGACGGAGAGAGAGAGAGAGAGAGACGAGAGAGAGAGAGAGACGGAGAGAGAGAGAGAGAGAGAGAGAGAGAGAGAGAGATAGAGAGAGAGAGAGAGATATGAATTACTCACCTGAAACTCTTTGAGCTGTTGATGCGTCTGCACCACAATATGTTTGAAGGAGTCGTTTGGCTCCCCAGCTGGCCCGAATGCAATGAAAACGATCGTTGCGATTATCACTCCGATTAGTATCAGTATTAAGTGTTTAGTTCGCATGGCCGCTAGAGGAGATTTTGTTTTCGCTTTATAGGCAATTTTGCGGGCAAAAATGCGCTTCAGAGTTAGTGAGGCCTCCAGTCTGATGGCCGTTTCTCTGCTCCCAATAATGTTATATCAACAGAAATAATTCAACAATCGATGGATTGAAACCATTTTAAAATGTAGTCATTTGAGTGTTTTAGGTTTTCTTTTTTTTTTTGCATTAAAATTTTGGATTTTTGTTCGATTTATAAACTATTTATCTGTGTTGTCTGGCGCGGCTTCTTCACATTGTTGATATTTATAGTTAGTTAGTACGTTGTCAATATCTAGCCAAAGCAAAAGTACAAAAATAAACATATTTCAATTAATTATTGCTTATCATTCTGTACACATAAATACACCTAAGTACACAGTATATATATATTTTTGTCTTGGGCAACCAAATAAAATGTGCCTATTGCATGCATATACATATATAAAAATATAAATGCAAAGTATTCATTGAACTATAAAAAAAAAACCACATTCCGATATCCGGATAAACAAATGTATTCACTCAAATGCGGATTGCTCTACTGGTCTATTGTGCCTTTTTCTCCAACATCACACGTGTGTCTGAACAGTGAGTGCAAGCAGTCTGCCTACGCGTTATTGCTAATTCATTTTGATATATGGCTAATTTAAATAAGCAATAAGATTATATAATCAATTAATGACAAGCTTAACAATTATATCACTATTTGGAAATAAATCACTGCTTTCTGTTATGTGCGATAAGTGCTGAAAGTGAGTGTGTTTGTATGTCCATATGTGCGCCGCCTTCACCTTCGTGGGCTGATTTTATGGCGCACAGCCGAAGCCGAATCAGAAGCAAATGCAAAAAGCACAAGGTGAGCGCTTAATGAATAGACAATCTCTTCCTTTCGTCTGCTCTATTGCGAATATTGTTGAATGCAAGCGATTGCACTCGATTGTTTATTGGCAGATGTGATTTTAGATGGCGCGGACTCTTTGTAATTTAAAGCGTTTGTGCATCGTTCAAAGACTTCGACGACGCCGCTTTTGCTGTTGTTGTTGTTCTCTGCTGCTGATGCTGCAGTTATATGTACTTTTTTTGGTGGGGTGGAGCTGGCTGCACTTTGCCGGCGCAGCCTCCATTAAACGAGAACTTATTTGATAAGCACGAACACACTCACACTCGTACTGATATGTACATATGAATACTGTTATCGCGTGCTTTTACATAATTTGTTCTATTAACTTTCACTTTCTGAGAGCTAGCGAACAAACGACAGGTCCGTTTGCTTTCAGCGCTTCACCGATGTCCGACAACTACTTTTCGAGTATAAACAAATGAAACTACTCCGCAGCTTGAGATGTGTGCAGGCCGATACTTTTTGCTACTAATAAGGCATCTATGCGTGAGACAAATCGGCGCAGTATATCGATAACTCATTTTGGTACGAAAAATTAATGCAAATATTGTAATATAAATTAAATAAATATTTCTCATATTTTAATACTTTATTTGAGGATATTATTATTATTATTTAGAATATGTTTAAATCGAGCCAATTTGTTTAATATAAAATTATATGTTAATGTTAACAACAGCTGTGCTTATTGCGGTTCAGTAATAACACTGTTAACAGCTGTCGTTAGAGAGCACAAATGTAAATGCAGTAGCACATCGACAAAAGTCAGACTTTCCGTTATTTTAAACGCCAGTTTGATATTAACTTGCAAAGTCGAGAATTTGTATAAAAATACATTAGTAATTATTTCCAAATTTAAAGAAAAATATATTTTTTGTCTATTTATATATTTTTCATACAAAATGATTTATTTTATTTTAAAACTAATAGAAAAAAACTGAATTTGTAACTAGAAAATATTATATCCAGCTTGTTAAATGTAGTGTTATAAAATGCGAATTCTCTTGATGTCGATAACGCAACACCGATAACAAGCAGACAGAGTCGTGCGTTTATCGAATGGGTTAACGACAAAAGAGGGATTGCGTCGCTAGGAGAGAAAATATGTGTTAAATGCGCGCATAGTTAAAAAATAGCTTGTATACCAAATAAACTAGTTACAATTATATCGGAAAGTGCAGGCTAAGCCTGCCTGTATTGTGTTTGACAATGAACATATACAACAAATTACGTTGCCGAGAACATGGACTTGGTAAGCAAAAATAAAATAAATAGAAATCGTTGCGCGGGCAATTCATGGAATTTTGGCGCTCGAAATGCATTTTTAGAGCGCGCATTTGCTCCTTTCGCGGCTAATTCGAGCGCCAAAAATTGTAAGTTGCAAGTGAATAATAATAATAAAAGTCATTCAATGTGTGTTGCAATTTTAATTGCAAACCACAAAGCAAAATTTGCTGCGTTTGCGAAATTGACGCAAGAGAAACTAGAACGTAAACAATGCATTTGCATTTCGCACTAATTTTGTTTTTCTTTTCTCTTTATTTTTTTTTAATATGCTTCCTGCCTCGCTACTCGTAGCCAATGAGCACAGCTACGACTTTGCCCTGAGTCGCCTGTGTGTGTCCAGAGAGGACAGTTGGCGTGGCATTGCCCCAGCCAATTATAGTCCCGACTTCAATCCGGAACCGCCAATTTTCTCGGCCAAATTCGCCAATTGTGATGGCTACAGGCACATTCTGGCCATTGCCAATGAGGATGGCAAGATTGCGCTGCAGGATACGACGGTGCGCAATCGAGAGCCCGAGGAGCAATCGCTGAGTGCGCCACAATGTCATTTCAATGCTGTGTTCGATCTGGAATGGGCGCCGGGACAAATGCGTTTTGTGTCTGCCTCTGGCGATCATACGGCTCGCTTGTGGGAAGTTGCCGGCTCTGGCATACGCGGACTCAACTCCTATTTGGGTCACACACGCTCCGTGAAGACTGCCGCCTTTAAGCGCACAGATCCGGCTGTGTTTGCAACGGGTGGACGCGATGGTGCCATTCTCATTTGGGATATACGCGCCAATCTCAATATGGATTTGACGTCGCGTGTGGACAATTGTATTTACAGTGGACACACAGGCGGACCGGGCACACCGCAATCGCAACGCAAACAACGCACACGGACGCCCAAGATGTCTAATGGTAGCAATACGTCGAGTAGCATCACAGGATTGGCATTCCAGGACAACAATACGCTCATCTCTTGCGGTGCCGGCGATGGTGTTATTAAAGTCTGGGATCTGCGGCGTAATTATACGGCTTATAAGAAGGAACCACTTCCGCGTCATAGTTTACCCTATGCAGGTCATTCCACTTTCAAAGGGTTCACCAATCTAATTGTGGACGCAGCTGGGACACGTTTATATGCTAATTGCATGGACAACACCATTTACTGCTACAATCTCGTCTCCTACGCACCCAAACCACTGGCCAGCTACAAGGGACTCCTCAACTCGACGTTCTACATTAAGAGCTGCCTGAGTCCGGACGGCAAGTATTTGCTGAGCGGCAGCAGTGATGAGCGTGCCTATATCTGGAATTTGGACCATGCGCCGGAGCCACTGGTCGCCCTGGCCGGCCACACTGTCGAGGTGACTTGTGTTGCGTGGGGCAGCACACACGATCGTCCCATAGTCACGTGCAGCGACGATGCACGCCACAAAATCTGGCGCATTGGACCGACGCCGGAGTCACTAACAGCGGCGGAGATTGCCGAACAATATCGCGGCCAGGCGAGCTATGTGCGTCAATTTGATCGCCAGCCAAAGGCGGCCACCCAACATAAATACAATCTGCGAGAGTTGGAGTCGACGCCACGCTCGCTCAAGCGTCTCATGGAGCAGAACGAGCGCACGCCCAGCTCTGTGGAGAAGATGAGCACAAAGCGTTCGTTCCTCGAGATGTTGGGGGCGGCGAGCAGCGATGCGAATGTGGAGCAGCCACAACTGAAGCGCACAAAGCCACTTGAGTCGCGAGGTCGCCGTCTGTTTGGACCCACTTGCAGCAGTCAGCAACTGGCATTGCCCGCCATTGGCGAGGAGGAGCACCCAATGGTCGCCAATCAGGAGAACAGTTCGGAGGATACAGCGTCGCCAGTGCTGCTCGCCTGTTGCAAGTTGCTGCAGCCAACGCCACTCAGCGAACAGCATTTGAATCATCACATTCCGCCCGCCTACACCTCGCCACCAACAACATCAGCGCAAGCAGCGGCAACAGCAGCTGCTGAGGCTGCAACGGCAGCAGCCGCCAGTTCTACATCGCTGTCCGCCTTAATCTACTCACCCACCTCCAATCTGCCCAATTATGTGGTCGATGGCGAGGCGCCGCATTTGGGCATCATGTCGCCCAAGCGGAAGGCCAAAGAGAAAGTCGATTGGCTGACGAAAATACGCAAACAGAAGCTCAGCTCGAGCAACCGAGCGATTGTCACCCTCTCGGACAAAATGGGCAGCGATGAGGCCACAACGACATCGAATGCGGATGTGTTGGCCTCGCCTCGCCTGCAGAGTCTGCGCAACTCGGAGTGCAGTCCCCGGCTGCAGGCCAGTCCGCGACGTCGCACCTCACACAACGATTCGGGGGCAGCTCATCTGCGCACGCCCACCTCCAGTCGGCGGAACAGTGAGACAACGTTGCTGCGCTTCTTTAGCGTGCAACGGACTAGTGGCAGCAACCACAGCAACAGCGATGGTCTTGCAGATGCAGCGCCAAGTCTGCTTAGCTCTGTGGATTTGGAGTTGTCGACGATGTCGCCGCCAACAGCAGCAACAGCATCATCATCGACAGCAGCAACGCCAACTGTGGCAACAGTCGTGGGAAGCGATTGACTGAGCCCACTGCTTAGCCTTGTGCCTACTAATGCTAATCAACCAACTGGTCAGCTGCTGATCATCCAACTGGTCTGCTGCTGTCGATCAACCTTTGGCCGGCTGATGCTCATCCTTTGGCCAGCTGCTGATGATGTAGCTGATGATGATCCTCCACTGTCCTCTACTGATGATCTTCCAATTGGTCTGCTCCTGCCACATGATGTTCTGCCCAACTCCATCCCAAAACCCAATCCATAACTAGTTTTAACTGGACATATTAATTGTACGTAGTCTTAAGTGAATCAGCTATTCTTATTTTTGTACAGTAGCCAACAAATAGGACTAAATATATAAAATAGAATACACATATCTATAAGATCTACTACTAATAGCATATATCTATGTAGCTGTAAAGCTACTACGAATATAATATATATATACATATATATATATAGATATCTGTAAGATCAACTGACATGCATGCACTTTTGGCTGGGTCAATATAATGACAATAAAAACTGAATTTGTTTTGATGATGAAAACAATAATTTTGATGCGATTTTTGCGCTTAATTATGTTAAATATGCCCAAATAGCAAATATAAATTCGTTAAGCTACAACTGACTAATATAAATATTACAAACAATAAAAACTGAATTTGTTTTTGATGAAAATGTTGACTGCTATTCTTATTAATTATGTTTATAATTTTGGGAAATAAATTCAGTTTGAAACGAGCCACGAATATTTGCTCTGCTATAGTTTATAATTTAATAATAATAATAATACATTATAAATAAAGTAAATAAAATATTGGTTTTGTTTCTCAACGAGCTGTTCTTTTTATTATTACAAATTGTACACAAAAGTCTTTCAATTTGTTATTGCTGTTTTTTGGTTAATAGTTTTGGTTGTCCATTTTGCTGCAACTTCGACTGTTGTTGCCTTACTGCGGCATTCAGGCGCAACGTGTGAAAGATTTGCCTCGCCACGCCCACCAGCAACACCAGATGGCACAAGTGGAGTGCGAGGCTCGAGACTTGCGTGCTGGGATAGGTGTTCCAGCAGTACTCAACGATGCCCAGCAACAGAAAACGAACGCCCAGCGAATACGGCGTAGACCAAACCAAATACGGCAGTGTGTGAAAATACCAAACATAAAACTGATAATGCAACGAACGGGCGCATGCAATCCCAATGAAGTTGCACACGAAGAACGGCAACAGAGCCAGCTGGGTGCACTGCTCGAAGTGGATGCCATAGCTGCCTTCCGGTTGTGCCTCGACAGCATTTGCTGTTGGCTTGCGACCCGTTGACTGCTGCAGTCCCTTCTCGTATGCCTTGAGAAAGGATTTTTGCTCGCTGCTCAGCTGCTGATTCGATTCCTCCAACGATTTCTTGGACTTGGGTTTGCTTTTGCTTTGGTTTTGGAGTAGCTCGCGATTCTTGCGCTCCAGCTGCGGCTGCAACTGTTGCTGCACCAGACGCAATCGCACATAGCTCCTGAAGAACGTCCACGTTGGCCGGGCAAAGCAGAACAGCAACACCAGATGCATTCCGAGCAGGCATATATGAAAATCGCGTCGCTCGAAGAACTCTCGACTCAGGAATCGATAGTTGACCGTCCATTTGTGCTCAAAGATGCGACCCAAATCGAAACTGCCGCGTAAGTATTCCAGCGGATGCGTGAGCAGAAATGGAGCACCCAACAGCAGTTGTATCCCAGCGCAAAGGGTGAGCTGTAGCAATGTTTTGATCCAGCCCAGATTGGCCAGATAGAACAGCAGCAAGGCGGGTGCAAAGAGCAGAATATTCATTTTGACGCCGACCGCTAAACTGAAGCAGATGCTGCCCCAAGTCCAGCGACGATCCATGAATAGATTTAGTGCCGCATAGAGCAGGAGAATGGCCACCGGATCATTGAAGAGCCGGAGCACGTAGATCGAATGGATGCGATAGGAGGTGAAGGCACTCAGCACCAGGACGTAAGGCGGCACTTTACGGCTCTTCGCATAGAGCCGTAAGACGAGGCACATTTGCAGCAGATAAATGCCGGCGAATATGTATTGGGCGAGACGCACATTGCTGCCATGTGATGTTATAAAATAGAGGGCCGAGTAAATGTAGACAAATGCAGCCGGATAAACCAATGGACCCGTGTCACCTGCAAGAGATATAACATATTCAAACATCAATTTATTTAGCGCGCACTCAATGCGGAACTAGTTGTTAATGAACAAGCAAGGCTAGTTTGTGAGCGAACTGTTTAACTGGCACCCTGTGAGTGCCAAAATTAAAAGAAAAAAATCAAATACGATTTAAAGTGATGTACAAATACGAGGTGTGTTCAAAAAGTATCGCGAATTTTGTGTTTTTTCAGATATTATTTATTTATTCATGAATATCTATTTTGTCCCCTTCAAAGTAATCCCCATGAGATATTATACACTTGTGCCAACGGTTTTTCCAATCTTCGAAGCACTTCAAAAAATCATTTTTTTTTATCTTGTTCAGCTCCTCCTTCGATCCCGTCTTTATCTCGTCAAGCGTAGCGTAACGTCGTCCTTTCATGGGCCTCTTCAGTTTAGGGAACAAGAAGAAGTCACAGGGGGCCAGATCTGGGGAATACGGTGGCTGCGGCATCATTAGTGTGTTGTTTTTGGCCAAAAAGTCGCGCACAAGCAACGATGTGTGAGCAGGGGCGTTATCGTGGTGCAAAAGCCAATTTTTGTTCTTCCACAAATCCGGGCGTTTCTGGCGGATTGCTTCGCGCAAATTGCGCATAACTTGCAGGTAATATTCCTTATTGACCGTTCTACCCTGTGGCAAGAACTCATGATGCACCACGCCCCTGCAATCGAAGAAAACTGTCAGCAAAACTTTCACATTCGACCGAACTTGGCGCGCTTTTTTCGGTCTTGGTTCGTGCGGCAGCTTCCATTGAGATGATTGAGCTTTGGTTTCCACGTCGTAACCATAAACCCACGATTCGTCACCAGTTATGACCCTCTAGCTCCTCAGCAACTTCTCTAACGGTGATTCGACGATTGGCCAATACCATTTTCTCCACTCCATTAATTTTTTCGTCTGTTGTTGAAGTGCTCGGGCGTCCGGCACGCTCTTCGTCGTTCACATCTTCTCGGCCTTCTGAGAACATTTTGTACCATCGATAAACGTTGCTTCGGTCCAAGGTAGCTTCTCCGTATGCCACAATCAACATTCGGAATGCATCCGCGCACTTAATTTCGTTTTTCACACAAAATTTGATACAGGTTCTTTGATCCATTTTTTTGAATAGGTAAAAATCGAAGACGATCCAAAACACGTGCAAGCAAAGCAGCTGTCAACAATTAAGTGAACATTCAAAATTGCCGAGCTTGTCGGCATAAGTGAGAGACATGAGTACCAACATAACGCTACAAAAAAATCAAAATCAAAATTCGCGATACTTTTTGAACACACCTCGTACTTTGTCCGGAACTGGTAGCAAATGAACCAACAAAGTTAGTTTAAACAACCTGCAACCCTTTAATTGTCGAAATGTCAAAGTGGGAATACAAAAAAACCAGATAGAACACACTTTGTATTAACAAAAATAACATCCAAATATAATTTAAAGTAGCGCAAATCTTACGGTTCGGAACTAGTTGTAAATGAACAAATAAAGCTAGTTTGTGAGCGAGCTGCTTATCTGCCACCCTGTGACTGTGTCAAAGTGTCAAAGTGAGAGAACAAAAAGAAAAGCAAGAGCGAGAGAACATTATTATATTGTAAGCAGCATGGAGGTTATTACGGCATGTTGTTAGAGCTGCCAGCCAAATAGAGAACAGATTAATCGAGTTTAATAAGTTAATGGACAAAATGATTTCGTATAAAAATTTATGTGTTTTGCGCCAGCTGCCACTAAGGAGCTGCTGCAGCCGACAATACAACGCCTTTCAATTAAGCACAGCACTGCTGAAAGCGAAGAATTATTGGAAACCGAATCCGGTGGCCGTCATCGCCTCCGCCGCCTGGCAACAGAGGGCGACGCAACAGCAGCGACAAGAACGCAACATTTACACGACGAGCCGCCAGCAGGCAAAGGACTATTATGCGACACTGGGCGTGGCCAAGAATGCCAACGGAAAAGACATTAAAAAAGCCTACTATGATCTGGCCAAGAAATACCATCCCGACACCAATAAAGATGATCCGGATGCCAGCAAAAAGTTCCAAGAAGTGAGCGAGGCTTATGAAGTGTTGAGCGACGAGCAGAAGCGACGCGAATACGACACCTATGGTCAGACGTCAGAAAATATGCATCGTCAGGGTGGCGGTGGTGGTGGTTTTGGTGGCGGCCCCTTTGGGCCGGAGGGCTTCTCACAGAACTGGCAATTTCGCTCCACCATCGATCCGGAGGAACTTTTCCGCAAAATCTTCGGCGAGGGCAATTTTCGCAGCAATAGTTTCGATGATTTTGCCGATTCCAAATTTGGTTTTGGCCAGGCACAAGAGCTAGTCATGGATCTGAGCTTTGCCCAGGCGGCGCGTGGCATTAACAAGGATGTCAACATAAACGTTGTCGATCAGTGTCCCAAATGTGCCGGCTCCAAATGTGAGCCGGGCACCAAACCCGGCCGTTGTCAATATTGCAATGGCAGCGGTTTCGAAACGATATCGACGGGTCCATTTGTGATGCGCTCCACGTGCCGCTATTGCCAAGGCACCCGTCAATATATCAAATACCCATGTGCCGAGTGCGAGGGCAAGGGACGAACGGTGCAGCGTCGCAAGGTGACCGTACCCGTGCCCGCCGGCATCGAGAATGGACAAACGGTGCGCATGCAAGTCGGTGCTAAGGAACTGTTTGTCACGTTCCGTGTGGAGCGCAGTGATTACTTCCGGCGTGATGGTGCCGATGTGCACACAGATGCACCCATCTCCCTCGCCCAGGCAGTGCTCGGCGGCACGGTGCGTGTGCAGGGCGTCTACGAGGATCAGTGGCTGAATATTGAGCCGGGCACCTCATCGCACCGGCAGATTGCGTTGCGTGGCAAGGGACTGAAGCGGGTGAATGCCCATGGACATGGCGATCACTACGTGCACATTAAGATCGATGTGCCCAAAAAGCTGACTGAACAGCAGCGGGCTCTGCTCGTGGCGTATGCGGAACTGGAGCAGGATACGCCGGGTCAGATTCATGGCATGGCGCAGCGGAAAGATGGCAGTAAGAAAGCAACGTAAATACATCATTTATTGTAGTTCCCTTCTCGTTCTATATTTGTAATAGTTGAAATGAATTAATATTCTCATTTTACTTAATATAAGTCATTCGTCAAATTTTAAACTCGTTTAATCAATCTTTGCATCTTTATCTCTTCTTCTTTCCCTCTCTCGTATGCTTTGCAGCGCAGGCACCGGTGAAGCAGGAAATCAAGCAAAGGAAAACAGCGATCGAGGGACAACAGCAGAAGCAGCCGCAGCGAAACACGAACAAAGTGAAAAGTCAAAAACACGCGGCGTCGAACAACAAAGCAGACGAGGCGACAGCCAAAGTGAAGGCGGAGGCTTCTTGAACAAAATCAAATCCATGTTCAACTAAGTTGGAGCGGATGTGATTTTTTGTTTGTTTTCTTTGTTTTGAGAGATACAAATGTGTTTTAATTTAAGCCTGTTACATGCCACCATTTTGGTCATCAATGCTGTCAAATGTAAAAAGCAAATAGCAAAATACACCAAAATTTACAGCTGACTCTTTGTGCTTGCAATGTGACAGAGATTAAACAACTCTGGCCTTTCTGGCTGTTGTTACATGGAGCTAACTCACAGTTAGCTCTTTGTAATTGAGTACATGCTTAATGAAATGTGGCATATATTTAAAAAGTACGGCATCTGACTGCTGCCTGCCGCCTAGTTTCCAAAAATAAACTGCGAGCAGGCGGCGGCGGTAGCAACAAAATCTACTTCTTACCTCTAAGCAACTCATAATTTGTTGTGCCATTCAAAAAGCCTTCGCATTCCTGCAAGTTGAAAGTATTAATTTTTTTATTATAAGGGATGGCCTTTATCTGTCGGATTGCTCACCTGCATGTAGGCAACCCAGTCGATTTCTGTGTAAGGCACTCGTCTGATGACAAACACGTTGATAAGCGCCTCGGCCAAAATAATCAGCGCCGACACAATTGGCAACGCAGCCGGCTCGAATATCAGATATTTGACATAATTCCAATTGGCATATTTTTCTCGTAGCATCAACAACAGGTTGTTATCCTTTTTGCGCCTGGCTGCAGGCCGATTATTAGCTCGCGGCGGTGCCATTTATTTATGTGTTAAAAAATATTTTTGCTGTTAAATTATATGCACACACACAATAGCCATTATATGCTAAACTATGGTCACACCAAAAACTTTAACAGTTGATCAACTGTTATTAACAGCGCGCTCTAATTTGTTTTGAAATATACCATTACTCAATATTCAGTTTTTTAATTGTAACGAAGAATTTATAGAAAAATTGCAAATGATTTTTGAACTAAACAGCTGAACTCTAACTTATTATGTTAAAAAGAACATTTTCGTTATGAACGAAATAATAACGATCAGCAGATTCTTGTCAAATACCTATTTTTGTTCAGATCATGAGAGGAGCTAAAAATGGGTCAAGAAAAACAGCTGATAAAATGAACTTGCGATAACGATTTATCAAACTTTTGTAGGTGGCGCTAATCGATAACATTTTAGAATTGACAGAAAATATTGCATACTATCGAGCAACCGGTAAACGAAAGTTTAGATTGACAATATACAAACTGTTGGGAGCTGAAAATTTCTTATTTTATGGACCACATTTTGAAAGAAAAGACCATTCTTGTGTATTCATTTTGCCGCCGAAAATAAAGCCCAATCGACTTGCGGCCAATTTGAGAGATTCCGCCATGTGTTCGTCAATTGGCCCTGCAAAAGGAAAACAGATCCGTCCTAATCAACCTCCAACCAAGCAATCTCTTGCGGGACGTATTGGGAGCAAACGGCAAACTGTGGCTCCATGCTACTGTACTCACTGTACACTCAGAAAAAATCGCCCTTCTATTACGCAGTTATTATTGTTTTTCAAAATCAGGGTGATTTTTCTTCCGAGTGTAGTCATGTATGTAAATGCTGGGCATTTAAAAAGTTACAAGTTTCCTGTAATTTGTGTTCTGTTCACTCCTCGGCCGGCGTTTAATTGTCAAGCTTCGGATGCGGATGTTTTTCTGATTGTCACTTTTGCGATGTAGCAGCTATTTTTTGCAATGTATGCATATATATATTTATATATATATATATATATATATATATGTATGTATATATATGTGTGAATATGCATTCTTCACGAATTTAAAGCAAAAAAGTTGACAAATGGCATACAAACAGTTTCCATGTCCAGGTGAACTGCTCAAATGACCGTAATTACGCCAGGGGGCAGAGATGTGCGGCAGAAATGGGCGAATTGTGGACGGCATGGTCATCCATCCATGTGGATGTCGAGCGAAAGTTTAATGGAACGTTCTACGTGAGGAATGCAATGGAGGAGGGCACCAGCATATTTTAGCAAATGCATCGATGAATTTAAGAGAAGAGAATTTAATTCACAATTCGTTACATTCATGAATGCATTTTTGTCTTAATCGAATCCTTTTTCTTTATTACTTGTTATTGTACGTACAAGTAAACGAACAAAGACATTCTCTTAGCTGTGTAATTAATAATAAACAGTGCTGCAGAAATTGGAAGTCAATATTTAGTAGTTAAAGCAATAAATTAAATATTATCTTCAACTTTGGGCAAAGCTTAGTTCTTCATACACACACTCAACAAAATAAAATTAAATATGCATAACAAATTTAATATTTGCTTTTATCAATTTAAGTCGTTACTTGTTTTTATGAGATTCTTAGATATTTCTACTCAATAATGTTCTCTGTTTTATTATTAGTTTATTAATTATAAAGTTTATACTTACATGTGTATAAGCGAATTCATTCAAAGCTTATTTTTATTTAAATTGATATCTATACACCATTAAGTCTACTTCCTCTAAACGACGTCCCTTTAGTCCTTATATATATTTCGTTGATGAGTAAGTAAATATGAATCACGTTCAAGAGTTGATTTGGGGATTTGTTTAACTAATTAAAACTTCTCAATTTCGATTTGAAACTTTTCTGAAATTAATGGCTATGTGATTAAATATTAATATATATTCTTTTTGTGAATTTTGTAATACAAGATTCTATAAATAATGGTCACTGTGAATGGTTGTTGATAACGGCACTTTATTGTGTGCATATGTAGGCATCTTAGGATCCGTGAGTCGTTAAAGTTTACACTAGTTATATTCACATTTGCTGCATATGCATGTATGTATGTATGTGTGTATGAATGTGTGTGTGTGTGTGTGTGTGTGTGTGTGTGTGTGTGTGTGTGTGTGTGTGTGTGTGTGTGTGTGTGTGTGTGTGTGTGTGTGTGTGTGTGTGTGTGTATATGCATACATACTATAGAACTAAATCGGTCATTTCTTATCAGAGGCAACAGCCACCAATCCAATACAACGCTATACGCTGTACAAACAAACAGATACCCACACACACATACACATTAACAGACAGGCATATGTATGTGTGTGCACAATGGGGGGCTTCTCCACAGATAACTAAAATATAGGCATTGAATGCGAAAGTTGTTAATCAATACAATGTTCTATGCACAATGTACATGAGCACAGTGCAGACAATGTACAGATACATGCATGGACACATTTATATGTACATCTGTACATATATATATATATATATATTTATATACATACATATTTTCTTGCTATGCCTGCGTGAATGTTGCTATCAAAATAGCTGATAATAAAATCAAGCAAGCAACAGAAAAATGTACAATGAAAGTCTGTACAGATGTACAGATGCACATACATACATATATACACATATATACATACAAATGCACATGTATAAATGGATATGTATGTGTATGCACTTATAACATAAATGTTTACTTCAAGCTGACAATCATTTTAATAGTTTCCATAGAGAACTTTGTACTGTGTGTTCCATGTACGTGTCTAAATACCAATTTATTTTATTCTTTCTTCAGGTTTTAAAAGAAAGACGAAAAAAAAAATAATAAAAATGCAACTACAACTTGACTGTTATGTTATTTAACTTTCAAATGTAAAGATATGTTTACATTCATATTTACATACATACATATGAACATCATTTGTATGTGCAACGTTAATATATACATATACGTAATAATAATACGTAGGTGTAATGCGTAAAACAACTTAAACAACAAACTGATGCCGAGCAACAAAAACATCAAATGTGTGATCTGGGCAGAGATCAACAACAACAACAAAGCTCGTATCCCGTATAAATGTTTTTTTCATCGCTATTCGCTATTTTGTTGCTTGTTGCTATTGCTATTGTTATGATAGCGAGCAGCAGCAATTGTTGCCATTACTTTTGCTTTTGCTTCTGCTTGTGAATTTGCTTTGGCACTTTGCTTTGTGTGTATACACAATATACAACGGAGGAGACGAGACACAAAGCGGCCAAACAAACAAACTGTTGATAATTGAGCAGACGCGGAGAACGCGAACTTTGCAAAGCACTCACCAACACACACACGACAAATGCATAAGTATGTAGTTAGAAACACACACACACACGCACGCATAGGCCTCAACATGTCGATATGTGAAGAGTAGTTGAATTGGGTGGGGGGTGTGAGTAACAGCACCATTTAAGAGTTCAATCATATCAGGCGTTGTTTTTGTCGCGCCGTGTCAATTTTGTACTGCCCTCCTCCTCCCTCCCTTTATCAAATATCTTCCTGGTGATGTTGTTATACTCCACATATGCACTGCACATACACATTCATAGATATGTGTATGTGTATTTGTATTTGTACATGTATGAGTAGATGTAATAAAAATAGCAAAAGAACAGCAAGATTTGGAACAGGCTAAGCTGATTTTGGTCGCGCTACAAGTTGCCTGTCTAATTGTAAAACTGTAAATAAACTGGACTAGAAACTAAAATTAAAATTAAAAATGAAAAAATGTATGACAGCAGATAGCAGATAACTTTACATATACTCAACAAATTATTCTCTACATTTGATAACATTATATGTTTGTGTGTGTGCGCACGTAGAGTGCATTTTAATGCAGGCTAACTAGATGGGAAGACGACGACGACGGCAGCAGATTGCCGAAGTAAACGTTTTTTTTTTATATAGCAAAGCGTACCTTGTTGTTGTTATTGCTGCTGCTTCTGCCGACTGCCGATTGTCGACTCTCGACTGCCTGTTGCTGCTCTGCTCTCATTTGCCTATAGTATGCTATCTCGTTTGTTCGGCTGTACGTAATAAGCTTACTGCAAGTGTGTGTGGGTGCATGTGTAGCGGTGCTCGAACTTACATACATACACACACACACACACACACGCACACCTACATACATCCATACAATCAAACATATTTCGTTTAGCTTTCGTGCTGTTGCTGTTTACGAACCCAAGCAAGCAAGCAGTCAGCCAGGCAGGCAGCCATCGAGCAGCTGGGGCTGATTTCAGTTTTATTTTGTCAGTGGTCGCGTTTGGTTATCGGCGAGTTAACGGCGCGTTCAGCGACAGCCGTTTAAGGCCCCCAAAGCTTAGCTTTTACTTAAGTCACGAAAAACAGAAACAAGAACAAGAACAGAGGGCAAAGCAACAGTGATAAACGGCTTTAAATTGTTTCGTTTAAATATTTAAGTTGCGAGATTTATTCCTTGTTTTATTCTTGGTAAATTAGACAAACTTAATTTATTTAACAAAATGTAAATAAATAGCTTAAGATAAGCAGATCAAGAGAAAAAATAATAATACAAACATAAAACAAAACAAAAACCAAATAATAAAAAAGCGAAAGCAAGCGCACAAGATAGGGCACAAAAAAAAAAGCAAAATTAAAATCATTGTTATTGCATGGAAAATTACTACAAATTTCTTGATCGTCGAAGCTTCGAAAAGCAAAAAAAAAAAGGAAAAGAAAACCAACAACAACAATAACAAATGGTTCGGCCATACAGGAAATTAAATGACCGGCAGTATTGTGTTTTTATGTGTGCGCGTTTGTGTGTGTGTGTATGTAAATTTATGTACATATATATATGTGCCTAGGCTTTTGTTGGTATTATGCTAAAATTTAAGCTTATGAAATTTATATATTTTTTCGCGCCAAATGCATTCATGTTGAAATTCCACTTGTTTTTCTATGTAAAATAATTTTAAAATATCGTTTAGAGTATTTGGATACATTTTCAAATTCAAACAAAAATAATAGGCTAAGAAAAACTTTCTTCTTGAACTCAATTCAAAAATAATTTTACACCCAAAATGTAGAAACATAAAATTTCCAATTTTACACCTTTCAATCATCTCTGGGTGGGTACAAAAATCAAGCGATAAATGTATAATCTTAAGAAATAAAAACAAACACACACAAACACATTCGTATTTTATACCGCATACACCGAAAACTTTTCTAAAAACAAAAATTGAGAAGAGAACAAGAAAAAAAGCTGAAAATGTATATGTTTACATACAGAGAAACACACACACACAAACGCATAAGCAAAGTCGACGCAGATGTAAAAACATTTTCATACTGAAAAATGTGTAAATTGTAAAATGTAACATATTTGAATGTATTCTGTTTTACTTGTTTCATATTTAATAAAAAAATCTCTTTCACAGTGTTTACTGCTATTTTTGTATGGTATCATTGATTTTACGTAAAAAAAAAAACGAAAAAAAGAGAAAAGCTGCAGTGGTTATCAGACGCTCCCGATTACAGACCCAAACCTACATATATTTATATATATGTACATTTTTATATGTAACATACACATAAATACATTTCGTTTATGTGTTTGTAAGCGAATCAACGTACCGCGTTATCAGCCTCGTGCAAAGAAAACAACAAAAATTCAAAAGCGATCTCAACAGAACAAAAAAAGAAAATAAGAAGGTACCGTGTTGTTGTTACGCCAATGATTTCCAAAGTTGCTGTTACCAACAATAATACGAAGAACAGCAGGAACAACAACAACCATTGATAAAGAGCTGAACAGCAGAACATTTAACGAATTCGTTGTCAGCGCCCCTATGGGTGAGTTGTTCATTCCTGTCTTTATTGGATTAATTAACAGCAGACAATAACTTATAACAAAAATTAAATACTGCACACTGGAATGAAAAGAATATTATTGGTTATTTTCAGGCTGGAGTGTCATTTATCATGAACATATGCAAAGGTTTATTTGATCCGTTCGAAACTTTGAAAAGTTTTGATTTTCATAATGAATCTGCGCTTTTTTTGTTTACTAAGCTGGACTTGATATTTGAAACTTCAATTTTCATTCTCTCAAAGTAAAAGAAACGAATTCATTCGATTTTTAGCTAATTTTTTAAGTTCTTAATCAGAAGAAATCAAATATTTTACAACACTTCACACACACAGACACACACCAAAAACAAAAAAGGCACAAAAACCACCAAAAATTCGTTGAGAAAATTGCCACTTGACCTACCGCACGGAAATCTAAATTAAGCAGCCATTTCGTATGTGTTTTCTCTCTCTTCGAAGCTTGTTTTGCTGTATATTCGCATACACACAGACGACATACATACAAGTTGTGTTCTATGAGCGTAAAGATACATGCATACATGCATTCATACACACATGCATATGAGTAGTTTGTGTGTGTACACACATACATACATACTTGCATACATACGTATTTGTTTTCTGCGTAAATTTTCTTCATTTCATTAGGCGTAGTTGTTCGCATTTACCTTGTGATCCAATTGTTTGTTTCACCCACCCTGTAAACACAGGGCGTGTTGTTCAAGTGAATCTACTATGTGTTTTCGGTTGATAATGAACGAAAAACATAATAGCACAAATCTCAACATTTGCAGTTGTAATTATGAAAATTAGGAATAGATAAATCATTTCCACGACGTGGTTAAGTGTTGCTGTTATTCCAGGAGTAGTACTAATTTAAAATTATAATGGAGTACTAAACAATGTATCACAAATAAACACTTGAATGCAAAAATGTACTTTTAAATTGAGAGCTTTGTGCGTCTAATGCAGTCTAATAAAAAATGATAACAAAACCAATAAAAAAATGGCTAAGGAACTGGAATCCGTTTATGCCAATTATGATATCAATTGTTGCTATGCCAACAAGCACCAGAGGCAACTCACGTACTACTCGATATTGTGGTCGGTCGCATAACTGTTTTTTTTTTGTTGCTAAGCGTGCTTAAAAATGTGTGCGAATGTGTGTGTGTGTGCTTAAATGACTGAAGTGTTGCCTGAACTATGTTCATATATAAATTTAATTGAATGTTACAATAAATTTGTTGAATCCCCAGCCCCAGCAGCAGCAGGAAGCAGACAACAAAATTCATCAACTGGAAATGTATACATTTTAACGTTGCGAAAGTTTTGATTATTGGAGAACTTTGGCAGGAATTTTTGATTGCTTTCAACTAATAGGTAAACTTGAACCTGCTTTTGTGTTTTGTTGTTGTACAACATTGTTGCTGTGTGTTAATGGCATCTGCAAATCTCTTAAGAAATAAACGAATAACCTAAATGTTGTGCAACGTACAACAACGTGCCTCAAAATGCTGCAGTGCGTTAGAAGACAGCAAACAGCAAACAATGCTTCTGTAGTACCAGCAACAGTCAGTTACTTTGTTGCATACATGTTTGTATGTAAATTCCGTCACTTCTATGGTCGTAAATCGAGTTGACTGAACTTGCAACAGCAGCAGCAACTACACTCTTTGAGCCAGAACCTCTTAGCCAGTCTCCCAGTTGCCAATTGCACAATTTTTCACAAATTCCTATGTGGTCTTTCTGTCCACAAAAGAAAGATTGCAGCGAGTTGTTTAATAAATGCACTTTTTGCACTCAAAGTTGCAATCAAATTGAAAGTTGTGCTCAGTTTAAAAGAAATTTTTAATGGACTATAAATAGAATCCATTTTTTTATATATTGTTTCCATATTCAGTTAAAGACCTGTGCAGCTCGAATAATAATAGAGTATGCCACATCCGGTTATGCCCGACTACAATTTTATTTTACTTGTTTTGGAGCTAAAAATCTATATTTGTATATAGAGACGTATATTTGTCTGCCTTTATATTTATAGCAAAGTTTTATTTGTGTTATCAGTTCACATCGTTTCTAAGCCATTTTAGTGTCTCGTTTGTAATCAGCACTAAATGTGTGAAAATTTGCTTATAAAATGAAAAAAATTAATTAATAGCCATGCAAAAATCGAATACATTTGTTGATAGTTGAGCGTGTTTGGGGAATAATAATTTCGATTTGGGCAACAGTGCTGATATGGCTAATCAAGATTGATTGACCAAGCATGAACAGTCAAAAAACTTGTGAATTGTATATTGTTAATCTAATCAATTTAGTGTTGATTTAAATTGTTTTTTTTTTCCTTGTCGCTTTTTTGTTAGCAATTACACTTGGCAACAACTGCAAGATTGTCAAGGCATCGTTTATGTACAAGCGATTTAATAAATGTAACTTTTTACACTCTTTTTTTTGCATTCGAGAAAGTCTAAGTTTGAGCTTTTAGATCAAAGACTCTGTTTAACAAGTCAACTCTTTATCGATATTGGAAATGTAACGTCAATGAAACTTTGATATCAGATTGACTAGATGCAATTTGTTTTGTTTTAAAATGTAAGTTAACTTATTTAGATTTATGACTTCAGGAAGTCAATCTGTAAGACTACAGACCAATTTATTGTCAATAATAACAAGTTAGAATGCTCTCCCTGAAGGAGATACCCAGTAAAAAGAATAGCATTGCACACGATTTTATTATACCCCTTTGTATACTTTTAATGGGCACGTGGCATTTAAAATGCGAAACAGGGCTGTAATTAAATTTAGCTGGAAACCGCTTTTTATAAACAAACATCAAGGATAATTAGTGCTTAACTAATTAGAGTGGGCTGAATAATTAATAGAGGCCTGGGAACGTGCAGCCCAAGACAGATGTATGTGCATAATTGTGGTCAGCTATGGGTCGATTATGCAGCTAATTGAAATATTAATGCTGCAGCCAGGTAAAACGGGAATTCAATTAGCTCATTGCTTCTGCTGGTCTTGTGGTAAGTGGCAGGTGGGTAGGTGGCAAGTTAATCACAAAAACATGCCAGGCGAGAGAGTCTCGAGTGTTTTTTTTTGTATGCCATTTGGCAACATTCAAACACTTTTGCTGCTTGTTGTTGATACGGATACAGTTTGGGCTGTTGCCCGTTGTTCTATTTTCGGTCCGTGTGACGAGTTGTTTACGCCCGACAGTAAACGACGACTAACAGTAAAATATTTACCAAAATAAAAAAAAAAATGATATTTAATTTTGTACAAATTCATAGCCTGTTGAGCGCATAGTGAAAAGTTAAAAGTAAAAAGTTGAAGTAATATGATTTGTTGGCATGGTTATTCTCTGTCAGGTTAGATGGCCTCAGCTCTCTGTTTGACTCGTTCCCACAAGTGAAATGTGTCAGCACGTTGCAAAACATTAAAAGTTCAGACCACACACACACACCCTCAAGCACACATAGAACTCAAGAGCATATTTGACAGGTAGACAGGCAAACATCTAACGATCATTTTTGGTATTCAAATGCAATGCAATCTTACAGTCGGCTCGTACACTCGGAGAATAATAGGCATTCAATTTAAAAAATTGACCCAAAATGAAAGACGCACTGAAAACTGAAAAAATATACATTATAATTATAGGAACTATTTCTAAAAAGTAGAAATGCAAACGTTTGAAGTTACGAGTTAGAATCTCTGTGAATTGGAAACATATTGGGGTTTATATAATAAAAATCAAAAACACTATTTTTAAATTTAAATTTTAACCTATAAACTACCCAATATTATATAAATTATTAATATATAATAATGTATATAAAAAAAATTGGAAATTAGACAATTTGTATTTCTAAAATTAGAAAAATAGAGCCTGGAATTATCAAAGAAAAACAGTGATTTTTTTTTTTAATATGCCTAATATTAAAGTAAAGTAACCTGGTCGATTATTCTAAATTTGATTTGTTTATAATATTTTTTCTGACTGTATTCTAAAATCTATACTAAAACATTCACAGAGAGAGAGACAGTTGGGTGGCAGAAGTCATCTGATAGTGCATGACTTTTCCCCATCCATAGCTTACTTTGGCCTACCTATTCATGTGGACAAGTGTGTGTGTGCGTATGAGTGATTTAACAAATGACTTCAAATAACGTAAACTGATGCCAGCTTTATTTAAATGCCATTTGCATTCGGTATTCTTATGTCAGTTGATTGGCAATCGGATTATTTGGCTTGCATTCGAATCACGCATTCTATTTTAATCCGCATTGCTTCTATTTCGAGCAGTGCGCAGCTGGGCTGCCATTTAAATGCATCGCAGTCTATTAATCAAATTACAAAGTATCTATCGACAGATGTGCACGCAAAGCAATTGAAATGCCAAAACTATTTGGTGCATTTGCTTAAATGCACACACACACACACATACCGATGTGTACTATACACATATCTCTGCATATATATACTTACATTCATATATGTATTTGATTTCCTCACAATCAGCTGCTGTTGCGTTGGCACATTGATATGCCCCGAATGCATTTCGGGCTTATACCCGTATAGAGGAGAGGTTATTATAAAATTGTTGCGTAGCATTAATTGAGACGTCTGCGAGCCCATAAGGCATATATATTCTTGAACAGTATCACAAGCCGAGTCTGTCTGTTTCTATGCAAATTAGTTGCTCAATTTTTGCTCTTGAAATTTGGCATAATGTTGAAATATTAGTTCTTGTATAAACCACTTTTTTGTTGACCAAATACGTTTTATTATGCTCCTAACATTTGGACATAAAACCATCAAAATCAGATTACTCTATATAATTCACCGATTTATAGTTAAGCTTAGATGTCGTCAATTCTACTACGATAAATTAGGGTATATACAATTTGGTCTTTTTTCTTGTTATGTTTTTTTTTTTTATTTTATAAATTTAGTTTCAAATGCAATGCCAGTGCACTGAACTACACAGCAAATAGAAAGCCGCAAATATAATAGAACACAAAAGCGAATAGAACAGTTCACTCACATACAAATATCTTTATATATATATATATATATATATATATATATATACATACATGCATAGTGAATGCAATTAGGCACAATTATTTTGGTGCGCATACGATTTAAATGTAGTTCCTACAAATATTCTGTAATTTGCTCGGGGAGGGGCTGCTATATATGCAGATCTACAGATTTACTTGTATATATATATATATGAATATACGTATGCAGACAGACATGTATTAAAATATTAAGGCAATGAACCTAAAAAAGGGCAAACACGCTCTTATCAATAGCTAAATGCAATAAAGACAAACGCAAACAGAGGCGGCAATAACAACAACAACAGCAACAACAATAATAATAACCTCAACAATAACAACAAATAAATCAGCGTTAATAAGTAAAAAACTACGACCACAAAACAGCGCGTGTTTTCTCTCGCTGTGTGTGTGTGCGAGTGTGTGTGTGTTTGTTGGCATTACTGTTTTTTTTATTTTTTTATTTTATATACACTTGCAGTGTACATACTACATATGCAAATATCAACGGCACAATTCACGTCAGCAAGCGGTAGTCAGAGCAACAGGCTAAATTAGCAGCAATAAGTGCGGCCCAACGATATTTGTTTGTTTAACGCTGCGTATGAGCGATGGGATCGCAACGTTATGTATACGCAGTATTGTGCGGGTAGTGCGGGTGTATCTGTGTATGTGTAAATCTCAAGTATATTTGGAAAATTTAAGGTAAATGCCTGTTTTTGATATGCAAACAGAAAACGCGCTCGCAAACCGGAATTGGAATCGGAATCGGACTCAGAACTTAAATGCAACATATTTTTAAGACCCAAAATACCGGAACTGATGAAAGAGCTGGTCAGAAGCAAAACATCAAAGCAGAACTTCATCATTATGGTCAATGCCGTTACTTAGGTGTATGTTTGTCATTATGTTTGTGTTCGAGTTAGTCCAGTTTAGGTTTCGTATTCTCTGAAATCGGAGAGAGATAAGCTAGACCGAGTCGGTCGTTGATCCTGATGAAAAATATATTTACTTGATGGTAACTGAGATGCTTCATTCGTCATTTTGTATACTACGTTTGCTCAATTTCATCCTTTTAAGCTATTTTTAATGGGTTCAGAGTATAATACTTGCAGATCTTAGTCCATCTGCTGACAAACCCAATTTCATGATATATTTTTTTGTCGATTTGTATAAGAAGTTTGTTGATAACAGAGAACTCCGCCGACTGAGGAAATAGAAACGAAATTCGTTTCGACTTAGCAACGCGTGTTCCAAAATGAATATAAAACTTGTTTGCAAATCATATTCTGTGCGTTGTTTTCGAGCTTTTCTTTATGTTGAACACTTTCAAATTTCCTGTTTAATCACAAATTGTTATGTATTTTATATACCATGCGAGACAGTAGCTCCATGCAAACATTTTCGCCATCTTCTAGCTGGGCAAGCAGAACTGCCTCGGGCAGATGCGAGGCATCGATGCTTGGCACAGAGACCAGACTATATGCAAACACTTTCATACTGCAATGACGAGCGACAACTACCTGAAATACAGAAATCAACAATATTTACTAATATAAAGTCCCTTTGGAATAGTTAATGAGTTGAAAACAAGCAAACGGATTAAGGTTACCTCGTGAACGAGGGACATGCCGACGGTATCGGCGCCAATTTGTTGCAAAAGTCGATGCTCGGCTGGCGTCTCATAGGCGGGGCCACCCAGACAACAGTAGACGCCCGTCCAAATGCGATTCTCGCATCCAATCTCATGGGCAATCTCCTGGGCCTTCTCGATCAGTTGCTGATCATAGGCATTTATCATGCTGAAATGACGATCGCCAAATCGTTGATCATTCGGCCCGATCAGCGGCGAATTGTCAATCATGCCCAATATATTGATGTGATCCTTAACGAGCATTATGTCGCCCACATTGTAATTCTTATTGACGCTAGCCGATGCACACGTCAGGAATAGGTATTCAACTCCCAGCAATTTCATTACACGCACCGGCATCGAACAGCTGCCCACCGGATTGCCCTCGTAGACGTGAAAGCGTTCCTGCATCGCAATCACATTCGCCCCCATCAAAGTGCCAGCAAATAGTTTGCTCTTATGCAAATCGTCCGTGTACAGTTCAAATTTTGGTATCTCCGAATAGTCGATAACTATGGGATTCTCAATTAGCTGCGCCAGCATATCCAAATTGGAACCGCATACCACACCGAATTTGGGTCGTATCTCAGTTCGTGCAATTATAAAATCAGCCATTTTCTTACAATCCTCGTAGCTGAAGATAGCTGATTGCGGTGTTATCAGTATTTTTTTGGGTGGGGCAGCGGATTCTTCCTTCAGCTGCTTTTCTGCCAGCATTTTCATCCGACGGATTGTCAGCGCTGTCTTTACGGCGCAACAATCCTTGTTGCACATTTTCAGTTTGGAGTTGGCCGCAGCTCTGTTTACTCAAGTCGAGTTACGCAAATGTTTGCTTATTTTCTAAGTTTTCATGCTACCGGTTTAAGTGAAATATTACTTGAAAAGAAAGTCAGGGAAACATTTTATTTATTGTCGAACATAAAAATAAATTTTAAACCGAAACAGTAACTAGACGTATATTTATATATATTTGTTTTGATTAAACAGTTGTTCAAAGTTGCTTATGCAAAGCTTATTTTTTAAATCCAGAAAATAAACTCGTATTTTTTCAAGCACATTTTATTTATAATTGAGAAATCAAAATCGATATCTGTATATATTTTATAGTTAATTATTGTTTTGTTTGCTACTGCAAATATATTCTCATCTATGCTAAGCATCTACTTATAATAATAGTATTTATTATAATACAAATTAATAAAAGCAGACAACTATTTATATAGTTAATAAAGCTTCCCTTGTCGGGTCTTCATTATTCAATTTTTTAAATTTACAGTGAAATTTTGATGTCGGCAATTTGACTTCGATTCGGAAGGGTATGTAGTCTTTAGCATGCCTAAATTGGCCTTTCTCTCTTGACTTTAAATTATAAGAGCATTTTATATGACACAAAATGTGCTCAGCTCCATCGTCAGCCAAAGATTGCTTCCAAATTAGCATAATGTTGTAGGAACGCAGCTATTTGAGTCTGTTTCGGTTAAAATCCCATTGCGTTCACGGAAATCTGTGAACGTTATTTTCCAGTGAAATGCTCTAAGCTAGTTTTCAGCTTTTCCTTTGCTGTTGTTATTGTTATTGCTGTTGTTGTTGTTCTTGTTGTTGTCGGCATGTAATTTATCTCAGGGCATCATTATAATCATGCGGTTTGATCGAAGCAACAAGAGCAACAATGTCAACAAGTCTAAACCAAAGCCAAAGCCAAAGCCAAAGCCAGAGCATGGACAACGAACGTGACTCTGACAACAACATGAATGGCAATAACAATAACAACAGAAAAACAGCAAAACAACAACAACATCAACAACATTTTGCCTGTAACTTAAGCAACTTGGTGCCCACTCAAATGACAATAACGAAGCGCTGCAAAAGTTTTCTATTTCAGCGTGTTGCTGTTGTTTTTTGTTTTTTTGTTTATTTTTTTATTTTTTGCTGTTGCTTTCGTTACATTGTTATTGTAAATTTCATAAATTTATGGTATTTTTTATGGGCGCACATTGCGCATGCTAAACGCTTCAGCGATTTGCTCAGTGCCAGCGTCTCAGATCAGCTAATGAAGCTATACACACAAAAATGTCTATGTATTCTATTGTATATATAGCTGCGGAGCAAAAAATATAAATAGAAAATATATCAAATAGTTGAGCTGTCCTAATTCGTTTATTATTATCATACTGTGTTAATTTGTTTATTAAAACGAAATCCTCTTATAAAACAGTCTGCCTTTAGACGAGGATATTGGTAAGAAATGCTGTTAAAAGATCAGGTAAAAGGAAAGCGTATCTTTAGAAGAGGATTTGTGTTTAATAAACGAATTAACATCGAAGTCATTGTTCAAGCTTTAGTTTGATATGACTACTATTTTGTTGACCAGCATTGTACGTAGGCAAGCCCAGACTGCCCCTCCCAGTCAGCAGCAGTTGCCAGCAGCCAGCAGTCAAGCGTCGTAGCTGTGGCTCTGGCAGACGCCGCTGTTGACTGATGTGCGCCGAAAACCACATGGAAAAAATATTAAATTTGACTTGTGGCGAGTGTTGATTGACTGTTGTTGCGGCGCTTGTTGTTGTTGTTTATTGGTTTACACAACTAATTAGCGAAGAAATGAATTATAATGGCATGCCCAGGCTAGCGGCAAACAAACAACAGACAACATTCAACAACCAAACAATCAACAGACAACAAATGAACAGCCAACAACTAACCAACACACACATGCACAGGCACAGACACAGGCACAGTCATACTTACCATGCAAATGAGACTGCCTTTCAAGTTAAACACAAACACAAACATTCAGTTTAATAAAGAAAAACAATAAAAAAAAAAATATCAACAAGTCTAACAAATGCCGTGGCTGACATTGAACCGTTCAAAACGACGACGACAACTTGGATGTGTCGTATGAGTGTTAAATTCAAATCACATACGCATACGCAGGGTAAACAACTGACGTGTTGTAAATATTACAGAGTAAATGTAACTAGTCCCATTTTGGCCTCAGGGCAGAGATAAGCATACACATTTCCTCTAACGTTGCATAGAATTGACACTTATTAAGGCTCTGATACAAATCCCCCGTTTGTCTTTTGTACAACAAGATAAGACAACATAAATCGAAAACAAATTTAATATTTTTAAAGTATGCAATTTATGTTTTGCTTTCAGCAATAAATTGTGAATAAAAATAGATACGAAATTCGATAAATTACTTGGATTAAATTCCTAAAATTTCCAACATACTATACGAATGTCGAATGTTCAGAATGTTGTGAGAAAATGTACAATGAAATATTTCAGAAAGCTACTAAAGTATTTAGTTCATATTGAAAATTCGCATTTATCAAGTATACGTTGCCTCAAGGGTTAAATTTATGTTTATGCATTCCTTGTTCGATTTGTTTTGTTTGGTTTTGTTCTGTGATTGGAGCACAATTAGCAAACAATTAGCTTGTACATCTATCAAAGCTAACAAATTTTGTATGTTTTTTTCTTTTTTTCTTCGTTTTAGTGCATGCTGAAGATTGCAAGTTGAATTTTGGCCAGGCGGCAACTAATCACCTGATTGCAAATACCAATGAAAACCAATGAAAACAACGTCTACAAATATAGCACATACGAAACGAGCAGCAAAACAAACGCTTCTAAGGGGCAGCTGAAGAAGAAGAAGTTTGGGCCTGGCAGTCATACGTACAAGTGCCTGAATCATAATCCGCTAATAGATCTGTTAGAGCTCGGCATACTTGTACTAAAGATACTTAAACAGAGACAGCCACAGTCACAGTCACAGTTACTCAAGCAGAGTCCAAGTCCGAGTCTCAGGCTGAGTCGCAGTCCAAGGTACAACTGCTGACCAGAGCCAAGTGCAAGTGCAACAGCGCAAGCTAAAGTTGTTGTTGAAGCGTTTTTTTGTTTTTGTTTTTTTTTGAAGCAACTCACACCCACCTAAATCTTTGAATTCGAATTTTTCGATTCGACTCTGGCAAAATAAAATACAAAAAAAACCGTCGAAGTAGGCACCTTAATTGCCCTGACAGCCACAGCCATAACAGCAGCAACAGCGACAATCAAGTGACGACAACGCTACACAAGCCAAGCGAAAACAAAATCCAGCAAGTGAAAACTCACTTTTAAACTAAACCACATTGAAAGCAATACACACAGCAACAGAGTGACAGAGAGAGAGAGAGAGAGACAGCGAGATTGTATGTGAGAGAGAGAGAGAGAGGGGCGAAAATATAAAGCCAAATCTAGATTGTGTGTATGACAACGAGCCCAACTCCTTCGGTTGGTGGTGGCCAACAACTCCAAAGCAAGTTGGCAAGTTGGCAATCATTGGCGAGTTTCCTTCCAGACGAGAAACGTTGACAACGAAAGACGCGGGGCATAAACCAGAAACCGCTGCTGCAACTGCAACTGCAACTGGAACTGGTATATCGACGAGTGCATCCGACCTGACCACAGATACAAATAACACACTCAAGCACATCACACACACACACACCAATGTACTCCGCTGTCGATTATTACGCGGGAATGGGACAAATCTCTCAAGATGTAAGTAGTAACCAAAAATTATAGCTTCACTAGCTAAACTTTACTCCAATTAAAACACTCATAAAAACTAAAAAAAAGAGGCAACAAAAATAAATTATCAGTTAATTATTTATTATTAATTATACTTAATTATTTATTATTTATTTTGTATCTAATTTTCGGCCTGTTTGCGGTTTTTACAATTCTGCAATACAATTTTAGATTTAAATTTACATTTCAATAATAATTAAATGATATTGTGTGTCATTTAATGTGTAGCTTGAATTTATCATTTCAATTTTAAATTTGTGGACTGTTTTTGCAACACATTAGATAAATAAATAAATTGCGTCGTTTTGCATAATGCATGCAGTGTGGCACGTGTGAATGGATTTAATGACAAAGAAATATTAACAAACATTTGAAAATGAGCCGCTGCTTGCTTTATTTGGCTTTCCATTGAAATAAATCATGCACAAATTGAAATTTTGTAGTATTTCACAATAGCTACAACCGCTTGCCACAATGCCGCATCATACCCCAACTAGAACCCCAACGCAGCCCAAAAAAAATAATGGCTCATATGCACATAGTTTATGTTGTGCTTCAATTTGAATATCTAAACTGAAGTGGAATTAATTCATTTTGCATTGGACATGTCATGTCCTGCAGGCTACACAGATACCATGGAAATACATGGAGTAAATTCCTATTTGGACTTGCGCTTGTCGTTTTTTCTTTTTCTGAAATTGTGTACAGATGATATTAATGTTAAAACGCTCATGGCTTCAACATGGCTGCATGAATGAATGAATGAATGAATGCAATATGCATGCAAACTGTATAACTAAGTCTTTCTTCAACTTTTAACTTTCCAACATGCATAAGTAGCCTGTGGAGCAATGTTTGCAATTGTCCAATTAGGAAAATGTGTTATACTCGTACTGTCTGACAAATGAAATTATAAACTCCCACAAAGCATTTCCACACAAAAGTTTTTGTGAACAACTTGCAAATCGTATTATTTACATATATACATATATATATATATATATATAAGAAACTTTTTAATTTTAATACGAGCAGCTTATAACCAGTTTGCTAATGCGCAATTTCAATGTTGTTAGTTCTGCTAGAAATACTTTTTGGCAGCTCGAGCAGCGTTTGATAAGCAGCGCAAAACTACCAAATCATTCAGAAATTATTTGACTTTATTCCTGTTTTTTTGTTTGTTTCTTTGTTCATGCAACAAATACAAAATTTTAGATAAGAAATCAACGTGCTTATGTGGGAGCAAACTTTTAAATAAAATGTGTATTTATATATATTTATATATATACGAGTATATAGCATGCATGCGTATATACTTATAAACGGAATCCAAAATGTAGGTCACCTAATCAGCACTCTATAAAAAGCATGTGGCTTTATTTTAATGTATTGGATTTTTATTGTTTTAATTAGATTACATTAAATGTTAGGTGCCATAAATACAAAATGCTCAGACTGATTGCACTTTGAACACTTGAAATGAAAGCACTTCTTTTGTAGTTGCTATTCTATATATTTTGATACAATGTAAAGATTATTTTGTTTGCCTTGTTCGAGTTTGTCACAATAAAGTCTATTTTATATTTTGATTTAAATGAAAATTGTATAAAAATAGGCATAAATATGAGCAACAGTATCAAATAAGCAAAAGTTCGCCATTCTCAATCTGGCACCAGTCCAAAAGGCTTTTGTCTTTTCACTGAGTGGCGGACTAGCGTCAAGGCGTACTCTGGCTAACTGACTGACTGACTGACTGATTGACTGATTAAGTGCATAATGCAGCTCTTCATCATAATTTCACATTTAAGTCAATAAAATGCAGACGCAGTTTTCGTATCAGGCAAGTTTTCGTGTGCATTTCTAGCATTTGAACATTTTATTTAATGATTTGTGCCATTTAATTGCCAGCATTTTGCAGATGCGGAAGTTATGGCAACTATTTATTATAAATATACACAAGATATATATATATATATATATATATGTTATTCCTGTTATAATTGTCTGCTTGTGTGAAAACTATAAAAATATCTAAATTATTCGAATGGAACATTTATTAAATAGCTCGTGTGCGTCATTTAGCAAATAACTTTGGGGTAGATAACAGCTAATATTGCTCTATAGATTTATGGTTCAGTTAATTGCTATAGTATACAAATTTTCCGTAGGCACATAAATGCCATTTGGGTATTTCACTTCTTCGACTGATCATAAATTATAATAAAAATAAATTAACAAGATTTAATTTAAATACAAATTGATATCGTGTGTGCCACAGTTCATTCAACTTGCGGTTAATATATATACATATACGAGTATATGCATGCATCCATATTATAATAATGTAGATTTATATTTAGCCAAGTTGCCACGCAATTTGCCATTTACCTTTTGTCAGACCCTTCTCGAATTATTCTTACGACAATAGTCGGGTTCGTTCCGCCCCCTTATCAATAACTGTTATCGGTCCAAGGAGCAGTTCAGTCAGCCAACGCTGTGACTTACTTGACTATTGTTGCTGTTGTTGTTGTCGTTACAAGCGATAATATGCACCTAATAATTTGCCACACTTGCGAAACTGCTGGCTGCCCGTCTGCCATGTTTCTTTGTGTGTGCATTGCTTTTGTTTTGCCTTTGGATTTTCAATTGTTTGCGCTATATCAGTAGACAAAGTGTCGCATTGAGTGCCAGACAGACTGGCATAAAGCTCCGGGACCAGAGTCACGCACCCGCCCACAAGCACAATAGCAACACACACAGAGACACATACGCTAAGGTTGGTCAATATTGCCACATGCCACCACCAGGCTTGCTGGCATATTCACGTTGCATACACACTCATTCTTCGTGTGCGAAAAGAACTCGCACAACTCGATTCAAGCAAAAAAAAAAAACAAAAATTCACGCGAACAACTGAAAAATGCTCGAGTGTATTCAGAAAATGCTTGCTTTCTGCTGTATTCAGAAAATGCTTTCGCTTTTTGCTGTGGAATTCGGTATATAAGGAGAAGTATACATCTCTGATTAATTCTTCTCTGTTCCTTGAACGCTACTCGATGAAATTAACCGCTTAAAAAGATGCATAAATGTGACTTTAATTACTATTTATTATCAACAACTCGCTTAAGAAACACTGAAGTTGTTCCAGAAATTGATATTTACGCAACTGCTTGCATTTGTTGCAGGCGACAGCATTTTCTATATAAATTTGCATTTGCAAAAATAGTTAATCTATAAAACTGAAGAAGAAGAGGTACGTTAAATTTCAAAGTGTAAAGATTAATATTAAATGTGTAATATAAAATATGTTGCGGATGTTCAACTATAAAATGGAAATCAATACACAAATCAAGGATTTTTCAAGCCCACGAAAAACATAATCTTTTCATATCTGTTTAAGATTCGATTCGAGTTGTTTTGCTTTTTAAAAATGAGTTCAAATCCGATCAGATGATACACAATAAAGGTTTTATGGCTTATGCATATTTTTATTATTATTATTGGTTGCCTCTCTTTCTATTTTACGATTAATACCAAAAATTCCAAATGCTCACTTTCATTCAACAAAGGGATTACCGCGAAGCGTTTAGCTAACCGATTGGTAATCTTTGGATTCTGTGTTGATGGTCAGCTTAAGCTCATTTCCATATGTCTATAAATAGCACACCTATTTACATACACTATATGTATTTATATATATATATATATAGATAGTGAGAGAGAGATATGTGTACATGTATACAGACATGAATTAAAGTGCCAAGTTGCGAGTGCAAACTATAAAAGTGCTTTTGTCGAATACATTTACACACTTATGAGTTGATAGTTTATCGCGTCTAGACACGCGTCTTTATTAGCTACGAACACGTGCAAATGCACCGACTTCAGTTGTTTTTCTTGAGTTTGTTATTCCCAATAGACACACAGATACACACGCACACACAGAGATACACAGGCATACACACATTATGTAGTACAATTTAAATATGTATGCAAAAATGCTTTCAGTCTATTTGATTTTTTATTACTCGTTGTTGTTGTTATTCATACTCATATTCATATTCATATTCACATTTCGTTTTCTTACACTCATTTAGTTTGCATTTCTAACACCTGCCGTTTTTTCCACTTTACTTGTTTACCTAGTTCTCTGCCAGCTCTGCCAGCTCTGCCAGCTCTGCCAGCTCTGCCAGCTAGCTCTACCCACTTATTGTTTAATATTTCTCTTTTAGTCGTCTACCATTTATGCTAATTTATTTGCTTGTTTACCAGCTTTTGTTTTAATTTGTTGAGGCCACTACTGTTGACATTTGAAGCGAAACCTCCGAGAACTGAACAGCGAACGGACTTTAGCATTGCGCCCACTCGAAACAGAAAGAAAAAAAGTGAAGCAAAATACAGCCAAGGGGGGAAAAGCCATAACAATGAAAATTAAACACAAATAAGCCAAAATGAAAACCGCAGGAGAGGCCGGGTGTTTGACTGGCAGTAAAATAAAGTAAATCAAGTTGTCTAACAAGGGAATATAACTCTCTACGCTATGTGCTAATTATGCTAATTTTGTGTATAAGTTTTTGTTTATTTTTATTGTACTTCGTCCGCCCATTAAATACGCTTTTCTGCTCTCATGTGTATTTGAATGTGTAATCTTTTGTTGGGGAAATCAAAAGTTGCTTACAATAGTTAATTACAAGCATTAACATACAGCATCAGCAAAGGCATCAACATGTTGTGCAAATATTGTATTGTATCAACTGACACCCGCCACAATTAAGACTCTCTCTCTCTCTCTCTCTCCCTCTCTCTCTCTCTCTCTCTCTCTCTCTCTCTCTCTCTCTCTCTGTCTCTCGCGATCTCAGCTCTGATTTGTAATCGCCACGCTTCATGATTTTGCACGTAGGAACAACTTCCCGGCCAGTGATCGCTCAAAGTTGTCGCGATCAAAACAAAATATATATCGTATATAGTATATAATATATATATATATATATGTATAGTCAATTCGTCATTCAGGCAGCGATTCAAGGCAATTTGAATATGGCCTGCCTACCCCTCCCCCTATTGTGGGCAGGCTAAACTTGTTGTCTGCCCTTGTGTAGAGTGTCAATTGTTATGATTTAGACTTTGCCATTGCGTCAAGTTCACTTTAATATGCTCAAAATTATGCATGAACACATGGGCATGGTTTGGGTTTTGGCTAAGAACACAAACAACATACATGAATGCGTGTGTATCTATCTATCCATCTATCTATCTATCTATCTATCTATCTATAACTTATGCTCAGTCACGACTAATGCTCGCCAAAATCGACTTTAAATTTCATAGATTGTCATTCTTTTGGCGCCAAGGGCAGCTCTACTTATTATGCAGACAGCATATTTCTAAAATGGAAGGTTGTTTCTCTCTCAAAATTAGGGCTGTCCTGTTCCTATTTCCAGGCTAGTTTGGTTTATAAAATTCAAGGAAAGCTATTCTAAAATTCTGAAGCAAGTAATGAAAATAATGAAATTTATCAGGTAATTAAGCTAAGAAATAAATTTCGTAAAAGTGTTTTTTTCTGGCATTAAAAAGGAAAAGAATATAAATCAAAATATTTTTGAAAAATGTAAAAGAAATTCTTTCTAGTTGTTCGAATTTATTTGTATAAATCAGAATATGTTTCTGGTTTTTCGGATAATTTTCTAAATGTTATGTCAAGTTTTTGAGTGTAGTAAATATTCCGCTACTAATTAATAAGTCACATTTTGATATTTCTTGTGGTTTATTGAAATTTTCATATGAAAGTTGCAGCAAGTTGATGAGTATTTCAACTGTGCATCGAAATATTTGAACTAATAAAGCAAGCGAAGCAAGCGTGTCAAAGTGACTCTGTGGATGCACTTTGACACAGCAGCAATGAAGGGGGCAACATAAGCCACATCAGATCACGTATAAATGGCATGTTGACGAACAAGTTTTCAGTCGAGTGCAGCACAGAAAACCAAATCATTTCCGAGCATTATGTTTGATCGAACATCAGTTACCCTATATTATGTGTGCTTGCAGCACAAACTTGCGTGTTCAAATTGACACAAATGAGCCACGCAGCTTTTGGTAAAAGAAAATGGGTATCAAAACCAGTACTCGTCAATCGCGTCGTGCCTAATACTCGTCAAATGAAACTTGGCCTAAACGCACCTTCGCTGGTTCCCACTCCTGTGGCTGGCATGTAACCCACTTTGTGGAACTAACAGGTCGCCGCACCACCAATGTAAACGGTGCACGTATGCCAAAGTCACAAACGGGTTTCTCTTCCAGCTGACAATGGGTGCGTGTGGGTGTGTGTTGCTGTGTGTGCATGCGAGAGTTAATTTTCCATAAGCCACCCGTATATATATAAATATATTTATATATATATATATTTATTTCATTTGAATATGAGAGAAGAACAACAACAACAACACGAAGAATACCAGCCATTTGTATTCAATTGACTGTCATTAATTAATTACAATTTATGGGTCTTACACAACTTGTCATCCAGTTACTCTGCCTTGTTTCAAACGAAGCGCGAAAAAGTCTGTCAAGTTTTTTTGAAACCCTCATTTGCAGTGGCGCCACCTAAGAAAGAGCTGCCAATTAAAAAGCTGAAAAAATTAAAATTAAAATAAAACAACAACAAAATACAAACAACATCAACTGGTAGCTGTAATTGGCTTTTTTTTCGTTTTCGATTTTTTTTATATTTTTTTTTTCTAAATCAAATCCCACCGATCAACTCTGGACTGGCATCATTTGTCTCTCCAGTTTGCTTTGTAGTTGGCTGTTTAGTGTTTTAATCCCACGGTTCTTTTTTAAACTATTTAAGTAGCTGAAATAAGCTTGATTTTACTAATTAGCAAAACATGGCAAGACCAAATATTTACATACATAAAAATACCTTAATTTATGGCCACGTTTTGTGCAGCCTCAAACCATTTGCATCTGAATAGTTTGGTATAAATCACACACATTGATTAATGACATATCAAATATACTTGTTTGCCTATCTGCAAACTAATCTGAATTTACCAATTGAATGTGTTGGTATTTTACAAATGCATTTACATCATTGTTTGTGCACAGATTCTGAGTTTTCCGCATATTATATTTAATACTTTCCAACAATCATTTACTTATTTGCAATCATTAAATAACCAACTAGATAAAACTAGCTGTTTTTTATTAGTTTGTTTGTTGACAATAACATTGGACAATAACATTGAACAACTCGGGGTACATCTTATATATAATTTGCATTTAGCAGTTGAGTGTTTCAATGTCAAACAACTGTGCTTAGGCAACAAACTCTGAGTTTTTTATTTGATTGAACCGCTTTCCAAAAAAGGCCTGATTACTTTAAGAATAAAAGTGGACGTGGGTGGATCGTATTATGTTCATTAAATATACAGGTGTATGGGCTGCTCATGTTTCAGCTACACAGCTTTTATAGTTTATACTAAAGTTCAAGAATTATATATGTAGTATTTTAAGCAAATGTTTCAGATAATTTCCCAAATTTAAAACACAAACTTTATAATACTTCTTAGTGGGTAGCTGATAAAACAGACTTAACTATACCAACCAATTTTGTTTTGATATGAACTCCTCATATACACATGATATACATATGATAAGCAACTGGTGTTGTCCGATTATGGCTATATATGTATATATATATATATGTTTATATATGTATATGGTATGTAGAAGTAGGCAGTGCGCTATCAAGAATTAAAAGAAAACTAAGTCCGACACTACAAAGGAACGAGAAGAAGAAGAAGTCAAATACAAACAAATAACAACTAACAAAAAAAGTCATTGAACGTTTAATAACATCGCCCCAGTTTAGTAGGCAGAGGCACAAGCAGCAGCACAGGGAACAAAAAAAAAAAAAAAAAAAACAAAAAAAACACAAATGTAATAATAAAACGGCAACAACAAAACAACTTTGATTAACATTTTAGTCGAACAGTCAGTCAGTCACTCAGTCAGTCAGTTAGTGCGTGAGTGAAGCTGCTGCTTTAGATACATATGTACATAATCATACATATATCTTGGGTAAGCAAGATGCAGACAGCAGAGAGATAGAGAAAATGCTGCTGGAAACGCACAAACATGTGTTGTTTAATGATCAAGTTTATGTGTAGTATATACATATATATGTATATATAGTTAATAGTGTATGTATAACAACAAGAGCTGCTTGTGTGCTGTATTTGCATACGAGCTACGAGCTACGAGTTACGAGCTTCAACTTCAAAGTGCTGCCACATTCTGTGCGTCTGCGATAAGTTTAATAAATCCATGCTGCCTTAGCTGCTTTGCCTGCTGCCCAGTTGCAGCTATGATTACTCAACTCAAAGAGAGACCGACTTTATCGGCTATTCAATTTGCAAATAAGCTATCCTGGGCCCGGCCTGGTGCAGCATCCCTTGTTGGCACACGGATTTTGATAGACACAGAGGAGCGGGAACCAAAATATACCTTTCCCTTTGGCATTGGCCCTCATCAGCGCAGCTCTTCTCGGATAACTCAGCATGAAATGTGCATCCTGTGGATTCTGCACAGAACAGTTGTCATGGCAACTGTTTATTGATTGGCAGACAACAGGTCGTAATGTACATGAAATGACTAACGCAAAGGATATCAAATTGAAATGCAAACCAACTGTGAACTCTCATTTGCAAAATGCTGCATACGTGAAATGTTTATTGAAAATCTCCTATAGATATATGTATATATATATTGGTATATTTGGTAAATGCAATTATGGCTAACAGTTTGGAAAAAAAAACAAAACAATAAATCCTTAAATTGAGCAAGGCTTTGATTACAGTGGCAAACAAAGCAGAGACTCTTTTAATTTGCATAAACAGAATCCACTGAAAATATATGAAAATAGTATTATAAAATTGTGCAGCAGGCAGAAGTAAGCATCTCTAATCCCATAATATATAAATGCGTATTCTTGATCAGCATTAACAATCATATCCATATTTTGTGATACAAACGAATCTCAGAGATCATCATCACAAGTTATTTTTATATATATACGAGGTGTGTTCAAAAAGTATCGCGAATTTTGAATTTTCGCGGGTTACGTATAATCGAATTTCGATTTTTTTGTAGCCTTATGTTCGTACTCATGTCTCTCACTTATGCCGACAAGCTCGGCCATTTTGAATGTTCACTTAATTGTTGACAGCTGGCACAAGTGTATAATATCTCATGGGGATTACTTTGAAGGGGACAAAATAGATATTCATGAATAAATAAATAATATCTGAAAAAACACAAAATTCGCGATACTTTTTGAACACACCTCGTATGTATAAAAAACTCACAAGAATTGTAAAAAATCACAAAACTTTTGCGCTAAGTGGAACTCACTTTATTATTCAGATTGTTATATTTCAGTAACTGAAGTTTGTCTCTCTTTAAAACTTCAGTTCTATTTCCAGGGTACATTTATCTAAAATATAGAAAAAAATTGTTGAAATTCTGTGGCGCTTTTCTACGCACATCATAAAAGTATAATAATTTAATTTGAAAATCTTTCTAATCTATTTTAATTTAATATATATAATTATATATTTAATTGGTTTCAGGTTATCTCTTAATTCATTTTGCAATGTATAATTACTAAATACACATTTGGTAATTGCAAAGGGAGTTTATTTGATTCGGTCAATTAATATCAACCGTTTAACTCATCTAAAATTTGGCTTGCGTATTTTCAGTGTGCCGCAACAGATTTTGATATGGATGATCTCGATGAATGTGATCAAGTGACACAAGTGATTGGCTATCATCCGCGCTATCGTGATCATTTTCTGCACACGCAGAACTTTATTATGAAAGGTGATGGACCTTTGCCATATTCTTATAGATACTATTTGGCCATAATTGTGAGTATTAATTAACTATTTTTCCTCATTCATTTCGCTTAACGACACCAACTAATTGACTATAAATTGCCAAGTTAACAACCATTAACAATAAAAACGCAATTAAATAATATAGCCGATTGCTAAATAATCGTCACATTTCAGAAATATTTGCAAACAATTTAATTGTTGTTGAATGAACATTTTAATTCATTTTGTCGTTAAGATTGTATCGCATTGAAGGAGACGTCTCCGAGCACAATAAAGTCTATGATATTAAGTATCAGCATCAATATGTTTGTCGATATAGCCATGTCTGTCCCTCAGGGCGATATCATTGTGAAACTAGGTATATATACATAGATACATAGATATATACCATAGAAGGAGGAGGAGAAGTCGAGGGATAAATTCTTGTATAAAAACATCCAAACGCAGCAGCTTTGCTTAGGAAACAACTATAAAAATCAGACTTATAAATACAATATATCAGTTGAAATAGGAACAATTGCAGGTGAAAGTTCGATTGCAACAAGAGTCTCCCATCATTGGTGTGTCCAAACAGTTGCCTTATCTTGTTTTTTATGAGTTCAGCTTTGGTTTTTGGAATGAAAGTGTGCCCTTTGGTATTTAATGTTACCTTTCACCTTTTCCGTTTGCTGCGCTTATCGCACATCTGACTGCCCCGGGAATGTCTAATGGGGCACGTGTAAATATATATACTCGTATATGTGTGTGTGTGTGTGTGTGCGTGTGTGGATGCATTGTGCTTTGTTGCCACTGGCAAATATAAGCACATTAACACTCGCCGCCAACTGTTGCTGTCGGTTCACATTTGCTGCTTGTTAGCTGTTGATGCCCTATCAATGACAGCAGCTTCCACACTCACTGAAAACAAAAACTACACATACACACACACATACACACACTGCACAACACAGCACAACCCAACACACATTGATAAATCAACAATAGCAAATTATTTCCACTGTTCTGAGCTCTCTCTCGGCAAGTGCAGTAAAAAAAAAAAACCAGCAGAAATAGCTGCTGTTGTAGGTGCAGCACACATGCCACGAGCGTAAAGAGAACGGTGCGGCACGTGCTACACAAAATACATGTCCGAAACAATAGAAGTGTTGCAAGTAAAGAAGTTTCTTAATTACAAGTGACAGCCTTTTGTACTTATGCAACTCCAACTCCTTGCCACCTGAGCAGAAATGAATACTTGTCTCACACCTCACATCCCAGGACGATAGTTTAACAAACAAAACGAGTCCTGGTGGAAAGGCAGGCAGGACACTATGGTGCTATCTATCCATGGCTATCCGTTGGCATTTGAAGCTTTTCAACAAGTTTAAATTAAAACAAATTCACTTTGGGGAAAAGCTGCTTGCGCATCAATAAAAAGGAAATGGAGTAAATATTTTATTGATGATTGTCTTTCATTTGTCGCTCAGTAAAAACACAAATATTATATATATTTTTGCAATTTTTAACTTACTGCAAAGCCGATTTACTGCATTGCACAAAAAGAGAAGAAAAACGCAGCTCAAAAAACTACAAATAGAAATGAATCAGATTGCGCTGAGTGTTCCAGTGATTGGTAAGGGGATTTCAACATTGCTGGGGGACTACTCATTGCTCCCACTCATTTCTGATACGTTAATGTCTTACTGGTTGTGAGTCAAGTAAGACATTAAAAATTTCTTAAGAAATGCCCACACTTAATCTCTTTTAATACCACTTAAATCACATTATTAGTAATACATTATTATCTTCAATGTAATTGCCCAATCCGAATGAGTTTTGAGTGATTTGCATTTTCACATCAAAATAAACAAAGGCATAAAAATAAGTCATTTAGTTAGTAAATAAAGATATACTCGTATACCTTTATGGTAAGAGGCACTTTCTTGGCTAGGCAACTGGAAGAAGCAGGAAAGAAAAAGCCGAATGCGCTTTTGAAAGAACTTAACGGCTTGTTTATTGTGTGCTGACCTCCTTTTCTAATTGAAATATGCTTTTTATTGCCGACAGATCAAGTGTATATGCTCCAATATATTTTGAATTCCCACTGGGAGGAAAAACATCTTTTGATTTGAACGGAAGCTGCTGGTCCACAAACGATTCTATATGATTGATATATGTCTCTGAAGCTAAAGCACGATCTGGTCACTTGTCTATATGTCTGTATTTCAGGCGATATCAGCCTGCCCCTTAGGAATTTCAACTAATTTCAATTAAATGTTAGTTGAGGCGCTATTTATTACGCAGTAATTCAAATGCTCGAAATACATGTATGAAAACAATGGTCCACGATTTGTTTCTCGTATTTTGGGTCATTCACATAAACAAACCAAACACACACAACAACAACAACAACAGCAACACACACACATCAATGTCAAAACAAAAAGAAATATTTTTAGCGTGTTTTGAGTTGTGCAGATGCTCTCCCAGGGGTTTTTAATGGGGTTGTTGTGCAGCCATTTGAATATGTAAAGAACGCCACTAGATTGTCTTGTATTAAATTTTCATAATGTTTGTCTTAGATTTGAGTGTGACTCACAATTAGGCTGTCTCATGGCAGAAACAACAAAACAACAAAACTGATAAGCTACTTTAACTACCACTACAACAAATATCTATATACATATATATATATATATATATATATAACAGGTGAAAGCAACTTAAAAGTTGAAGAATATTAAAAGAGCTGCTTCCTTTTAGAGAATTTATAAGCATGTCGGAATACTTAAGCAAACAGAAAGAGTTCTATTATCATTATTAAGAGCATTCTTTGCATTCCTAAATGATTTCAGGCAGCTGCACGTCATCAGTGCCCCTACCTGGTGAAGCGCTACGAGAAGGAGTTCATTGATCAGGGCGGCAACAGCGAATGGCTGAATGGCTTGGACTATATACCCGCCAAATTACGTGCCATATACGATATAAATAAAATATTAGCACATCGTCCCTGGCTTTTGCGCAAGGAGCACGTTGAGGTATAGTTATTTATTTCTTTTCTTTTTTTTTTTTTGTGTAGTTTATACGAACACTGGTGTATCCTGGGATGCACTTACAAATTGAATGCATATTTAATGAATGTACGCCACAACCTTTTTTGGCATTTTGCAGCGTCTGACCAAAGGCAAAAATAGCTGGTCCCTGTCGGAGGTGGTGCATGCAATGGTCTTGCTATCGCATTTTCATTCACTATCCTCATTTGTGTTCTCCTGCGGTCTCACACAAAAGCTCGATGGATTGTCTAGTCCCAAAATGAAAGGTGCACCGGTGTCATTGCCACAGCCACTGCCATTGCCATTGCCACTGCCAACGCAGTCGCCAATACCACAGCAACTTGTGCTGCCCCAGCTGGATGATGCACGACAGACCACCAGCCCCATACATCAGCAACAGCAGCAGCAGCAGCAACAGCAACAGCAAAAAAATGTTCTTGGTGAAATATCCTTGAACAACGGCAGCAGTAGCAGCAGCAACAGCAGCAGCAGCGACAACAATACAAAGCCAGATTTCAATAATACAATGGACAAAAACAATGGCAATGGCGGCCGAGGCAGTGCAGCCAACAACACTTTTGGCCAAAACTATTTGAGTAAGAGTGCGGTGTGCAGAGCGCAGTGCAGCTTATTAAAAATCGAGCGAATTCTCAATTTGTGTTTTCACTTTTGCAGGCAGCGCACAGCAACAGCCGCAGCAACTTGGCATCTCCGTGGAGACGTTGATGGAGCGCATGAAGGTGCTCTCCCAGAACCAGGACGAGTGCAGCGAGGCCGAGCTGAGCAATCGTTTCAAGAGTGTCGAACTGCAAACAGCCGAATTGGCTGCATCGACTCCAGCACCAGTTGTCGCATTGCCACCAATAATCTCACACTATGTGGACGATGCTAGCTTTACGTATCAGGATTTTGCACGACGCGGTGCCGAGAATATTAACACATTTCGCATACAGGACTATTCATGGGAGGATCATGGCTATTCTCTGGTGGATGGGTAAGTCATCACATCAAAACAATGCCAATCAAAATCTCATTGCCTTTGTTGCTTCTCCCTGTTGCAGCTTGTACAACGATGTGGGCACCTTTTTGGATGAAAAGTTTCGGGCCGCGTACAATTTAACGTATTTCACAATGGGCGGCATTAAGAATGTGGACACATCGAAGTTTCGTCGTGCCATCTGGAATTATATACAATGCATTTTTGGTGTACGACACGACGACTACGATTACGGTGAAGTGAATCAGGCAAGTGCATATTAAATAATTCAATTTTATCAATTACAAGCTTAATTTGAACAAACTGCAGCTGCTCGTGCGTCCGTTGAAAATGTTTATAAAGACAGCCTGCTGCTTTCCTGAGCGCATCACCACCAAGGATTATGATAGTGTGCTCGTCGAGTTACAGGATAGCGAAAAGGTGAGTGAGGAGGAGGACATGTCGATTCAAAATAACAATATTTTATCCTCTTATCTCTGGGCTGGTCTGGGCTGGTCTGGTCTGGTTTTGCAGGTTCATGTTAATCTAATGATAATGGAGGCCCGTAATCAGGCCGAATTACTCTATGCTTTGCGCGAGATAATGCGCTATATGACTTGATCTCATTAAGTGATTAAAGATATATATATACATATATACATACATAAATATACAAACACATACACACGTAAAAACAACACGCATGCATACACAATATAAATAAATACATATGTATGTCAGAAAGTTGACTCTGTCTGAGTGAGACAAGAACTTTTGTAATTTGTGCAAGAGCATTAAAGAACATATTTAATACGAAACAAATGCGAAACCAATTAACTAGTTGCAATAGAATCCAATCAAATTTTTGTGCAATGCTTAGTCACATTTATAATGTAATCCAATTCAAGTCAATGTCCAATTCAATATACATGTCAAATTGTTAACTAATCAAGAAAGTAGAATGTCCAATTAAATTACAATAGAATAGTCTTTATATACGTCTATGTTATTAGGTGTTACACTAACAATGTCTACAACAAAAAAAAACAGTTAAGAAAGTGTAAAACTTAAAACATATAAACAAATAGCAACAACAAACAATTACTTTCAAATCAATGCTTTTTTCTCTGTTTCGTCGATATGCTTGCTGCAATCACTGTACATATGTATTATGTTTTGTTAAAATATTTTAGTCAAATAAATACATTTTTATTTTAAATATTAAATTTCGTTATGTTTTCTTTATTTCTTCATATATATATATATTTTTGCATGAAATTTTACACGTGCTTTTAGGCCAAAAACGATTTTGATATTCGAGCTTCAAAGTAGAATTTAAAAAACTCAAAATGGTGAAAAAAATATCGGAGCTTTTCTTCTAAATATAAGTATACACATATATATTATATTCTATTTTGATAATATTTAAAACAACAAAAAAAAGAAGTCATTTAGACATGCAATGTCTTGTGTCAATTGGGATATCTTTGTACATATTAAATACCAGCCCAAGGTATGTATACAAGAATTGGAAGATACGAAACCTACGAACTTATATTAAAATAAACTTTTAACTCAAAATTATATTGAAGGAAATAGGCTTAGGCTCATTGGTTTCTTGGGAGATTGTGAATATTTATAAATTTATACCTTGTGTTTCATTTGATGGTTGTACTAACTAAAGACTATTGTCTTGCCTAACTATTAGTTATATTTTGTTGTTGCCGTAAATCAATTCAAGTTATTCACAAATTTTTATCAATTTTAAAGGAGTTTGTTGTGTTTAAATTAATTAGAATATTCTGTGAATACGAATAGATTAGAATTAGTCAAGCGTGCTCATAAAACTATTCGAATTTGATATCGTAAATACATATTTCAATCTGTCTTACGACACAGATATTGAACAGTTTGAAATGTTTAATTATCTCTTAGGGGTTATATTTTTTAAATGAATTTATTTCCTTAGAGCAGCCATTTGACTCAATGGTGGAATATCACGAATTGCTGAAAATATACATATGTATTGAATATATGTGCTATTTTCCATGGAAACTAACTTAATGCTGTTGTTAAAAAAACGTGTAATGTTTCAATCTAAAGTAAAATATACTCTAAGTATTCAAATTTCTAAAGTAACCAAAATTGTCTGTAGATTTTATCAATTAGATTAGGTTATTATGTAAGCGTGTAATGATAAACAAGACGAATCTTTTGAACAGGTTTCCTAAAAACGAACATAAATTGAATGTAAGAATTAAGATTAAGTTGAACGTAATTCGATGCGAGTTAGAACCATACTTGTACATACAGCTGACGAGCTATATACCATTCAAAGATGTGATTTTAACAAATATATATACGCAAGCGTATACCTTTGCTTATACGTAGCTATACACAAAGTGAGTATATATATTTGATATAGCCATAAGTAGTTAGTTCTAAGACTCCTGGCAAAATAGTAGTTAAGCTTCATTTACTCGGTTTTTGTTTTTAAGTTTTTGCCTAAATGGAACGAACAGTGCAACTCACAGGTGAAAGATGCGCGTACTTCTACTTATTATTGTATTTACAAGGCTCAACATATATGCAAGAAGGCTGTTAAACTGTATACCTATTATGTAAGATTAGTATAAATCTAATCATGGTGGAATGAAACAATAATATGCTATAAATAGAAATAAAATATCACGAATTTAAAACGGTCATCATTTGATTGCGCCAAAACCGAATTAATCTGATATATCAAATATACATTCTCGAAACATAACTTTTTGAGTCTGAAGCGATATATACAGATAATTATGTATACATTCAAACACTTGACGATTACAAGTATATGGAAAATTATTCCAAATACTCATACAATATTTGTACATACATTAAAATATATATTTATAAATGTTTACAAGAACTAACTATAACTTATGCACAAACTTTTCAATGTTTTAAGCCTCTTGATGTTTGGTGTTAAATAAAAAAAAACAAAAACCGCAAACTCGTGGAAATATTCAATAATATTAAATGGGAAACTAACATATCAACGTAGATGTCATTCTAACCAGATTTCAGTCTTACCCAGCTGGATTGTTGATAAGTTTGGTTTTACACAGCTTTTTGTTACATGTGTATATACAAGTTTTATTTTTCTTTAATTAGGTTTTTTTTTTTAATAATCATACAATTTCAATAAGTTCTCTTTACAATATAATATCATTTACTTATATTGACTATGCATTTTGTTAATTTTGATTATATAATTGGGTTAAACTAAAATTAATTTGAATAAACGTGTTCGATTGTAAGAATTATGGTTAAAATACAAATTTTCGTGTTGATATGGCGACAAGGATATTGGAAACTTCCACAAAATTGCTGTATCTTTAAACATAAAACCCTTTCTTCGATTTTACACAGATTGGTCCAACACGTCCAGCAATAAGACTTGCTTTTTTCACAACTCAAATAAAAAGCATTGCATTTTTTAAAGTCAATATTTAATACAAATATATTTTAAGCGATTGATCCGCTGAGTTTTCATATACGATTAAATTGTAGGTTTTAACAAAAATTGCTAGATAATCAGAGAATACAACACATGCTCTAAATCATCTCACGATGAGAAAAGTGTGATTCGGTGTTATAATTTTGGTTAAAAATAAAATGGTCAATTTGTTTAATGAGTGAGCAAAAACCCAAAATACATATTTATATATATATAAATGTTAACACAACTGAAGTAGTCGAAGTAGTAGTAAATAATATACTATATAGCATGTATTATTATTGCAATGTTCAACATTTAGGCACAAAATATATTGCTTCTCAATTGGATAGAAAAATTATTGCATATTTAATAGAGTAGAGAACTCCGTCTTTTGTTTTCTGTTTTGTTTCGTTTTTTTTCAAGTAGAGTCTCTCATTATGGTAATAAAAAATAATACATATAATGTCTGCACTTTGCTTTGCTAGGAATCATTTCGTAATAATTGTTTCAAGTTGAAGCGACACGCTTCGGTGAATTGGTATTGCTGTTTGTCAACACCGCATCCTTGGCACGCTCGTGTTCATCCTGGAAAAAGATCTTGGTGATGACAACGTCACCGGTGCTGAGCGTCTGCGACTCGGCATCCACAAGTTTGACTACTCGCTTGTCATTCGTCGATCTCAGAATGGGTGTTATGCTGCGCTCCCCATGGCAATTACAGTTCTTCATACTGAAATTTGGAAAAAGCATTTATTAATTTTTAATAACGACAGCAGTCGTTGTTTTCATGCATACTTTCTAGTCTTCTCGCGAATGATTTGCAAATTTTCAGTGGTCGCTATGGTGGAGCCCAATTGCTCCTGCATTGCATTGGAAGTAATAATCTGCAAACGAAGAGCCAAACAATTACCAAGAGATACTCTATTTTGCAGCTAGCTGTATTAAGCTTACCTGATCGCATGGCAGTGTTGTTGCAGTCGTCAATATGGCCTCGAGCTTATCAATGCGTGCTAATCGATCCATCGATTTGTTTTGCAGTATCTCCTCAAGCATTTGCATTGATTCAGTCAGACTGGGCGGCTCAGAGCTGAAACGTGGCGAGAATGTGCCCGACAGCGAATTGTCCGACGGCACCGAATCTAAGCTGGGGAAGAAGTCATTCTCGTTCGGTTCTCCCTCATCCTCAGAATCGCTTTGATCTCTACAAGTGCAAAGGAATTTCAATTAATTCTCTCATCAATTTTACAAGTGTAATTTACGAACTTGTTGGGATTGCCAGCAGATTCCATTTTCTCTAGCTTTTTGGCCACTTTGTAATAGCCCTTTAGGCGCTCCTTCTCGTCCTCCGTCAAGTCCATGTAACTGTAACCAAATCATGTTTTAATATAATATGTATATATATATATGTATATCTATATGGTTGGTAGTAATAACACTCACCGTAATAATCGTATCTCGCGATTGGAGAGCACAATACTTTTGCTGGTCTGCGCCAGTTTCTGCTTGAGATCGGACACCTCGGTGCTAACCTTGCGCTGCTTCTTTCGTATCTTGACCTCGTTGGGTTTGATTTGCATGAGTATTTGCTCGGTGCACAGTTCGGAGAATAGGACACGATTCTCGGGCTTAATCTGTTGCGCCAGATTGCCAAAGAGTTGATCGTGTATGAGGACGAGCACATCACCGGCCGCATACAGCATCATTTCGCGAGTGAGCGGCCTTTTGGCCCAGAACTTTTGATCGCGTCGATAGATTTGCTTCAGTTGATCCTTGATGGGATTACAGGGTGCATTGTATTGCTCGCACAGCGAGTTCAGCGATATATATTTGGCCTTGTACACCTGTTTGCCATTCTCCTGATACTGCAGGATGGCATGTGCCGCCTGCGTATCGAATACGTTGCGCAACAATATGCCAAACTGTTGATACAGATTGACGGCATCATTGCGACAGTCGTGTATGACTTTGATGACCTGATCGTGTTCGAGTAGCGTCTTCAGGCCACCATCGCTCACCATGGCCGGGCAGGTTTGCACATCGAAGAGGAACGCCTCGCCACGCGCAGTGCCAATCTCGATGAGCGTTATCTCGCCCTTGACACCCAAATTGATGCCCTCACAGTCTAGCGATACAGCAATGTTGCTCTCATCTTTGGCCAAGTCGAGCAGCGCCTCGGTAACAAATGTGGAATGCTTCACGTTCGCAATGACGGTGGTATTTTGCAGTACTTTGATTTTCCACGTGTCGCCCACAAAATAACTATGACTAGTTGCGGCATTCGAATTGGCATTGTTCTGTGCTGTTGTCGTTGTTGTCGCTGCAACGCTGGCTGCTGTTGCTGTTGCACCAGCAGCTGTCGCTTTGCTGTTGCTGCCGTGCACGGGACTTGCGTGTGAGTTTTGATTGGCCAACGTTTGTTTGTCTTTCTCCAGATTCTCGGCCAGAGTTCGGATGACCAGCGTATTTATGCGCTGCTTCAGTGTTTGATTTACACTATTTAAACGCTCCGTGGGTGCCGTCGATTGTTGCTGTTGTTGTTGTGGCTGTTGTTGAGGCTGCTGTTGCTGTTGTGGTATTGTGCCAATGGGACCATAGCACAGTGTCGAGCTTGGATAGTTATTCTCGCAGAGATTCTCCAGCTTCAGCTCCGACATTGGCACATAGCTATCAAAGCCCGAATTCGGTTCGGATTTATTTTGACCCTGGCCAAAGCCACCAACACCGCCCCCCGTCATATTCGAGACGGGTGCATTCAGCTTAAAGTTTGGCGACGCTATATTATTGTTAATCGTATTATTGTTGTTATTCAGATGATTGTTGCTGCTGCTGCTGTTGTTGTTGTTGTAGCCATTGCTGCGCATCGCCGGCGATTGCAGGCGCTGCTGCACAGCGCTCAAATTTGCATCCGCCTTGCGCGGATTCTGATTGTTGTTGAGCGCATTGAACTGTTCGCGGGAACGGGCCTGGGCCTGCTGGATGTGCGAGTCATTCAACTTGGGCTTCTGCAGCAATGTGACTAGATTCGCCTGGATGTGAAAGCAGTCGCCGAACAACTTCAGAAACGAACTCAAATCGCCGGGCGTTTTAAACATGCGCAACCATTGATCCTGGGGAAAGTTGAGCGTTAGCAAATGAAAGAGTTGATCCACCAGCAGCGGCCCCTTCATCTCGATGCACTGTGCGAAAAAGTCGAGCATTTGCTGCGTGCCGCGCGTATCGATGTTCGATTGCGGCAAATGCAAGCGATCCCTGGCCGGCAGATCCGTCATATTCTCACTGCCCACCAGCATCACATAGTCGTCCGTCACCTTAAACGTGTCCGTGTGCTTCATAAGAAAATCCGTAAACTCCTTGATGTGTTGGCCTGTCAAAATCAATATATATACACATATATATATATAATAGATATGCTTAAATAGATTATAAAGTCATTCGCTCACCTGATATGTGTCGTACTTGTGGCGATGCCTGCGACCGATGCCCGAGCAAACTGCGAACGGGCACCTCGGCAGCGGCGCCATATTGGAGCATCTTGTTCTTGAAGTAGTCTTTAGCCTCTTGGATGTAATCCCGCTTGCCGCCGCTGTTGCCATCGTCCGTGCTGCTGTGCTGATAAGCATTCACCTGCACATAATCACCGTCCACCAGGAATATTGACGGGTATTGGGCGAGAAATTTCTTCAGACCTGCCAAACATGTCAATTACAATTAGTTGCAGCCATTAGCGCTTAATGCAGTAATGCGATAAAAGTGTTAACGTGATTAATACGCCAGTCCTCAAACTGTCTAATGTGTTCTGCGTTGTCTAAGAGCGAGGAAAGTAAGTACTTAATGCACATTGTACAATGACACACACACACACACACACATATATATACACATATATAGATCGAGCAATAGTAGTTGATTAATTTCTTGGGCCTTAAAGTGCGCATTGTATAAGTTTGCAATCTGTTTGCCACATATGCCTGGCTTCCCATAATTAGCCTCATTGTAGTCCCATGTTTGCTTCTACTCTCTCTCGTATCTCTGTTTATTTGCAAAGTTAGCCAAAGTTTTGGGTGGGTTGTCAGTGGGGAGGAATTACCCACTCCTCTGGCAGCTACCCTTTTGTGAGTCACAGCGCTGTAATTGTTGGTGTGTGTTGCTTATTTTCAATTTATTCCGCAACACAACAAAACTGGAGACCAAACAACACAATCAGTTGAAGTCATTTTGCCTTTTTAGTTATTAAAGTGAATTGCGAAACTAAAACAAAAACTCAACTTTATGAAATATAAAGCGTTAATCTCAGTAATTATATCGCAGTGTATAATATAACCAGTTGGAAAACTGCCTTTAAAACTGTCGCTTTGATTCACAAATCGAATCAAGCGACACAAATCGAACTTATATTCCATATTTGAAATGCTTATGCTGATCAAGATGCTTCCTGCTACTTGTTATGTACTCATTCTAGCCAACTTAAGCTGAAGCTTGTTGGATATTCAACATGATATTGATTAATCAGCTGAAAGATCTTCTCAAGCAATCCACAATTATCACAATGCACTCGAAATTTGTTTACAGTGCAGAGTTGGGGTATAACTCAAGCCAAATGAAAAGTGAATGCACTCAGGCCAAGCTATTTATTTGATAAATCAGGTCATAGTTGCTGACTGACTGCCGTCAACGGCCCAGGGAAGCGGCACCGCTGCCAGGTGGGTGGATGGGTAAGCTCTGTGGGGGAGGGTTGGCGGGGGCGAACTCCATCGTTGTCTACGCCAGACCATTGTGTGAGTAATATGACGTGACACGACAAGCGCGCAACATCTGATGAAACGATGGGGCAGCGGCAGCGGCAGGAAGTGGCGGGGGAGCAGGGAAAGTGTTTTTTTTTTCTATTTCAGCGTTGTTGTTGTTGCGTGTCGCGAGAAGCAACAGCAGCCACTGCTCTGGTTTGTCATTGTTGCCACTGCGCTATTGTTGTCAAATTTCGGTATTTGTAACATGTTTTGCTCAAAATCACCGAATAAATTAATCTAATTGCATTTTTTAGGGCTGAGCTTGATGTAAATGCAAATGACCCTTCGCATAATTGAATTGTGCTTTAAAATTGCCAAGCGTTGCGCAAGGATTACCCAAGAAATGCTGACTAAACAAATCGACTGGTGTCATGTGCTCAACGAGCCACAAGAGTGATAAATGAGGGAAATGTGGATTTGGGGGTTGGCTTCGAAAGTGCACAATAAATATCGATTTACATTATGTGTCCACTAAATGGGCCAAGCGCAACTGGTATATAATTCAATTTTTATGTATCCTCAGGCATTACACAAATTGAAATTGAAATTCACAGGTGAGACGCCAAAGCATCTTCCCCCCAAATTGTAAGCAACAAAATACGACTAACTCTTGTCTCTGCATGATTATTATTTATCTGCCGCAATAACTCTCGCCTCTCAGCAGCAACGGAAGGGGCACCCACCCAGTCTACATCCATGAGTAGTAAATGTATGCATATACTCGTACATATAAGCATGTATAAACAGGCATACTTACAGGCTTACATACGTGTATACAACGGCAGGCGAGGGTTGTCTGTGTTCTTTGCACTCTGTGTCTGATTTTTAACTTTACATATGAGTATTTATTTTGAATTTTTGTATAGTTGTAAGTAAATATGAATACCAAAGTTAAGTGCAATTTATCATTGGGAAATATTAATCGTCCAAGTTATTTTCTACTGTTTGCCATAGCAAATCAATCCTATTTTTTTAGAACATAGACAAATGAGCGACTTCTAAAGTAAACTAATGATTTAAAAAGCCACAATTATTCCCGTGGACACTGTATGATTAGAAATTAAATGACAAGTTTGGAAAAAGAAGTTCTTTAAACAAGAAATCATCTTTTGAGCAGTTATATGATGTGATTGATGATTTCTTATCTATTTTTGAGGAGCATAAGTGTCTTTAGAATAACTTTTTCAAAGTTTATCATACATGAACTCGTCTTCGACTTATCATCAATCATTAAAAAAAAGGGACAAACTAGAAATGGTTAAATAGTCCTAAATACTTTTCGATAAACCCGCCAGTATTTGTTGTGGCTATAGCCAAGACAATATTTGACTGTTTGTGTAGCGGCATTTCTTGGCCGACAAACAAAAATGTTTGGCAAGGGCTGTGTGGTGGGCGGTGGCCAGTGGGGCAAAACGGGGCAAGCCGCCCCCGGAGGAGCAGGTGCTCGAGCTGGTTGCTCGTTGCTGGTTGCTCGTTGCTGGCACATTTTACGGTCACTCGCCGCACATATTGGGCACAATTTTGGGGGCAATTTTCAAATGCACCGAGAACACTTTCTATAAATATATGCATATCTATATTCATGTTTATGTTTGCTTATTGAAATGTAACCCCAGACCGATCCCCGCAAAAGGACGGAAAGTGTTATAAATTCGGAGGCAAGTGTCTTAGCCAGCCAGGTAAAAGGGTTATGTGGCTATAAACTCAAGATTTTATGGTTAAGACCGTATGGGGAAACTCCTCCTCTCTTTCTCCCTCTCTCTGTAGAGTGAAGTTCATTTCGTTGATGTGGCCTAGCATATTGAATATTAAATATCCGAGTGAAAATATGACTTCATTATAGGCATATTAGTTGAGACTAAGTTGACTCATTAAGCGCAAAAGGCGCCACTAATAAATAGCGAATTCCAGTTGCCAGTTAAAGACTGCCCCACAAAAAAAAAAACCACAAAAATCAATGTTGAGCTGAAGCCAGTGCCATCTCCAATTCCATTTCCACTTCCATTTCCACTTCCACTTCCATTTCCCCCCGCATTTAAACGCATAAGCTAACAATAACCAAAAGCCTTGGCAGCTGGCAGGCAACAAGAGCAACAGCAACAGAAACAGCAACAGAAATCAACTCAACTCAAGCCAAGTCACAAGTCAGACGCACATTGCCGACACGCAATGCCAAAATAAGCAAGGGTGCTAAGGATTTCAAATGGGCCAACCGACTGCTGCCGGCATAAAATCGTTAAATTTATTGTATGTCCTGCGTCTGCCACGTGCCCCCTCCCCATAACGAGGCACGAGTCAAGAGTGAAATATGTAACGGCTAAGCGGAACATATCTAAACATGCTGCAACTTGACTTTCGATTATTTAACGAACATCGAAATTTTGCAACAGCAGCTAAAAGCGTAGTTCCATTTACATATAGAATCGATTAAAGACTCGAAAATTATCTGTTTATATATAATCAAAAAAGATATTACCAAATAAGATATAATATTTATTTATTTACTTAATGTTAGCTACAGTAAAATACAAACAAAACTTAAAATGTAAAAATAAATTTTAATTTTCACGAAAATTCTAATAAATTATATATATGTATAAAATTTCTAGTGCATGCTATAATTAAAAAAAAGAGTTCAACATTTGTTCGATGAACACAGAAAAAATCTTCAACAGAACCAAACTAAAAATGAGAAGAGTATGGATTAGTTGAGAAGCCATAAATGCCAGTGATACATTATTATTATTATTATTATTAGTGGGGGGCTGGCTTCATGCGGTGCGACCTAGTTTCTTGTACGAATTCAAGAATCTATATTCGGGTTGCGGGCTTTTATGCCATCGATGTTTTCCTAGGATACTGCAGCTACTGCTGGCTAAGGCGACACAAGCCGCTTTAATGTGCTTTAAGGATTTAAGGATTGACTCTAACTAGTTTAGCTAGATGTTCTTTAAAGAGACAAGTCTGTGCTTTTGCGTACTCTTTTATATGTTTGCCAGTCAGGTGCATATTCATTGAGCCACCCTCTCGATAGTCTGTCTCACATCGACAAATGCGTTGCACCTTCGCTTTGGCAATCGATTACGCAAAAACAACAAGAAACTCATTTCGTGTTTCACAGGGATGCCTTTATTGGAATATGTTTGTTTTGTGAGTGTGTGCAACAATCAACTACGACACATTGTGTGTGCCGCATCGACATTGACAACGGCAACGGCAGCAAACAGTAAATGGCTCGATTATGTTTGGCCAAATGATTTGTACGAAATGCATGCAAAACTGGTTTTCATTTCACTTATATTTTTTGGCGATCGCTTGTCAAATTAGCAGTGAAATGGGCACGCTAAAGTGTTGGCAACTGTTTGCTCAACTCATTATCAGTTTTAATGGTTACTGGCCTTAAAACTTCGAAATTATCACAACAGCATGAGTTCTGTATGCTTCTTTCAACTCGCTTTGAAGAGAGTTTGCCACAGAATAGCTTGTGACATTAATTTTGTAAATGTTTTCTTGTTTTGCTTGCTTGCAAACCCCTCATCAATCGCTGGGGAATCGAGAACTTTACGAATCCACACCTACACACAAAAGCACACACATGCATTATTGAAGCAACAAATGGGCTGCACGCCCCCTTTCCTCCCCGCCCTTTTCCACTGTTTGTTGAATAGTGTGCCATAATATTTGAAATTCAATTGAACATTTCTGTCACGTAATCGACACTTTTCTATTTGCAAAACGAAACAAGAAAGGCAAATTTACCCTCATCATCGTCGTCGTTTGGATTCGGTGTTTTAGCCGGGTATTATGAAAATATCAAAGGTATATATACATTTATATATATCTATACAGTGTTGGCCAACAGTATGCCCTTAGCGGCATAAGCAAAATACGCTGGCCAAAAACAAAAAGGTGTCCCATAAAATATGTTTATAGGATGGCCATGTCGAACTTGAGCCGTTGGCCTTATCTTCTCTTGGGAGCATGCGAAGCCAGCTTCGAGCTGGGGAATTGTTTAGAGCTGAAGCTGGTTAAGCGCATAGTCTTCGACTAGTATTTGTTCGATTTAACGTTGATTCAGTTCTATTTATAACATGAACATATGAACACATCTACATTCAAAATAGTTGCTGTTTTGCGTGCCTGCCACACATATTTTCTATCAGACTTGATTTAGGTGTGCCTCTGGCAGGCTGGTTGTTTGTTGATGGTTTAATAAATTGCTTGCATTGGTTTTGCTCGTCGCGATTTAAAGACAGATGTATTTTAAGTGCGATAAGTGCTTGCTAAATGCATTTGTTTCATTCGCTGTTGACGAGTGCAATTAGCGTAGCCACAAAGTGTGAAGAATGTGGCATGCCAAATTTAACAACAACTCAGCTATGAAAATGCGATTATGCAGTGGCTTGGAGCAATTAGCTTATTTAATTCTAATTTATTACAACCAGAACCAAATCAGAAGCAATCAATTCATGTTTGTTGACATTTGTTTTCTTTAATTCTGATATCGAAAAGACAGTAGAAAGTCGATATAAAACGCATATCTTCCACAATTTTAAAGCTGGAATAAATAACCAGTAATCGCACTTAATAATCGATTAATATCACGGTTAATTACTTATCGATTGGCAACATCATATTCGTTTCATAATCCTGAGTCTCCAAACTAGGAAATCGATTTGTCAACTTTAAAAGGTATATTTTCCGATAATTCTCTTCAAAGATCTTTTCCTATTAAAATAGTTGAAGGCAAATTCAGTTTAATGTAGATTTAATCGTTGATATTCATTTCAAAATAAAGCAAACAAAACCAACAAAAATGTTGTTCAAATTATTTCATTTCGAGTTTCTAATTGCTGTCATTGCGAGGTATTTTCAATATTAGAAGGTGCATTGCACTGCACTGCACAGACGCAGTTTATTTTTAAAGTTTTTTTTCGAGGAGTTTTTGTGGATTGCTATTTTTAAAATACCAGCATCTTGATGATGAACTTGTGTTTATGCGTATCGAATTGTTGTCGGGCTGTTTTCCTATTGTTGACAACGATTGTTTTTCATGTTTTTTATGACAACAAGAAAAACACGTGTATTATCGATTGCCTTAAGAAAAACCCTGACAAAAGCAACGCGATTCGAGGTTGTATACCCTGTTCTACTCAACTGGAAGCCTAATGAACCAGACAAATTAAAAACTAGAAGCGTCAATTTGTGATGTACACTTGTCTGATGAGTTGAGTCCTGATGAGTTCCAAGAAAAAGACACTGGCTCCTCTACGATATTTTCTTACGAATGAGTGAATGAAGCAAACTATTAGTTTTGCAATTTTTTCAAGTCTTGATTTGATATTGTTTAGAATTCCCTCTACAAAGTAAAGATAGCGCTGCTCCTGGAATTCTTTACAATATATATATAATTTCTTGCATTTGAAGAGCAAAGAGCGACTTTATATAAATCGTTGGTTTTTCAATTTTCATGGGTAACAGGATATCTTTCAAGTCGTGCAACCCGCACTCTATTTTTGTTTTTTGTTTTTGCGGTTGCAGCAGCAACTTCAATTGCTTGTCCACCGCACTGTGGCAATGACATGTGCACTTGGACAACTCAAGCAAAGAAAGACAACTACAACAACAACAGCAGCAGCAACAATATAAACAATACTGAGAGCGGAAAGCAACAATGAGCCCGAGCAGGTGTAAAAGTACAAGTCGATTTGCTCAGTATTAGTTTTCACTGTACCAGTTTCGGATTACTATCCCAAAGAGAGGGAGAAAATGAAATGGATTTTGGATTGCAATACGTCTATTTAAATACATACCGGACTGACTGCCGCCGGCAATTTGACGCATTTCCTTGGTGAACTCCTTGTTGCCAAACTGACAGGATAAATCGTGGACGGTGCGTGGTTCGCCCTTGTCCAGCAGCCGTTCCAGGAAGAACAGCAGCGTCATGTTGCGTGCCATTTCATATTCCATGGATTCCATTTTGCAAGCTCTTTAATCCTGTCTTCTATGGATATTCTCCGTTACCGTCAACTGCAATGAGCATTAAGCATTCGAAGGTTAAACTAAGCAGCCAGCTCTATGTTAATTTCAATACTTATGCAATGAACATAACATACACACACAAATACATATTTAGGTATATTTAGCTGTCTTTATTTATTTAATACACATCCACTTTTTCCACTTAGCCAGCTTGGGCTTTTATGTTATTGCATTCTAGTTGCTTTTTTTGTATATATTTTTTTTTTTTGTGCGACCTTTTTCTTACATTTCTTTCTATGTCTCTATTCCATTTGCTGCGTCGACTTGCACTCAGCGCTCAAAGTCATAAACTCAACCTGCACGTCGGTTTTTGGCCTTAAATTATTAAGAAGCCGCTACGTAAATGTTGTTGCTGTGTGGTTGCAACGTGTTTGTGGCTCTGCGGCTATTATCCATGCGCATATCCCTGCGTCGTGCATGAAAGTTGGAAAGCAACTGACGAACAACGATAACAGCACCCTGTTGTTGGCAACGCTTATGTTAACTAACAGTGGTTCCCAAATACAAAATGGGAGGCGAGTTATTCAAAAACATATTGAAAGTTACATATTTAATCAAATTAAAACTGCATTGTTTTCATTTCAATTGTAAAAACACTGACCTAAACTATTTCTTCATCTTTTTGTTGTCTATTTATGTATTAATAATACTAAAATAATTTAATGAAAACCATTTCAGGTCCTGAACTCAACTTAACAGCAGTATGCTATCCGTTTGCAGCTGTGTGTAAAATGAAAAGTAAACAGAGAGCAACAGCTGTTATTTCAGGTAGATGAAGAGCAGGACAAAAAGTCACGGCGAATTCGCTGTTTTTGCCTGGCAATGTGTGCAAGAAAAAACAGGTGATTGACACACAGAGAAAAGGTGGACGGAGAAGCAAGCAACGGAAACAACAAAAAAAAACAAAAAAAAAGCCTGCAGCAGTTTGTTTATTGAACTTCATCGTGATAACCAAACCGAAAAACCCGTTGACAACGGCCACATACACTAAACCTAATACAAAATGTATTGAGAACGGGAACAACAACAACAGCGGACATTCCAAAGCAGGCGGCATTTATTGGCCAGCTCATTATATGCATGTGTATGTGTGCGAGCGGCTATGAGTGCGAGCAGCAGCGGCTTGTCTGCATGTATTGTTAGGCAAACAAGACAAGAACGATACAAATTTCTTATTAGACTCCGCTGTTGGCATTCGTGCTATTTTCGCTTTAGGTAAAAAAGAGATAGCAGCATAGATAGAAACAAGTGCAAAGCTGACGATGACGAAAAAATAAAAACAATAATAATAAAAGAGCACACAGGGCACACACAGTGAGAAATGACGATAATGAACAGAAATAGCAAACAAAATATTCAACAATCGCAGAGAAAACCCGCACACACACACATACATCCATATATAAGCAAATGTGTGCGATGCAAAAGTAAAAGCAAAAACAACAAAAAAGTCACTGCAAGAAATGAGCATTTTCAATGCATATATAAATATGTATATGAATAATTACATATGTATGCGTGTTGGGTTTTTATAGGTTCATGTAAAGCGTAATTACCTGCTTATGTGAACTTTGTATATCTATATTCAAAATACACTTGTTTTTTTATATTTTTATATTATGGCTCTGCTTCTTCTTCTACTTGTTGTTGTTTTTGTAAAGGCACTCACACTTACACAGGCTGTCTCACTCTTCTCTCTCGCTCTATCTCTCCTTTATCACATATACAGAAACACGATACGAATCCTCGCGGTAGGGATTTTTGGCAATTTTAACAGTTAAATCAGCATTTAGCACACTCAATCGTATATCGTTTTATTGCCATTCACTTGGAGAGATTATGAGTTTTAATTAAATTTCGTGCTTGCGTCGTTTAGCATTTTTCGGCGTAATTATCTGATTGGACTTGAAGCCCACAACTTGTTGTTGTTGCTTACGTATGCGCTTGTGTGCGTGTGGTAAGAATAGTGTCTGTGTGTATGTGCGCGCGTCGATGTGTGTGTGTGTGTGTAAGGCACTTTATTGGAGTAGTGTTAAAAGCTAGTTGGAGACCACTTGTTGCACAGATTTTGTATCACTCGCAACAGGTGTGCACAACTGTAACACGAATTTTAACAAATTTGTTGTGTATTTCAAGCATAGAAATAAAACAAATGTTTGCATGTGTGTTAAAAACGGCACAATTTGGTGTACGGAGGAGGTTTTCTTTTGGACCGATGATGACAACGCGAACGCGACTTCAGGTGTGCCTTCGATGCCGATACCGATATCGATAACTTTCTTTTATTTTGTTTGAATGGCAATAACAGCTGTGTGCGGCCTCTGTTAAATGTGTAGTGTGACCAGACGCCGAACACAATGTACGTTGACAGTGCCAATTTGAGTAAATAGTTGGATTTCTCAATAAATACAAAGTGAATTCGAAAAGGGAGCTTTTTTCTGCAGCAAATGCAACACATTGGTAAACTTATTAGCACACCTCAAATATATATATGCATGAATAATATAAATCACGCACCAGACCCATGTCATCCATGCAAATGCAACACGCGTCGGCAAGTTGCCATCGTTAATGATTATTAGTTGACAAGTGGGCAGTGCTGGTCAACTTGGTCAACCTGGCTGCGACGCTAATTGACCATTGCATATGCAAATGCGAGCTGAGTTGCTAGACAAGCGGAAGGAGGAAAGGTGTTGCTTGTTGCAACAGTGACAATATTTCTGACACCAGTTAACATATATATGTATATATAAGTGGGTCGGGTATTTGGCGCCGCATCTCTCTCCCCTATCCCTCCTCTCCTGCTCTGCCATAATTGAACGCATCCGTTCCTCATTTTGCCTGCTGCCTTGTCTCAACTTGTTGCTGCTAATTACAGCTGATCGATGAGCAACAGATTTAACAGAGGGGGTGGGGTTTGATGAGCACGCATTTAATGTAAACATTTTTAACTGCTGCAGTTTATTCATTTAAAGCGCAGTGTTTTGATTGCAGCCTGGTTGTTATTGCGTGAAGGAATTTTCATATGGCTAAGCTGAATGTGCAATTTTGATGCAACAACTGCTTATTTGTGGTTGCAATTTGCTTTAAGGATTAGTTAAGGCTGGCAGTCAATTTGTTGCACTCTTCCTCACCTCATCATTCTTGCTTTTTTTAACATTCTCAACTTGGCCTGTATTTATTTATTATTTGTTCCCCATCGCAGTAGAAAAGCAGCGGGAAATTTGCCATAAAAACATACTGAACAACGAATCCATTGATTTGAGCCCTTGTTTGGGTTTCAGTTTATGATCCAAACGCTAGCAACATACATATAAAGATTGTAAAAAAAATATCCACGAGGGCAGTTAGAAGAGATGCCAATGAATAAATTAACAGCAGACAGCAGCTGAGCTTTAACATAGCACATTGCATTTGAAATTTTGCATTCACAGAATTAATATGTTCTAAAAATAAACAGAAAGGATTTTTCAAGTTGTGTTTCAAGTATTTCTATTTCTAAGGTTTAGAAATATTTTCTATTTATCTATTCTAATTTCTATTGTTTTTTAAATTGATTAAGTTTTTCTAATTTAATGACTTTTTTCTTTCTAATTTCAAATTTGTACAATTCAGCGCGATTTTTAAAGAAATAAATAAATGCTATCATTAAGAAATATACATTTTAGAAATATTTTGTGCCATTAAGAAATATATTTCTAAAATAGAAAAATACTTTTGTAATTTACAGATATTTTTTTCGAAAACAAAAACAATATTATAGTTTTCATGCCGATTTGTATTTTCGGTCGATTAGCTAAATTAAAGATTATTTTTTATTTGAGTTTTTTTTTTTAGTTCCGACATATATTTTATGATTAAAATATGAATACAAATTGTGCTGCTAAATAAAAATGTAGAAAAGATTTGTTTAAACAGGGTAATAAATGGAAATCGTTTGGCAAAAATTGAAAAATTGTGAACTGTAAAAAATGTTGCAGCCAAGTTTGTTAGCTTTTACGCTTTTAGGTGCAGTCTGGCTGAAAGTACCGACATAAATTGGCCTAGAAATCTAAGGCAAGGCGTTGCTTAAAATGTTTTCAATTGGCACGTTGGTTAACCAAACTGCTCTTAACTGGTTAATAGACGCTCAAAAACGTGTCAAGATTTATACGTCCCCGCAGCACCGACTTGGGTGTGGAAGATGTTCGCTGAAGGGAGCCCGGACTCCAATATGCGGCGACTTGCTATCTGTTAAAGCGCTGCTTAGATTTATAGATAACCCTTAAGCCACTGACCAAGCTCCATAAATATTGTGCACATCTAAAACTTGACTTGAGCTCATTAATAAACGTTTAGTGGCCACGTAAATTGCACTGCCCACTAATTGATGGCCCAGGCCACGGGCTACAGACTCTTCTGATGCAAATAAATAACAGCACTGCACACGTATATACACTCAGAAAAAAGTCAAAGTGAATTTTGGAAAATGTACATATTTTTGTTAACTCAAATTATTATTCAGAAAGTATATTTAAGAAAAGTAAGAAAAGTATTAAAAAAAAGTAAGTAAGAAAGTATATTTTATAAGAACAGCTTTTGTCTGCCTAAAAATCAGTTGTTTTCATTAGCTGATTACAGCCAGAAATGTTCTAAATTTTACAAAAATATGTCTAGTTTTTACGGTCTGTTTTTTATTACACAAAAGTGGTTTGTAACCTTTTATATACAACGATTTTAGATACTTTATAAATTCAAATAGTTCAATTCAAAAAAGGATTTGAAACTTCTACTTTTTAGAAATAATAGCAAATAATTAGGAAATATAAATAATTATACATTTTAATTTTCCGAATCATTTTTTACGTATTTTTAGAAATTATTTCTGAATAAATTGAAGGCGATTTAAAATTTACAGCGAATTTCTTATAAGGACGATCTTCATTTTGTTTGATTTGTTTTTCTGAGTGTAGTTGCATGTCTGTCACAGGCCTTGTGACCACCAATTGTGTGTGTCTGTGTGTGTGTGTGTGTGTGTGTGTGTGTGTGGTTGCAACCAAATGTAACAAGCACGTACTTGCAGTGCCACAAGGTGCAAGACAAAAGACTACCAAGAGACTCCCATTAAAAAAAGGAGGAAAAAGGGAAACCCACGCAAGTTTAGCCCACGTTTCACCATAACGACCTATGACTGTGGTCTGTGTGCCCCTCGATTCCTTTCACTCCCTTCGCTTCAACTCACGCTGTGCACGTGAACATTTTCACGCTTTTCGCTCTGGACATGGACACGTAAAAAATGTGGGCGTGCCTGGCAGCGGTTCTTCATACACACATAGGCTACACAGACAGCTCAGTGTGGAAAAAATGGACTGATCAAATATGATATAGCCGAAGAACAATAACCTCAATAAGTGTTTTTTTCTATTAATTTTTTATTGCTTGGTAAACGGTTTTTATCATTTAAATATGTTTGTTTTTTTTTTTCAATATGATAGACTTTATTCTTATTCTTTAATCTTTCAAATTGGCATTTTTCCAAAACGACCTGAAATAGTTTGCTTAAAATATGCTAAAATATATTTAAATTTTAGTAAGAAAAATGTAAAACTGTAGCCAGCGAAAGACATATTTAAATTATAAAAAGAGCTCACCAAAAATCAAAAACAGCTTTATAATAATATGTATATGAATTCCAGAACTTGCGTAATAAAAAAAATGACACATGGCATTAAAGAAAGAATCTGACAACTTGACAATTCTTATGGGCATATCTATTTATGGATATACTCGTACCCAGTCTGTGTTTGGTGGTGCCGATTTTTACGATTCCCCGTTCGACCCTAAATGCAATTTTACACGCTTTTCGCCATAAGCAGGAGCAGAGCCTGAACTGCGATCCAAACTACCTTTCATGCTTCAAAATGAATGCTGCGCCTGAATTGTTGGCCAATTTTACGGAATAATGCGCTTACACCCCAAACAAGAATTGCAATTGCACCCTCGGGCATTCGTCATACCCATCAAAAGAGTGGTAAAATACAAGCAGATATATAGATAGATAGACAGATAGATAGATAGATAGATAGATAGATAGATAAGAGTCGTAAACTTGAAGCCAGCCATTGACAGACGACGCGAATCGCGCTGAATGACTGAGCAGATGCAGCAAATGCAATTGAAAAGCGCCTCAAATGGGGAAAATTTGTGTTTGTTTGTTTGTTGGTTGTTGGTTGTTTTGGGGGAAAACAGATACGAAATGGTTGCGATAAAAGCTATATAAAAATTGTGTTAATTGCCAAGCAGGCATTTCAAATGCATTCATCTAATTGTCGAGCGTCGAATGTCGAATGTCGACAATCGAGTGTTGAGTGTCGAGTGGCGAGTGTGGAGTGTATTGAATCACGATGGAGTGTTTCTTTCGTAAAGAATTAGCAACGCCAATGTTTCATGGACACATTTTACAAGCGCATCAATCTCACTGCTTTTGGCTAAGTGCTGATAGCTGATTGACCACATAGCTTATACATATATGTATATATCCCCAACAAATTGAGTGACTGAGTGCTGAGTGAGTGATGGGGCTGCTGGGATGTTCCGCCAGCTGCCACTTCTAGTGTCTCATCTTCTTCATCAGCCAGCAAGTTGGGCTCGTGTCGAGTGTCGAGCAATGGTAATAAACTCGATTAATATGCAAATTGCATGCAAATGGCCAACTGGAGTGCGACCGGACAAGGCGCAAGATTGTGGCAGCGATTATTTTTTAAAAACCGGGCCCAACATCATGCAAATTGGCCAACTATTCTGGCCAAAAGTCGAGGCCAGCACTCGCTTTGTGGCTGGCCATGTGTCAAGTCCAGGCAAGTGCTAATCTGGCTCTATTTGGTAATTACAATCGACAATTTCAATCGTCAGCTAACGGCAAGTGCAGAACGTATCTTTGTCTGTGTTTTGATTATGGCCAGCAGCGAGCCAGTTAGTCAGGCCGAAACGACAGCTTTCAGTTTCCGTTACCAACTGGTGGTCGCCAAATCACTTTGTTCATTTAAATATCAATATTTCACCGGTTATTAGATCTAATCTGATCTGCTTCGACATTCATATGGGCTGTCAAAACACCGCAACCAAATTAAGTCTTCTCGCAATCATTTTTCTGGCTTTATTAAAACCAGTTGGCTTTCATATTTCCATTCTGATTCGTTTGCACTAAGAGCCTATTGCTGGTAGTATTGGTGTTTCATGGTTTTCCAGTAAGGATTTTAATTAAAAAATAAGCACTTGCTGTAAGTTATGCAAGTGCAGCTGTGATCAGAAATGATTTAAGCAACTAATATCCATGGGAAAGAACAGACTGCAAATACTCACCGGTTTCTTGACAGGAGTTGACACCCTAAACCCGACCAAAATTCTTGAAATCGTAATCGAGCTCAGTGCTTCAGTGCCCCCAAATAATAATAATAATAATAATAACAACACGTTATGCAAGTACACACAATGTTTATACGTCTGTTTAAAATGTTATTTATAACACGTAGTTTGTATAGCTGACTAAATCATAATGGAAAACAAAAAACACATTGCATAAAACAGTTCATCAGAAACGCATTGTTGCATACGCTGCTGGAAATGCTATAGTCGAGTGTGTGATATTGATTTGTTCAGTTTATAATTATAAATCGATATATACTAAATGCCAAATCAAAGCAAATCCCTTTAAAAAGAATACAGATGATTCAGAGCAAAAGCATTCGTTGGTAATAAATGAAACACACACAGTTCTAGTCAGATACACACTAAAATTGTATTAAGTAAAAGTAAACAAAAGCGCACAAGCAACACACACACACACACACGCAAACACACACACACATACAATTTATGAGCAATGTTCAATGATAGTAAAAGTTAGTTGTAAACACTAAAATATGAATATAGTTTTGTTGCACATGTAGAGATGATGGCTCAATTGGAACAACTTCAATTTAAGGCGAAGACCGAAGGCGGCTTGGCTTAAAGTATTTTGGTTACCAAAGTGTCCAAGTCTGCAACAGAGATAGAGATAAATAAATCAGTTAATATTATAAATATAATGTGTATATAAATATATATTTGTGTTAGCTTACAACGCCGAGGGCATAGGTGAGTCCAATGGCCGAACCGGCCACAACATCCGACCAGTGATGCTTGTAGTCGGAGATGCGGGTGAGCGCCGTATACCAGGCGAACATGAGCAGCAGGAACTGCAGCAAGTGGCGCAGCATGCGGTGGCGCGACCAGTGCATGCGACGCTGCAAGTAAATCTATGAACAAAAAAATGGTAATTACTCAGTTTGTTTAGACAGCCTTAAAATAGCAGTTGAGCACGCACCACCAAATAGACCATGGAATAGCAGGCGAAACTGGCATGACCACTGGGAAACGACAATCGCACATCCTTCAGCCGCTTGGCGTTCATATTGAGTGCTGTGCATGTGAAATTCTCAATGTAGCGATTCGCATTGATCGCATCACTGCAACTGGTGCCGTCGTGCAACACAGGTTGACATAGCTGCAGGCATGAGACAGACTTTGGTTAAAAATAATAATTGTGACGATCGACGATCTGTCGACTTACAGTAAAGAAATGTGGCCTTAGACGCCCGATGGCATATTTGGCAATGTCCGTGGTTAGCTGCTCCAGGCCCAGGCCGAAGACGAAGGCGCCAATTTTGCGATAGCATTCGAGCAGCCAATGCGGCAGCTCCATGTGGCACAGATAGTAGCCGCTGCCCTCCCGCTGGCAGTGATACTTGGCCTGATACTTGTGCTTATCCTGCGCCCGGTAGAATTCAACCAGCAAAATCTGTGCAAATACGAACAAATCGACAAAATTTGACAAGCAGCTCTTTTGATTCTTATAGTCATCTAGAATTACCATAGAGACGGGCACCGCTGCACACATCAGATACAGCATCCAGCTGCGTATGGTGGACTCTTTGTAGGGATGCTTTAGCGAGAGATCACTGCAGAAGAAGCCGCGCTTGTAGGGCTCCAACCACAGCGAGAAACCCAGCATGGTAAAACCAACTATAAGAATAGCATTTAGATTTGATTATTGCCAAGTTTTTTTCTCATTCTTTTTACAAATAATTTGTAAATATTGGAAACATTTTTAAAGATAAGATATTTTACGAAAATATACATTCTAAAATTCAAAATTTAGAGGCCGAGTTATTCATTTTTAGCATGGAATCAGATATATACTTTTCTACATTTTAGAAAAATCTAACCTGAAATTTAGAGAAAGCCGCAAACATACATTTTAGCAATTTATTTTTTAAATTCACTTTCTTTCGCGCTTAAAAAAATAGGGCTATTTATTAAAATTAGAGGGCCATATTTTCTATGAGTATCTAAAACTATCTATAGATAGTTGTTCATTTTATAATAGAGCGAAATATCCATCATGATCATCATAGTACGCATCTGTGCCAGATTCACTGCCTCATCGCAACAAGGTCCGCTGTTGATGACGATGCCCAAATGAGCCCTGGATAAACAAGTGGAGGCACAGCCAGTTTCAGTTTCAGTTCCAGTTCCAGTTCCAATTCAAAATCAAGCTGATAAATGATGTTGTTGTTTCTATTGTTGATTGTTGATTGTTTTCACAATGCTGCTGCTGCTGCTACTCGCACAGTAATAAATTCACCCCACAAACATTTGCGTAAATTAAGTTAAATATATAAATCAGACAACACTCGATGGGCGAAGGTATTTCGTATTTGGTCGCTGATTGAGGCCACAAATGGTGGTCAGTGGTCATTCTGGTGTGTTGCAAGCATTTCTGTATCACATCGGGCATCCATCCTCTGCTGGGCAGCTGCTAATCAGACCCCCCATTGGCACCAGCAAAAATGCTTATTCATTATGGAAAATAAAGATGCCAACACAGTTGGAATCATTTTTTTCACAATTCCATGTGATATTATTATTCAATTAATGTACAAAACACGCGAATCGCTCACGGTTAAATTAGCCACGGTGATATGAAGAAGTGGCGCCGACCTGCTGCCCGATAATAGTAGATAGTATATAGTCGCGACTCTAGAAACTCGCATGAGGCACATATTTAGGCCACAATGTGTAACAAGAAGACAACAATGACGTGAGTCATTAAATAAAATACTTTAGATCTGTATAAATTCATAGAAAAGTTTACAAACTTGGCAAGTCAGAGTTCAATTAATATATCGAATATTCTTAATTCCAGTATGGACATTTTTTAAATATAGAAAAAATGTGTTAAATTTCAAGGATTTTATTTATATGTTTGGTTTGCGTAACTTTGTTATTATTATTATCATAAGTCTTCGACGATTGCCCCATATGCCAAACATTTTGAATAATTAAAATTTATATAAATTAATTAAAAGAAATTTCGAATAGCTGCAATACTCTGCGCCTAAACTCTAAAATAAAAGTCGACTTTCTTTTTGCAGAAATGAGTCGCTGCATTACGAGTATTTACTATTTATTTATTGTGTATATAAAAATGACTGCAACACTCACCGCAGCTGAGCAGGCTCAGGTCGATCAGGATGCGCCCAAAGATGTGAGCGGTGCCGCGATTGCGTTGCTGGGCAACACTCGCTTGTGTGGCAACCACTCCCCCAATAAACGGTGGCAGCTGTAAATCAACTTTGACATTGTTGCCAATGTTGTTGTTATTGTTGTGATGATGTTGCTGCTGCTGCTGCTGTTGATTATGGTGCTGCTGCTGTTGTTGTTGCTGGTGTTGCTGGTGTTGCTGCGTTGCGGCAATGATGCTCGCTGCTGTTGGCGATGAAGGCTCCTCGCCGCTGCTGCTTTGACTTCCGAAGCGTTGCAACGGCGTCGTATCGCAGACACTTGCAGGACGCAAGCTGCTCATTTTTGCGGCAATTGTTTTCGAGGGTGTGTGTGTGAGTGTGGGTGTGTGTGGGTTGCTCCTATTGCACCTTGCGAGTGTCGTGTGTGGGCATTTTTTGTTTATTTTATTTATGTTTTTTTTTTAGCTATCAGCAGAAGCCCAAATATTTGAAGTGGACGTTGGTAAATAATAAATAAGGCAGTGGCGAGTTTTTGGGCAGACGCTAATGGAATCGGAAACGAAACTGGTCTATTTGCTTTGGCTTCGATGGGTAACGAAAATCATTTACAAAGTTGTCTTCTCTTTTTTTTTTGTGAGTGATAAGCGTTTTTGGTGGTAAAATAAGAACCGAGCTGCAATCGATAAATTAAAGTAAACAACAAAATGGAAATTGCGCAAGTGAGTAGTCGAAATTGTTGACATTTACTGCTGGCGATGCATAAATTAATTGCTTGAATTTGTCTTAAATATTTGCAATTGCATTGCTTTCATTTGCATTTCTACTTTTACGCAGAGGTTGCTTAGCTTAGCCATAATTATTGTTTATTTCGTTTTATTATTCCATTTGTTTTTACAATTTTTCACTTTCGATCTGCTACTTTTTACGCGTTCTTTCGCATGCGCAGCGTTCTGAATACACAGAAAGAAAATTGAATTGCCGCCTAAATACCGAAAGCGACCACAGCGCTCGACAGAATACGAAGAACTGAGCGCAGCAACCACTATCAGTAAATGTCCAAGTACCAATGAACGCTTGTACTGCTGAGAGTACAAGAGAGCCGAAAGCACGCGCGCTCTCTCTCTTCTGTTCTTCGTAAAATCTCCTTTAATGCACATTGGAGCGCTATTATTAAAAACTCCGTAATGTGAATCACTCGGATTAAATTTAATTTTATTCATTCCCAGAAGATATTATTGAGGTTTTTCAAATGAATCTTTTGCAATTTGACAATTTAATTTTCCTCTCGAATTATAAATAATTATACGAGGCAGGTGACTGACCCTGTTATTGCCTTAATTCACATTAGTTCCGATAACATTTCTTATCTAGGCTTAAAATATGAATTACCTGAACACGAAGCGAGTCCCGTTCTATTCTCCTCACACGAGTAGAATACGGTGAGAGTGTGCATAATTTGGTTTTGCTCTCTCTCTCTCTGCGTGTGCCAAACATACAAACAAACATAAAAGGCTTGTCTGTCTTTGTCTTCGTATTTAGTACAATTTGTTTAGCGGACGTGTGCGGTTGTATACCAGCTTTGATGAGGAGAGTGCGTTACGCTGCGCTGCGTCAAATGCTTTGATTTTTTCGTAATTGTTTATGAACAACAGAAATAAATAGTTTTTAGTAACGTTAATAAGCAAAGACCAGCAAAGTGGATGAGCAAATTTGGCATCTGGTTTTTGGAACGGAAAAAACATTGAAAACCTATTAATTTTGCCACAAGCGCATTAATTCTATTGATTTGTGTTTGAAGGTAAAATATTCATGCGTAATATGGATTATTTATATACATCAATCATTGCTATATGTGTGTGTGTTAGTAGATAAGAAAATCCATCGATTTTGTGGAAAGTAAAATATATGTAAAAAAAAAATGAAGAATGAAAGCAAAATAAAAGTCAGATAGCGAAACATGTGTGAAAAGCTAAAATTGATGGAGGTGTGGGTGCTTCAGTTGTTATATTTGCCATATCGTAGAATGGCCACAAAGTAAAATCGACATATGCAACGCAGAATGTTTACATTGAATTCGTTGTCAGTGTTTACGTGTGTGTATGTTTGCCTGTGTGCCAGGTTCAAGGTCATTGTTAATTTGGCAAGATGTGCGAAGGAAATCAATAAATATTAATTATTATTTTTTTATTATCGTTATTATTATTTTTGCGAATGGAATTATTTTCTAATCGATATTTTCTCTATTTGCCCAGTCAGCCCTAATCACGGAACGGTAATTAAAGGCATTTCACGGTGATTTTGCTCTGATAAATTTAATCAGCCATTCAATGCGACACGTAACCATAAACCCGATTTGCAATTGGAAAAATCGAAAGTAATAAGAAATTATTGCGTTGTATACAGAATAACAAGTTGTGTTATCTGTAATATTAACTAACTGTTTAGTGAAGTTTACATTAGTAACTAGGTGAAAGAACTTTGCTAACATTTGCTTCCCACTCTCATTTGCAGAACACAACCAGAAACGTCGACTTAAATTTCAATGTCAGGCGCGTGTGAATGCCATAACAAGCATGAATTTAATACTCCTCATCATTTACATATTAAGTAAACAAGCTTTTTACACACACACACACACAGACCAATGCACACACACATTCATACATACGTAGGTATAATGACCACACATGGACGACGACGTCAGCGTCGTTGGTGTCATTTTGCCTTCCGCCAGCAGCAGCGACGTTAACGTCGTCAATAAGTCTGCAAGTAGTTCTGGGCACTGCCTTTTGATCAGCCCCGTTTTACAGTTGCAGTGTGGCCGTGAAATGTTCAATGTTCCAGTCAAAATGGGAAATTGCCGTCGCCTTTTCCATTCATGTGAATATTCAATTATAATATTTTAAATTCATTATTTACATTATTTCATTTGCTGTTATTTATGAGCAATTACATTTTGTGTTCATTTCAACAGGCAGATTGTTTGACCTTATTTCACAGCATGCACCGCTTTAGCATGACATTTGAATGCTATGGAGTGAAGAGAGTGTGAGATGGGGGAGAAGGATTGTTGAGAGCAAGATAAACGCATATTGCTATCATTCTGTATTCTGTTGTGGCAAACTGTGAATAACATTTACCTAATGCACTTCAACGCTTGATTAACTGTTTCCAGATAGCTGTTAACCTGTTCGCGCTTTCTTACTTTGTTTATTAAACAATTAAAAATAAGTGCTAAAATTGCACTTTTCATTTAGATAAAAATCTTTAAAGTGTTTCGTATTTAATTAAGAAGCTGTTTTGATCATTAAAACATATACTAAATACTCCCCTCGCTGGAAGACAAATTATTCATTGCTATCAAAGCAGACAAGCCAACAAAAGGTAAACTTCGTTATGCTATCTAAAAATAGATTCTGTTTGCTGTGACGAACAAGTAACTGAAGTAAACGATTGGAAACAGACAACCGACTGCAATTCCAACCGAATTTAGCTTGTTTCTTTGTCCGCTGAAATGCCAAACAATGGCGACTGTAGTTGCTGCTTTACAGGTTGCAAGCTGCTTATTACAACGCTCCATTAATGGGCAAGCCTTAACAGAGTTTCACAAATTACAGTCGTTCTGTTCAATCAAACTATTTGCAGAGCCCATTAACATTAACTCGATCCCAACTGAGAATCTCTAACTACTGGTTTGCTGCAAGCTTGTTGACCTGCGAGTAGCAATTGACTCACGACTCACGCTGAATCCTGTGCACATTTCTTTCTAATTGGAAATATAAAATGCAAAGATACAAACTAGTTGAAGCGCAACCGGTTCACGGTTCCGCAGCTGAACACAATGCCTGTTCTTTAGTTCCATTTCGCATTGTGTTATCGAATAATTGTTTAGTTTATTATATAATAAAATTAATGCTTGCAATAAAATACTGGCAAATTAAATGAATGAAACAGAATAGTAATTGTTAATTATTTTTGAGAATATTCCATTTTTTTTTAATTTTACTGCTATTTGATTTCGTAGGAGTTCTTAGAAAACGTGGAAAAGCGCCTTCCACAGACGTTGCTCATACTCGAATGAACTGATTGGCTCGTAATATCATTACAAAGCATAACAATGAATGAATCACAGCATGCTTACTTTCGTCACGGCTATCCTTTTTTTCTTTTGTCTTTTTTCAAAGAAACCGTTTGCCTTACTCATACATGTATAGCTATGTCTGAGGCTGTGTAATCCCATAATTCTTTTACAAGTTATTATCTTTTCTACCCTCCTTTTGCAGAAATTACGTATTTCAAACTTTAACATTTTTAACTTTACAACAGAAGAGGCGAAATCTGTGCTGTGCTCTGCTGCCTGCAACGCTTCTGTCAAAGCTGAAGCACAAGTTCACTGTCAAGTGAAGAGAGAGAGAGAGAGTGTGCGTAAAGCTTTTGTAAGCTTTTCTCGTCGTTTTAACTCACCGAAAAGCACAACAACTAATTGGAAATGAGTAAAGAATCATCAGCGAGCGAGACAACACCGCTCCGTCGGCCGGCAAGTCAATTGAGTGCAGATTCAAACGCAAACGTGGCCAGTGGCAACAACAATAACAACCACAACAATAGCAACAACAAGCACGCTGCTCAACCTGCTCAAATAACATTGACTATTCCCAGCAGCAGTAACGACAACAACTCGACCAGCAGCATTGAAGAACGCTTACAAAGCAACACACAACAACAAACACAACAAAATATAACAAATATGGACACAAACAAACGAATTTTATGTCGAGTGGGACTTGATATTTTGATTTTGCTTTGCGGTGAGTGTTGCCACAACCTATTACTACTATTACATACATTTGTCAACGTGGGCACACTGTTATGTGTGAATTTGCTGCAATATTTGTTGTCGCATTGTTTTTCTGTGTATTTTATCTTTATGTAATTGTCGGCATCTGTATGTGTGCACTGGCCTTGCTCAGCAGAGCTTTTTCTCATTGATACACACACGTCTATAAATACTCTCTGTTGCGCTCTTTTATTTGTGATTTTAAACAGCTGATCGATCCACATTGAATTGTTTGAGCCAGCAAGCAGAACTCCAAACAAATTGGGCGAGAATTTGTTTACCATTGCTGTTAATCTTAATTACATTTTCAAATTTAAAAGTGATTTTGTAAAATGTGTCAGTAGTAGCAGTACTGCTAATGTTAATTGCTTTCAACTTTACCTGAGCTTTATATCAATATTATCGCAGCATAGGTGCAAAAATGAGTCACCCAAAAGGGGCAATTCGGATTAGTTCGAATAAAAGCTTAATCCATAATAGCTTTTTTACTTTTGAGAAAGTTTTGTTGTTTGTTTATATTATTATATTATATTATTGGCAGCTGCAAAAAATGGGCACTACACCTTATTTTTTTAAAGGTAAGTGCGAACGTTGTCGCCATTTTTACCAGTTCTGACCTCAAGCTTAATTTACAGCTTTGTGTTTATATTTGTTTTGACTTGTTAAATGTATTTCATGCAATGCAATATTTACGTACGTGCGCAAATACTCACATACTGGTTATTTGGGTAAAAAACAAACTTGATAAAAAAATATTAAAAAAAACCAACAGAATTTCGCTTGTATGTTACATTACATAATGAATTGCTGAATTATGTGTGTGCATCAAGCTGAGTTGACTCATTCCACTTAAGGCTTAAGTCGTTATTGGCGATTAAGAACCAGAAGGTGCACGTCATAAGAAAAACCAAAGAAACATACTAAAAAATAAAATAACCTACCACCAATCATGAATGAATCAGTTTTCGGCAACTTATCTGTTGTCCAATTAAATTAAAGCCCGTCAACTAAAAGCCCGCAATTAGAAGTGCTGAAATTGCCAATAAACGTGAAGGGAATTTACACGCAATGCTGAAAGTAGCTATCTAATCACAGAAACTTTATATTTCATATAATTCTCCCCTCTAATTGTTTCCATAAATAAGAAGCGTTGACATTAAAAAATAAATAAATAAATAAAAAGAACTTTCAACCCCAGCTGCACACTTAATCAAATATGTAAAAACACAAATAGTTCTTTCCAAATTAATTCCAATTAGTTGTAACGTTTTAACAATATATATATGTATATGTATATACATATAGTAGACTCATTCCAAAGCAGATTCCAGTGCCTTTTAAGAGCAACTATGCAGCACCTTTTAAGATTGTCTGCCCTGATCTGATTCTGATCTGATGGACTTTTTTCCGAGTGTCTGTCGCCGACTAATTTGGGCGTAAATTAGTTTTGACGCAAGTCGCTGAGAAAGTGATGTGTCCAAACGCATTCGATGCCTTTTCGAGTATTTAAATAACGCATTTTGGGTGTGTTCAACTTCTTGACTTGAGACTTGACTGAAAATAAACTAGTATCGTCGCCGTTGACGTTAATTGAATGCGAACGAGCTGTGCCACAATTGAAAAACGACTTATTTCAACTTTTCGGTGGGCTTCTGTGGAGTCATTAAACTCATAAAAGAGAGAGAGGGAAAGAAAAACTGTACGCACTCCAATAATTTATAGTGCGTGAGTCAGAGTAGTGTGGGTGGAGTGGAAAACCAAGTAGAAAGAAAAATATTTATGCTACGCATTTCGTTTGTTGCCATGGTCATGGAGGCGATCAGTTTTCCAATACATGCCATGTTTATTTTCTACAAAAAAGAGAGGCAAGCAGACAATAACAAAACAACAACAACCACAAAAACAATAATATCAAACACGTTGAACAGATAGCAACAGTTTCGATGACTGCGGTGTTTTGCCCTGATTTTATGCAGAGGCTGTTTTCATTCTCATTTTTATCCATAACTATTACAAAGACTTAATTCCTGTGTGTATATATAGATGATGTCGATAAACAATGCACATATTCAAATCTTATCTTAACATTTACTCAATGTGTAAGCGGATTATGCATATAATGTGTTTAATATGTGTTATACATTTAAGATTTGAATATATTCATTGCGTGTATACAAAAATATTGTATATATCAAATGAATATATTCATTTCTAGGGTATCTTTCACCTGTATTATTCTTGCTTAGTTTCTTATTCATTTTTAATGTCCATGAGTGTACTTCATATACTAATAATAGCAAATTTTTATGGTATTAACTCTTTTGGCTGCTGACTAAGGTAACCCTTATCAGCAAATTTGCTGATAATTTCTATCAAATATATTTAATGCTTAAACCGAACAACTGATTGTATCATTCTTGGTTAATTTCCTGTACTTTTTATTTCTACGAGTGTATTTCGAACAGTTTTAATAGCTAGAATCAGCAAAGAGAGACTGTTGTTAGCCCTCTTAACTATTGTTTAGGGTATCTTTAGTCTGTATTATTCTTTTTTGTTTTTGAAATTTTATCTCAAACCCTAATGTGCTCTATTTCGCTAGACAAAACCAGTCTGAAATTGGCTTTTTGTTGCTATTGTTTATGGTCGCCAATCTTCAGCTCTGTTGACGACCTGCCATGCCACGACTTATGGGCTGAGGCACACAAAGGCGTTGCATGTTGGGATCTACCTGGGTGACACCGACACCTTTGCCAGCTCTCCCTACTTCTCTGGAATTTCCTGGTAATTGTTGCACATGTGCAATTAATGTGTCGCCTCCCAGACAGAGAGAACGAGCACTGATTTTGAGTTGTGAAGCGTAAAATGCTTAGATCACTGAGACTTGTCTTCAGTTGATGGCAGTTGATAAATGAGAAAATACTTTGTCTCGCTGATCCATCAATTTGTGGACTGTCAGTCAGCCAGGTCTAAAGTCTTAAATGGAGTCTGGAGTCTGCCGTCTGCAGTCTGCTGTCAATTGGCCAGAGGTTGGCCAGAGTGCAAATCTTTTGGCATTAATTGCCTTTAATTAAACTTCCGTCTTGTTTAATTAGCGCCGCTAGAATTCAACTGCCAGACAGAGAGACAGCAGTGGCCATTTCTGTTGCAAATGAGATGAGAAGATTTTGAATGCCAGCATTAAGAAATAGTTGCTTTTATTGTTGCACGATAAGCGAGTGAGAGGTGGTAATGCTTCTAACGTGCCGCACAATGTTGTTTGTGTGGCCCACAAAACGCTTTTGTAAATTTTGCCGCAACTTGTTTGGCGCCCAGCTCAAAGAAGAGTGCGTCGCACTTAAGTACACAACAGCATCAGACAGATATAGATACACAGATACAGATAGATACAGTATGCAGTTGCACATATAAATATGTGTACAGCGAGAGAGAGAGAGAGAGAGAGAGAGATAAGTAAAGTATGTAATATGTGGCATAGACCGGTGGCAGCAGGGCGGCGGCTCCCTTTTTGTCTTAAGTTGAGCAGGGGCAAAGTGTGCTCCAGAACGTCATTTACCTCTTTGTGTTTGTTTATCAAACAAATTGTGTACAATTTTTTGTTTTGTCGGCATACTGTGATTTAAGCATTATTGAAATGGACTTGACACCAAATGGGACGCAAAGCACTTTCAAAAATAATAATATTAAAATGCGACTGTTGCTTTTTTTCTCATTTTTCTCTGTTCGTTTATCGTAATCATTTAGTTGAACTTGCTGTGACACGATTTGGCGTTTGCCACTAAACGAAGCACTTCCGTCGCAGGCTGTGCAAGCCCCATCTACCTTCCCCTCCCTCTACTACTTGCTACTTGCTACTTGCTACTTGCTACATATGTGTGCATCATTTACCCATTCCATTTGTAGCATTTTTAATCGAGTTATGCTTGGTTGGATTTTCACTCATTTAATATTTGTTGCAGACATTTACGATCAGATTATAACTGCCACATACTCTCGTTTTCATGCCGCAAAGTCGTAAAATCCATAGAGGAGCTACCGTTCTGTGGCAGGATTAGCCGCCCGCATACAAAGGCCACTTGCTGCACGTAATATGACTCTAATCTGGCAACAATACATGATGCTCATGGAATAGCTTTCCCAGCGGAGATCGTTAAAAATCTAGACAATTGTCGCTACAGTTTTTTTTTATATATTCTTTTTGTTGTTAGAGATCGAACCTGTTTTTGGTGCAGCTGTCCTGTCTGCTTACTTTCCCCTCATCTTAGAGCTGTTCACCTTTGTCGCGCCCTGATCCCTGATTGCCTTGCTCAACATGAGTTCCTTTCTATTGTGAAATGAATCTGCAGCAGCGACAGCAGCATCATCAACTTGCCTGCCTCGAATGTTGCGCATTGCGCACAATCGTCACCACTTACGTCTTGGGTTGTTCCATTTATATATATATGTATATATAAATTTAGCGCAGTTACGTCTTTACTTGTGAATCACTTAAGTCTATAGTCATAATACTTACAGCATAAGCTTTCTCTCAAGAAAAGAATAAGAAATAATCTTTACAAATTTCTTAAAATTAAACAAACTAAAATGACAATCACTCTGAAAACTATCAAGTTTTTATGGTTATAAAAATTAATTCTAGATTCTAAATGTGTAAATAACAAATAATAAAAATAAAATAATAACCAAGAAATAATTTCTTTAAATGACTTGAAATTAAATAAAATTTAAAGTTAAATAGGCTCTTTTCTATTTTTTGAAATATATTTTATCATTAAGAAATATCTTTAAATAAAAGTAGTAAATCTAAAATGTTTGTCATATTAATAATAATAATAATTAAGTAACAAAAAAACTGATATGAAAATGTTTTGTCAACAGACATAAAAATCAATATATTTTCTGAATAATAAGCCGAGCGCCTTGGTGACTTTCTAAATTTCAGTTCAGTTTCTTTTTCTGAGTGTAGCAACTTCCAATTCGGTTAATAGACTCACAGATTTTGTGTGCAGTCCGTTTTAAGTTGAATGTGGTATGTTTAGTGGCAATACACATCTACTCAGTTATTTCTGGCTCACTAGTGAAACCGCCCTCGCATTTCATGCTTACAGATGCGTCAAGGCCTCTCTGGCTTTCTAATTTTAATTTAGGCTCGTCGACCTGTTCGGCAATTAAGGAAACTATAACCATAACTGTAACTGGTAATTGTAACTCGAATTGGTGCAAGTGCTGCGATGCATTAATGCACTTTTAATTGAACACTTGTTCTGCTGTATGTATTTAATAAGGGTGTATTATAATTAGCACTGCACTCATTGTGAAAACAAACATATTTCAAGTGTCAACTGACACGATCCACTGCAGCGACTCTGTGATGGATGTGTTGCACGCTGCTGCGCTCAACCTTTGATCAATCAATCAATCAACCAATCAATCAATCAGAGTGTGAGTGTGCATACTGACCATTTGTCTGGCTGTGTCATTTGTATGCCACGAAAGTTATTATTAATGGTATGTTGTGCTGCATTTGTAATTTAAAACAAATGCGTGAGTGTCTTGTTGAAAGGCTGAAGATATTTTGCCTCCCTCTCCCCTCCAACACTAGAGACTCCCGCTCGTCGCCCTCGCCCCGCTCTCCGCGCTGTTTGCAGCTGTTGCGCCCAAAAATAGTCGTTGGCATTTTTAACGAGCGTCGTCGCCGTTGTCGTCGTCTCGTTGTCTCGTTGTCTCCCCCTAAATGTATGCCCCAAGAAGTCGAGTAGTAATCTTATCAATAGCTTGGACATATCGTAAGTCAACCGTGTCAGTCATACAAAAATATATTTGTAGTAAGAGCGGGAGTGAGACGGTCGATAATGTCGCTTAATACTCGACACAAGTCCCAATGACCTACTAAATAAAATATTGATAAATCATTGACGTTTATGCTTTATTATTCGATCGATCTAAAATTGTTTGCTTTTGCTTTTTCTTTTTTCTTTTTTCTGTTTTTTTTTTTTACTTATTTTCAGTTGGCTTTCCCATACTATTATTCTATCTGCTTGGTGATCCCTATAAACGTGGCTTCTTTTGTGACGATGAATCCCTGAAGCATCCATTCAAGGAGTCCACAGTGAGGAACTGGATGCTCTACTTCATTGGGATGGTTTTACCACTGGGCACTGTAAGTTGAAAAGCATTTTTGGGCAAACAAAGGCATTTAATCGAAATGAATTGAATGAAATGAAAATGAAAATACGAGAATATAAATGAATTTAATTGCCGATTCTTCGCTGCGGGTTGGAGGAGTACTTGGCACTGCTCCAAAGTGGCTCTGGCCACCCATGTGAAATGTGTCAAGCATATGTCAGTTGTTGCTGTTGCACAATCATTTCAAGTTCACAATTGCCAACAGCTCTTTAATGTGCTCCACTTTGAGGCGGTTGCAACACAACATCAGCAGCAGCAGCATCGGTAGTGGGAGATATGGCATCTGGACACATGCAGCACATTTAACTGGAGCAGCATGTGTCTGTACTACAAAACTATAGCCGTAATTCATAGAAAGTTCCAATAAAACTATATTTACAAATATACCATGAAAATGGGCCAGTGTAAATATTTGCATACGCTTCATTGCCTATTTACAACTTAAATGAGGGTAAACAATTTTCAAGGAGGTGCTAAAAGGAAGAGAATCCACCATTGATAAAATTCTATTGAATTTGCTTGGCTCTTTCGCAGATGCTGATCGTTGAAGTGCTGCTCTCGCAAGAGGCCAGTGCGAACGGAACTGGCACGCCTCGCAGGTATATCTTTATGAATTATGAGATACCCGACTGGATGATCGAGTGTTATAAGAAAATTGGCATTTTTGGCTTTGGCGCCGCCGTCACTCAACTAACCACGGATATAGCCAAGTATTCGATTGGTCGCCTCCGTCCACATTTCTTTGCGGTAAGTTTGGCAATCGATCAACAATTAAACGAGTAGAGTTGCCAATTAATTTTAATGCGCAACATGTGCAACATTATAAACATGTGTGTGTGTGTGTGTGTGTGTGTCTTGCTACAGCAAAAAGCCTATAAATACATAAGTGGTGCCTTCAATGCGGCTTTCGCAATGGTTGCTTGCCACTCCGAATGACAATTTGGAGTTATATTTACACATGTTTATTTAAAGCATTTTGAGCTGCGAGTTGAGAACGACGGGGGCTTCGAATAGAACAGCCAAGTTTGATAAGACTGCTTGGATTTCAAAATAATAATTAAATAAAAAGTAAAATAAATAATAATAAGTCGCTTTCAAACAATGTTGCATTATACATTAAAAAAAAAACGAGTTTAAAAAACAACTATTTAAAATTGATATTAAATTGACAATGAAAAAAAAGTAATAATAATAAAGTTAATATTAAATCTAAGTGTATTAAAATTGGGCAAATTTAAGTAGCTTAGATCTTTGATTCTCCCTCTCTGATGTGCAGAGAAGGAGAGAGATAAGTCAGATGTGTTGGGCAAATCTCCGAATTAAGATACATTTAGCAGGGTTAAGCAGAATTAGTTGGTCTACTGGGAATAGAAAACATAAGTTAACTATTAACAACACATGTTGTATAACTTATATATTTGCAACTACAACTTTTGTGGGGGGAAATGAGATATAATTGAGATTGAGGGGAACTTGCAGTCCCCATCTGTCAGCCAGCACAGAGACGCCCTATTATTTAGTGAAGTGCAGCAACAGCGCTGCAAAATTGAGCATAAAATGCGTAGCAGCGGGTTTTTTTTTTTTTTTTTTGGTTTTTTGTAAATATGCCGCACATGTTGCAAATAGCAAGGGGGGGACTCCACTGACTGAGACTGACACTAAGCAGCTTAAGTTTAGCGTGTTTTCGCTCAAGCCTCAACAAGTCAATTGTCATTACGCAGGTGTGCCAGCCAGTCATGCCGGATGGCTCGAACTGTGAGCTAAATGCCGGCAAGTACATAACGGACTTCGAGTGTCGAGGTGTTGGCTCAACGGCTCGCATGCTGAAAGAGATGCGTCTCTCGTTTCCCAGCGGACACTCCAGCTTCACCTTCTACACCATGGTCTATGTGGCGGTAAGTTTTCTTTAATTGTTGCCGCCTCTGTTTGTTTCTTGCTCATTCTTGTTTATTTCTTAACTTGCAGCTCTATTTGCAAGCGCGCATGAAATGGCGTGGCTCGAAGCTGTTGCGTCACTTTCTCCAGTTTATGTTCATCATGATTGCCTGGTATACGGCGCTGAGTCGTGTCTCGGACTACAAGCATCATTGGTCGGATGTGCTGGCCGGTTCGGCCATTGGTGCCGTCTCTGCCCTAATCGTGGTAAGTTATACCAAAGTAGCACCTATTCCCACCTCCCCGCATGCCGTTTTTTGTTGTTGTTGGATTTACTTGTCATAATTACACTCAATTTACACACACATATCACTGATCATCTTTTTTTAGTGCTACTGTTTGCCCAAAGCTTGGTTCAACTTGCGAACAGCTTGTTGGCCCAGCACAGAAGGCAAGAAGGCACAGTGACTTCTCGGCGCCCAGAAGCAGTAACTAGCAGTGATAGAGATTTGTTCCACTAGATTGTTGCTTGATCATTGTAAAAACAAGAGAATTGTGCAATTAAAGTAACATGAACTGATATCCACAACATTGGCGTTTCTTTTAAGTCGTCAGATGTGCCGCATTTGCTTAGATAAAAAGGCCCGCAAAACCATGCTTTGATTTTCAGTTGTATTTCTTAGTAATTATGGTATCAAAAAGAAAAAAACTGGCAATTAAACTAGTCTTAGTTTATTTATACTGCTTGTGTGTATTTCTACATACAAACAAAATATAAAGTAAATGTTTTAAGTTTGGTCCTTTCGCTGCTGCTATTCAGTAAATCATATAATACCATACCATACTTTTAGGTGCTTACTTAAATGCTCTTCACTTTAAATATAATGAATTCTATATTTATTTAAAATTCAACTTCAATTCTTTATTTTCAGGCCAACTACGTATCGGACTTGTTCACCAAAAGTCCGAGCACAAAGCCGTACATGCCCCAAAGTTCACAGGATGTTAGCCAAACGCATTCATCGGTTGTGGTTACAACAAATTAGCCAATTATTGCCCGCTTTAGTATTTGTTTAGGACACACATTCCATAATTTATAAGCAAAACGGGGAAGCCCAAATTTGTATCTGTTGCGTATTGTCAAAAGAAAGCAAAGCTTTCGTGTGATTTTAGTTACAAATATGCCATTTAAATTTTAAATTATTTTATTTAGACGTTTTTTATTTTATGTATGTGTGTGTAATTTTCCAATGATTTTATGGATTTTTAAGGTATTAACTTAAGGTATTTTGAGATAATATGATATGATTATAACTCATGACTATAATCACTAAAGTGACCTTAAGATTTTATAAAATTTTACTTGCTACTTTTTAAAATCGAATTGAATCGATTAGTATTATGCTAACTTGAGTCTTTAGTTCTCGATTAAGAAGCTACACGATAAGCACTGTAACTGAAGTAGGAAAAAATTGTGTATTTAATAAAGCATTTTACATAAAATAAGCAAAACTGAGTTTTCTTTGAAAATATTTGGATTAAGGGACAACTACTTCCTATCGTTGTTAAATGTTTCTAGTTATCGATAGTTAATGACAATATATACAAAATACTAACATCGGTAGTTAAATATATATCGATATTCTAGTAAATTCATCACATTTTCACATATCGATAGATTTTAACATTCCGAGTGATATCAGCACGCCTAAACAAAAACCGGCTTGTTATTTTTTCCGCAGAAAAAGGTAAATATTTCCTTCAATTAATGCGCTTAGAGGCTTTGACGAACAACACTGCACACCAAATGTAACCCATTTCACTTTATGCTGGACTTTTATCGATTGATGTTGAAAGCACTGGCGTTTAACACATGACGTGTCACCAGTTCTAACACAAATTCTGCCGATTTTTTCTGATTTTAGGTGTACAGTATCAAAATGATTACCGACGTACAATTGGCAATATTTTCTAATGTTTTGGGCGTATTCCTGTTCCTGCTTGTTGTTGCCTATCACTACATCAACGCCAACACGGGCAAGTAAGTATAATCGTCGAGGACTCCAAATATCTATGGCAAAAACCATTTCAATTTATTTTCAATTTCGCAGGTCGATCATCAAATCCAAATGATCCTTAAGGTTTCCACAAATCAATTAATACGACTAATATTGTAGAGCATTCGACATTCGAGTAATAATAATAAAAATGGTAACTTAAAGATTAATCCATATCATTAAGTGCATCTTTCATTGCCTGCACATCCAGCAGAGCTTTGCCAGTTCCACGTTCCTTACGTGTGCTGAAAGTCCTCTGTGTGGGATGACCAAAACTGAAGGCCTTAATGTATGGTAATTTGGACTCATTGGCCAACGGCATATTATTGTCCACATCCACATCCATGTCATTGGAATTCTTACTTTTTCGTACTTTGCTAGCCTTTGCTTGATCGAAGCGATAGTTGGCCGGAAACTTGTGCACTGTAATGCAATGATCCTTACGCTCCCTAGGATCATTAAACTTCACGACGCACTCTTCGATGTAGCAGGAATAGCGCGGTTTGTCGCCACGCTCCACACTCGCCGCAAAATACAAATCATGCTGTTCGGTGATGTGCAGATCCAGCAGATGCGCAGTCGGCAAATGCCGACGACATTGGATGCAGCTGTAATCCTGTGCCTGTGTCGACTTCATGTTCACTTTATTCTTTTTGGAAGTGGAACTTTTTGAGTCTGTAGTAGCTTCCACTATATCGTCATAGTCGACGAGCACACCAAGTTTCTTAAATGGCGGCAGTATTGGCGAAGTTGTGCGCAGATCTGTGGGTTTAATATAACCAACGCTCATCCCGGTTAAAATGCTATTTAATTGCTCTTTTGTGAGCGGCAAGCCGAGAAACGTTTCCACATTCATTCTGCACTAGCTTTTGAAACAGCTGATATTTTCTATCGATGTTCATAATGACCGATACAATTCTAGGAATATTAAAATCTAATAAATTATGAAGGAAGGGAAGGTGGAGGGTACTTTAAAGCATTAATATCATTAATTAAGCATTAATATCATTAAAAAGATTATATTTATTATGATCTGCCTTCTGTCATTTGCGTTCCAATATATCGATAGGTCGATAAGTATGCTTGTTAGCCGATAACTACTTGTGTTCGTTAACAAAATATATACTGTCTGAAAACAATATCAGCTCTACTCTATAAGAGTTAGTGTTAAAAACCAAATTAGTATCTCCCCAAGAGAAAAGTATTACAAAAAATATTTTTAAAAAATGGCAACTGAAAGCGAAGCTGCAGTTGCTGTGGACTGTTTTGATATAGAAAAAGTAGCAGCTCTTTTTGAAAGGAGCCTCCAAGACGACGACGATGTACGCATGGAAGACTATCTGGAAGCATATGAGGAAATCATGAAGTGAGTTAGCTGAGATGAGCTGAATACCCCTACACAATACTAATAAGACTCTTCTGCTTAGATTCTTCATGCTGATGGGAAGCGTGTTCACCTTCGTCAGCAGCGATGTGCGCAGCAAATTGGACATTCTATACGAGCTGCGAAAACAAGACACGGATGAGGCTAAACACTTTGACAGCATCAAGACAATGCTGTTGTATGAGAAGGAAGCCAGCCTGCTGCATCAGAAGGGCTACGTGTCTGGCAGTCGCACATTGTTGCGACTGCATCGTGGTCTGGGTACTTATCTTGTTGCAATGATAAGAATTGTTATCTTTTAACATCCCACGTTACAGAGTTCGTGTACGAGTTTCTGAATCGTCTTCAAGAAATCGCCGATGATGAAAAGTCACACCATGTGTGTAAGTCAGCATACAACGACACACTGGCCAAGTATCACTCATTCCTCATACGCAAAGGTGCTCAAATGGCCATGTATGCGATGCCTACACGTGGCGATCTCCTCAAGCGCGTCTGTCGCAACGTGGATGTGTCCAGGGCCGTTGCGAAGCTGCCGGAGATGTTGCAAAACATGCGCATTGTCTATGATCGAACGGAACAGCTTTATGCACATGAAGATCTGCACAATCTGCCTTAGATTCCTTTAGGATTAACCATGAATTACGCTTGTATCGTCGCCTTGTGGATGTTTTTCAACTATTTATTCGATGTCTGCATTCCAATTTTTGTTTGCAGTGGCTGTGCACATGTTTGTCTCATTAAAGCTTTGCAATGACTGAAGAATTATGTTTCTCAAATATATATTTCACTCCATATCCGTCGTTTACTCAAAAATAGTTTTAGGCATGCTATCTGTGATGAAAGCCAATTACAATCTAAATCGCTTTGATTAGATTGGACAGGCGCGAACAGCTGTCTTGAGTGCATTGCACCGAATCCAAACATTGCTATCGGGCTTTAATTTGTTGGAGGCTAAAAACCGCAATAGGCCAAAACCCAGAATATTTAAGCGTCACTCTTAAGCACCAATGGCCGCTACTTAATGGCCGACAACTTCCGGCTTTATTACGCCGTTGATTACGTGTTTGTCTATCCCCTATCAGTTAACAATTTACAAACGGTTTCATTGGCCAAATTACCAACACTTAAATCAGTCAATTTGTGTTGTGCCAAGTGCAAAATAAAAAAGTGACGACTATGATGGGCCTATCTGGGAATGTAAGCAAACACAAATCAAAATAACTTAAAACGGGTGAACTTGGCTATCTGCGACTCATTTGGAAATAGTCCGTCGAGCCGTTTACGCCGTAAAAAAGATTCCGTGAATGGCGCTATGAATACACAGTCGAATATTAAACGTGAAACGAATCCGTTTCTGCAGGCAAATTTTATTTCAAAGTGGTTTTTTGTGTGAGTTTAATAATCCTGTGATTTATATAGTAATTAAATATAAGTTACGTGCCGAATTAAATAAAATACAAAGTTTTTGCTCAGACTCGAGTCCACTTTGATTGATAAACTAAGCACTTTTGAGCCCTGTGTCTTCTGCCTGCCTCGATTACATGGTCAACGAGATACTGCCACTATTTATAGGCTTGTTCCTAATCAGTTATTGCCAAGCTTTGGCATAATGATTGAATAATAATTTAACTGTGCATCGTCACGTTGCTCCCTATCGTGATGTGTTAATCTAGAGCTCTGTCGGTATTATTGATTTTGATCTATCTCAATTTAGATGGATGCGACATGTATTTCGCAAAGGACGCCGTGAAGAACTCAGTGACGATGAGCTATACGCAAATCTGTCCTGCTTCGATAGTGAAAAACTGACGGATGCCTTGCACCGGCCTTGGATACGTGAATCCCAACGGAAGCGGCCAAGCTTGCTGCGTCTGATCTTCACATTCTATGGCTGGCAATTTGTGCCCGTTTGCCTGATCTACTCAATCCTAGAAATTGCTATACAGTGAGTAAAATTGACATTGACTCCTTGAAGACAATCTAATTTCCCCGCTGAATATGTTTGACTCATTTCTATTACGAGTATTTTTGTTATGCAGCGCCTTTCAGCCACTATTCCTGGGCGGACTGATCTCGTACTTTGCCGAGGGACAGACCAGCATCACCAAGGAGTCCGCTTATCTGTATGCGATGGGCATTGTGCTGTGCTCGCTGGTCACCTCGCTGGTGTTTCATCCATTTATGTTTTATGTGTTTGCCGTGGGCACCCGCATACGGCTCGCCTGTGCCGGACTCATATACCGAAAGTGTCTGCGTGCGGCGATCAATGGCAGAGAAGGTCTCGGCGCTTTGGCCATATCAGTGATGTCCATCGATTTGCCACAGTTCGATTTGACGTTCTATTTCTTTCACGATCTGTGGAAGGGTCCCGTAGAAGCGATCATCTTTGGTTGCATTATGTACATGCGCATTGGCTGGACAGCACTCATTGGAATTGCGTTCATAATCCTGCTGATTCCGCTGCAGGCCTGGGCTGCCAAGGCGGCGGCTCACTATCGCACGAGGTCCGCGGAACAGCGAGATCGCCGAGTCAAGCTGATGAACGAGATTATTGGCGCCATACAGGTGATCAAAATGTATGCGTGGGAGCAGTCCTTTGCCAAGCTAATTGCCCATGTACGCGGACTGGAGGTGAAGTCGATTCGCGGCTCCATGTGCATCTACGCGGCGCTGCAGTGCACCGACATGATATCGAAGGTGTCCCTCTTTCTCAGCCTCATCGCTTACGTGTACACGGGAGATGTGGTCACCGCCGAGAAGGTGTTCATACTCTCGTCCTACTACAGCCTGCTCAACGATTCATTGCTTCACTTTTGGCCACTGGCTGTGACAACCTGGGCCCAGACTGTGGTCAGCGCCAGGCGTGTGACCGATTTTCTCCAACTGACTGAGTCACCCACGGTCAAAGGATGCTCGAGCTGTGGCGACAATCCCGCTCTGCAACTGGACTTGGGCAAGCCGGCCAAGCCCATATTTGCCGGACGACTGCATTGCACGGAGAGTTCCTTGAAATCACTGCGCTTTCAGAATGTCAGCGCCAGCTGGAACAAGCCAAGCATTCTGCAGCAGCGACGAGCGCATATTGAAGGCATCAGTTTTGATCTGCAACAGGCACAAATCGTGGGCATTGTGGGCAACGTGGGCTCCGGAAAGAGTACCCTCCTCAACGTCATCTTGGGCGAAGTGGAGCTAATGCAGGGTCGCGTCGAACTGCACGGCAAGTTGAGCTATGCTCCGCAAGAGCCATGGATCTTTCAGGGCACCATACGGGACAACATACTGTTTGTGGAGCCCTACGATGAGCAGCGCTATCGTGCTGTGGTCCATGCTTGCCAGCTGGACTGTGATCTGGCGCTGTTGCCACACGGCGACGCAACTGTGGTGGGTGAGCGTGGCATCAGCTTGAGCGGTGGCCAGAAGGCAAGGATTAGTCTGGCTCGTGCCGTCTACCGTCAGGCGGATATCTATCTATTCGATGACCCGCTGGCAGCAGTGGATTCCCGTGTGGGTAAACTGCTGATGGACAAGTGCTTTCATCGGTTTTTGGCTGACAAACTGCGGATATTGGTTACGCATCACGTGCAGCTGCTGCAACATGTGGACCACTTACTACTGCTCGACTCAGGCCGCTTAACCCACCAGGGCAGCTATGCTGAGCTGCGGGATGTCATCGAGAAGCATGCAGCGCCTGACTTAGATGCCATTGAGGCGGATAAGCAACAGGTGAAGCGTGTCCTCAGTCAGGTGGACAGAAACTCCAAGCTGTCCCAGGACATGTCTGATGCTGCGGATGAGCAGCAACAGCAGCAAAATGCCAATGCGGAATTGCAGCAACAAGGCGCCGTTGGCTATGATATCTACCGGCATTACTTCCAGGCACTGGGTGCACCCATCTTGGTGTGCATAGTGCTCGCTCTCTTTGTGCTGGCTCGGGTTTGCCAAGCCCTCATGGACATCTTCATATCACGCTGGGCCACCTGGGAGGAGAATCGAGATTATGCCAATGCCGAGCAATTCGAGGAGACGCGCACCCGCATAGTCATCTGGTATTCGGTGCTGCTGCTGTGCACCCTGGCATTGTACTTGCTGCGCACCTTTGGCTTCTTTCTGCTGTGCCTGCGCATCTCACTGCGACTGCACAATCTGCTCTTCCATGGGATCATACGTGCCCGCATGCACTTCTTCAATGCGAATCCCTCGGGTCGTGTCCTCAATCGATTCTCCAGCGACATTGAGAATGTGGATGTGGCCCTGCCGCAGGCCATGATGGACTCCCTTCAGGTATCTTGTAGTCTGCCATATATCTAACATTATGGGAACTATATGAAATATGTACTAGTCGAATCTTGATCATCTTTTTTTCAGATATTATTTATTTATTCATGAATATCTATTTTGTCCCCTTCAAAGTAATCCCAATGAGATATTATACACTTGTGCCAGCTGTCAACAATTAAGTGAACATTCAAAATGGCCGAGCTTGTCGGCACAAGTGAGAGACATGAGTACCAACATAACGCTACAAAAAAATCGAAATTCGATTATACGTAACCCACGAAAATTCAAAATTCGCGATACTTTTTGAACACAACTCGTATGTCAACTGTTGTAGTTAGTTTGGATGACTTAGTAAAGGGGATAGTCTGTAATCCCTTTCAATCACAGCTAAACAGGTGGATAGAAAGCATTTCAATTCATTTATGGAATTGCATAATTTCGTTCTATTATCTATATCGATTCTAAAGGTATCTATATCAATTCTCATATAGCTCTTCTTTATTGCAGTTTTTTGTGAATGTGGTGGCCGTGCTGGTTATAGTTGCCATTGCCAACTATTGGCTGCTCATTCCCGCTGCGATTATGGTGGTTCTCATGTATCTGTGCCGTGCTTTCTACATCGCAGCTAGTCGCAGCCTGAAGCGCATTGAAAGTCTGAGTAAGTCAGCAGCAGCAACTAAACCAAGAAGACTAACAGGATTCAACATTTTTTACTTGTTTTATTTTACCATTTAACAGCTCGCAGTCCAGTTTACTCGCATGCCAATCAAACTTTCGAAGGATTGACCACAATTCGGGCGCTGGATGCGATGCCACATCTGGAGCAGACTTTCCATGGACACCAGAATACCAACTCCTCTGCTCTGTTCCTCTATACGAGTGCAAATCGTGCATTCGCCTTTTGGACGGATCTGATCTGTGTGGTTTACATACTGGCGGTAACATTCAGTTTTCTGGTGATCCACCAAAGCTTTTACAGCGGAGATGTGGGTCTGGCCATCACTCAATCGATGACCTTGGTCATCATGTGTCAGTGGGGCATGCGGCAAACCGCAGAGCTCGAGAACAAGATGACCAGTGTTGAGCGCATTTTGGAGTACGCAAAGACGCCATCGGAGCCACCGCTGGAGACGGCGAAAAATGTGAATCTGCCCGCCGAATGGCCACAGGCGGGTCACCTGCGTTTCTGTGAGCTGCGCATGCGTTACACACCTGAGGACAATGACATTTTGAAGGGCATTAACTTTGAGACACGATCCATGGAGAAGATTGGAATTGTGGGACGCACAGGCGCCGGCAAATCCTCAATTATTCAGGCACTGTTTAGGCTGGCAGTCAACGAGGGCCTCATCGAGATCGATGGCCAAAATATTGCGCAGTTGGGTCTGCATGATCTACGCAGTCGCATCTCAATCATACCACAGGAATCGGTGCTCTTTGCTGGCACTTTGCGTTTCAATCTCGATCCGTTTGACGAGAAAAGCGACGAGGCTCTGTGGAACGTGTTGCACGATGTCAAGTTGAAGGCATATGTTCATAGTCTGGATGGTGGCCTCTACTGCCACATGCAGGAGGGCGGCTCCAATTTCAGCATGGGCCAACGGCAATTGGTTTGCCTGGCACGCGCCATCCTGCGCAGCAATCGAATACTCATCTTGGACGAGGCAACGGCCAACGTGGATGCCGAGTAAGTGGAACAACTGCCCAATCAGCCCAAGCAATCTAATCTCCAATTTCCAATTGATTACAGCACCGACAAACTGATTCAGGAGACAATCCAGACCAAGTTCGCCCAGTGCACGGTGCTAACAATCGCACATCGCCTGCACACAGTGATGGACAACGACAGCGTTCTAGTTGTTGATGCTGGCAAAATAATCGAATTTGGACCGCCACACGAGCTGCTCCAGGTCAAAGATGGTGCGCTGCTCAAGCTGGTTAACCAGAATGACTTGGCTACCATAAAACATCTGAAGAAAATTGCCGCAGATGCGTACTTGCGTAAAAACAAATAAACCCAACCTAATCTTAAAATGTTCAATAATGCTGTAGCCTTCGCTGTGATCTGTAAAAATGATTTTTTTAATATATATAAGTGATTTTTTATACATATACATACATACGAGGTGTGTTCAAAAAGTATCGCGAATTTTGAATTTTCGCGGGTTACGTATAATCGAATTTCGATTTTTTTGTAGCGTTATGTTGGTACTCATGTCTCTCACTTGTGCCGACAAGCTCGGCCATTTTGAATGTTCACTTAATTGTTGACAGATAGGTAAAAATCGAAGACGAATCCAAAACACGTCCAAGCAAAGCAGCTGTCAACATTTAAGTGAACATTCAAAATGGCCGAGCTTGTCGGCATAAGTGAGAGACATGAGTACCAACATAACGCTACAAAAAAAATCGAAATTCGATTATACGTAACCCGCGAAAATTCAAAATTCGCGATACTTTTTGAACACACCTCGTATACCTTATTCCATATTGAAAAGAATCGCACAAAAATAAACCTGCGCCAGTTCTTAAAACATTGTTCTTTTAAATTGACTTTGAATCTATTTGAATAAAAAAACAAAAACATTTAATAAAAAAACATGAGTTTTGTTTAGATATATTATATGATATTTTCAGCTTCATTTTTTTGCCAATCGTATTTTTCCAGTCTGATTATATTATATATATTTTTTGGGAACACAAGGAAAACAAATTTATTTGGTAAATTCTAAATCTAAATTTCTTACTTCAGTTCAGAGTTTTTATGTTAAGCTTAAGCTTATTTAGTATGTTTATTCAACAAACTTGTGCTACGCAGTTACTTCTGTTGTTAATCTTAATTTAGAATTGAATTTTTATTTAGTAAATTTCTGGTAGTCCTTTCAAAGTCAACATTAAGTTAAATAAAAACACAGAGAAGCGCCATCTATTGTTAAGCGGCTTGCCGTAAAACGATATCATAGCAATCGATAGAATAACGCTCACGCACACAAGCTGGTTGCTACAGGATCTCAATTTGAAAAACATTTATTGGAATCGACTTTTTTATATCTGTGAAAAAGAAAGTCTTTTTTTGTTGTCTTGCTGCTGACCAGCATAAAGCCGCCGGCAGCATTTAACAACGTTGCGCGACAATGACCGCAAAATTTGACCGCCTGCTGAGCGGTGGGCGTTGCCAAACAATTGAGTTGTGGCACAAACTACGTCATCACTTTTTTACTGGCACATTTCTTGATGACAGAGGGGAATGTTGGATGGGGAATGGGGGGCGGTGGGTTGGGCGAGCAGTGCTTGTGCTCGATGGGTGGTTTGTAATTATGGACATGCGCCACCCATTCCGTCACATTTCAGTACATTAAGCGCTTGGCAAGCAGCGCTGAAAGCGTTCAACTTGTTATAGCAGCAACAATAACAAAAAACTGAACGAGAGTTGTTGGCACTTATGCTAGTAAGTATGTGTGAGTGTGTGTGTGTGTGGCCGGAAGCCGGTGGGCGGAACTAGAGCGCGTCCAGACAGACACAGGCAGAGCCAGATGCAGAGGCAGAGGGCCCACTGTGTGTGGGTCGGTGGGCGTTGCTAAGAAGACGGTTTCCAAATTGCTAGCCAGGAGATGACAATGATGTGCTTTTTGTGTTGCAAGCATCTTCTTTTTTTTATTATTTCCACATTTTTTTCTTATGCATTTATTTTTATTTATTTTTTTGCCAACTCACCAAATAAAGTGAGTATGCATGTGAGTGCTTTCTAACTGCTGCCAGGCTCCCTTGGCTTGTGCGGAGGGAGGGGCGGTGTTGCCAGTTCCGTATGCTGTGCGGCGTAAATTGTCCGGTGGTTTTTTGGCCGCCACATTCATTCACATGCTGATTGCTTTTGCAGGCAGTGCTCAGCGGGTAGCCGAATGTCGGCCGGAATATCAATTACTTAACTGCAAACACTCATCATCTTATCTGGGCAGTTTTATCAATTATCTGACATCTGCACGTGTCCTGGCTGCTTGCCGGCAGTGTACCACAATCTTTGCAGGTTTTTCGGGGCACGTAGATTCGCTGGCTGGCCTCGTAACTCATCCTAAACGATCTCTCGCAGGGACCACACACAGTGCTCGGCGATTTCGGTTTGCTTTTGGAATACGTGCACACGTCCAAATTTGCCTTATTATCCGGTCGTGATCATGTGACCCAAGCTGCTGTGGTTGGGCGGTCTGCAACGGAAGTGATTTCGGATTACAGCCGGGTGACAAATGTCGCTATGCGAATTAATCAAATCAAGAATCAGAACCACAAATGTGGTTGGCTGAGTGGATCAGTCTTTGAGGTCGCTGATCACTTAAATAGGGCACACTATTCTGGGCTGTGCAATTATGGATTATTATTATTCAGCTTGAAGCTGTTTAATATTTGAATAATTCAGAATTTATAAAATATTTATATTTAATTAGCTTGCACGAAATATATATGTGACAAATGTTGACAAATGGCTTCCCTTACTGACCGACAAACGAAATGCATAAAAAGTACAGCCGCCAAATGTGAAGTGTTTTCGACGTTATCAAATTTTAATAGCTCTGTGCTACACTCAGGAAAAAATCGAACTAATATGAAATATGCCCTGAACACTAGAATGTTTTTCTGGTTTGTAGAAATAGTTTCCAAGTATTCGAAATGAAATTTGTTATTATTTGAAATGCTTAAGAAATATTTTCGATGATTGAGAAATGAGCAAATTTATTGAAATTTCAATTATTAATAATTTCAAATTTTCTATAATTAAGAAAAATATAAATTTGTTTTATAAATTTAAAAGAAAAATGCACCTACGATTCTTGTGCTTAACAAGATACAATCTTTGAGTATAGAAAGATATGTGCTGAATAATAAGTTATAAGCCTCAGCAAATTTTGTAAGTTTCAGTGCCATTTTTTTCTCTATGTGCATCGTATGAACATAATTGAATTATATACACTGGGCACATGCAGTCGGCACTTTGTTTGTTTTGAACTATTACAACAACAATACAAAATGTTTGCACATAGCAATAATTATATTCAAATTTTTGTTGTGGTGTGCAACTGCCAACCGTTGGTCAGTCCAAGGGGCATGCAGTGTGAGTGGGGGCGTGGACATGGGCGGGGGCTTGCAACGGCGGCAGGCAAACAATAACGAACATGCATTGTAAATAATGTATTAAGACATTAAATCGTTCATTGAGGCAATTTACATTCATTATTATTACGGGCTCATCGTACGTGCCCATAAGCCCTGGGAATTGGAATATACAAGCATGCCTGACGAGAGAGAGATCGAGACGAGGACGAGGACGCAGCCAGAGACAACGGCATTCCCAATCTCATATTCGTTGGGAAATTAATAAAATCATAAAATTGTAATTAATTAATGCACAAGACAGCAGTGACAAAAAGAATAAAGAAACAAATGTATTACCGCCGGTAGCCGCCGCCGGTAGACTGGGGCTCTGCGGCTCTGCTGGTCTGCTGGTCTGTCTCCTGTCTGCCGCACCGTTGCTGGTTGTGTCTGGACTTGGATTGTCATCTGATTAGGGATTCAGGTGCGTGAGTGCATTTTTCGGTTTTCAACAGAAATTCAACGGCGACCGTGACAGACAACAGCCGACGAGCCTTGGGTGCTCCGATCGCTTGGGGGGGGGGGACAACTGTCGTTTGACAGATCGCATGCCACAATGCAATAGCAAAGCTAAGTGGTGGGTGGGTGTGCGCAGAGGGGGACGACGATTGGGGCAGCAATGCAATGCAATGCGATTGCCAGGGCGGCCCCTTCATTTGCAAGCCATTTTACACTGGGCAGTCGTCGTCGTTTGATTATGTGGTCTCTGCCCACTGCCCACTGGTCAATCTGCCTCCATCCGCCCCCCACCCATTCGTGCCTCACTTTGCATGCCACGGCACAGTGATTTCAGTGACAAGTGCAGCGGGTAATGAGTCGGTCTCCAACTCTTTGATATGTCATCGGCTACGAAGCAGCAACAATCTTGCAAATAACATGTGTCGTGGACAAGACGGGGCTGATCATGTATATATATATATATATACCTATCTATGTGTCTATATGTCTGCTGTGCATAAAGTAAATAACTAAAAGGACCACTGGCAAATGGAGGGCGTGGCAACGCCTCATGACAAATTATGACAGCGAGCATTTCGCATTTGATTTATGACCCGCTGCATTCAACTATGACCCCCTTTCCGTCCAAGTTGGGTGGACCATGCTAACAGATTTCCTGTTGTCGAGTTTCGCAAAATGCACAATCAAATTTACATTTTTTACTACGCACATAGATTGCCAGAGCCGACTAATAAGATTTTGAATAAACAATTACACGAATAACTCACAAAACCATTCCTTGACTCACAATATAAAATTATTTGGATATTTTACAACTTTAGAATTATATATTATTTTTCTTTATTATGTACAATTCTTTATCAAATATACCAGATCAATATTATAAGATACAAACTTGATCTATGAGTGAAAAGAATATTTCATTTTTTATTTTTTATTATTGTGGGACTAGTTGATTGCCAGTCTTCACTCGGGCAGACACCTCGGGCGCCTCTCACCTGCCTGTCCTTGTTGTCCAGTTCAGAGCTGAACCTGTATATTTATTGGCTGATGAAGGTCACTCCAAGGTCTCTGTGGATAAGCGAGTTAGATAACAAGTAAATAGAAGTTAGTTTGGGTATCTTATCCTATAAATTAATTTACTATTTAGTTAAAAAAAAATCAATCAAAATCTATTGAGACATATTTTGTTGGCAAGTGTCTTGTTATGTTTTGTTGTGAACTAGGATTAATTACCAATCTATACAAATATCGCAATATCCAAGACGTGCCTGGGTTATAGTTGAAGTCTTGGATTGAGGGTATCTTCCAGTCGAGCTCTCTTGACTCGAGCATTTAAGTTGGCTTCTTTTGTTTTGTTAATTTTGAATGATTTTTAAGTGATTTTTAACGTGCTGCATTATGGTTGTTTCACCGCTCAACGCGACATATTTAAATCCGAGCGTAATTAATGGCAATATAATTTACAACAAAAGATTTGCAGTTGATCCTGCCGAGAAATGCGACTGGGCCACCACAACTAGTATGCCAGACTGCTGCCAGGCTATTCTCACAATGGTTTCGGCTGCTTCGAACTGCAGATGAGCTGCAATTTGTTTGCAACTGTGAGGCAAGATCAAATTCGATTGCTGCAACTTGCTGTGCTGCTTAATGATCGATATAGAATCCTGTGAGTAATTTTGAAAAACTTTATGCTTACATTGGATTCTTTGTATGTCCCTTTGTATATTTGGTTTGTAGCTCATTCGGCTGTCATCGCAGCCCAATCAACAACTGCTCGCAGCATCAACGGCAACATCCCGTGGCACTTTGTGTACGCTTGCCGCAAAACTCAGATGATTCGACAGGAGAGCTGTGGAAAAGAGCAGCGGCAGCAGTATATTCACAGCCGGCAGCAAATTGCCTGCAAAGTGTTACAATAATAAAAACTCATGCTTGGAGGCGTGTCCCAACATAAAACGGCTAACGAAACGAGCCAAAGAGGATACAAACAAGGGTGCAAGGCTAACCGAGCTGCCCCTTTTTGCCTTGTGGCAGGCAGCTTTGTCCAAGGGGTGGTTGCGTTTTCTGCCTGCTCACCCAACACACGCACACAATTAGAGATTCTCTTTTAACTCGGCAAACAAAAGTCAATTGTCGTAGCCAATAAGTCGCTAATGCAATTAACAACTCACACACAGAGTCACACAGGATATGAGGACTGAGAGTGCTGAGGCCCCTTTCGATTCATTACATTACTAATAACTTGGCATGTGTGTGCGCCCTGCTCACGTCCCTGTGCCTGCGCCTTGCCTCGTCCTGGCGGGTAGGCGTGACTCGTGAGACACCTGGAGTGATTGTTTGATGTGTGGCCAGGAGGAGTCGCTGTCAGCTCTCGCATACATTCGCTCTCTCTCTCGCAGGCAGTCGAGTATTTTGCGACAATTTGGTGCGTTAAATTACAAATCATTAGACACACCGAACCGAACCGAACCGAACCGAGAATGGGCTCGACGAGTTCCAGTTTCAGTTTCAGTTTGAGTCTCTGTATCGAATCGCCCAAATTGGCAGTTTAATTGTTCCAATTGACACCAAGTCTTGTTTCGGACCCTCGAGTGTTGCCCAAATAATGGGCAATGCTAGCTGATTTTGTCAGCTTTGGAGGCGTGCACCGTTAGCCAGGAATTTATTGTGGTGGTTAGCTGTAAATGATGACCGGCAGTTAGGCTAACAGTGAAGCAGCTAAGCGGTTCTTAAGCAGCATTAAACAAATATCTCTGGGTCACATTAATTCAATTGTTTTTATTTATTTACAATACAAAGCCTTGTCTATACACTCGGGCCAATTTTACTGGGGAGGGGGACATTCTTATGTACAAAAAAAACTCGGCAAAAATAATGTTAACATAAATGTTTCCTTTTTGTTTTTTCTTTTTAGTTTTTTTGTTGCATCTTCGGCCTCAATAAATACTGCGCGCCATGGCCAATGAGGCGGCAGGACTGGGTGCCAATGCGCCAATCGGTCGCATGCCCACTCCCACGCCGACGCCCACGCCCCTGCTCATGCCCACACCAACACCAGCCACTGAGGAGGCAGCAGCAGCAGCACCTGCATTGAACTTCTCAAAACCGCTAATCGCTTCGGTTGGCAGCTTCTTGCGCAAATCCGGTTTGGGTCCGCTGAGGCACATCTTCTCCAGCTGCTGGTGCTGGGAGCGCACAGCAAACCGATTCACATGCACGGGTATCGGCACCACAATTTTCGTGCCATTGGCACTGCCATTCCGGCCCAGACCGTGCGACGTGAGTCCGGCCTTGACGCGTTTCCATTTGGCGCGACGATTTTGAAACCAGATTTTCACCTAAAGCAAATCGAGTATGAAATTAGTTGCTCGTCTGCTTTCGGCGGTGACTCCTGGGACTCTGGACTCTCACCTGCACTTCACTCAATTTCAGACTTGTGGCTATTTGACTGCGCTCCGTGAGGCTGAGATACTTTTTGGCATGGAACTCCCGCTCCAGCTCCAGCAGCTGCTCCGATGTGAAAGCTGTGCGACGCCGTCGCGATTTCGAGCTGCTGCTGCTGCCACCGCCTTGGGACTCCTTGCCGCCGGCTTCGTGGCGCGAGTGGCCGCCATCGTCATCACTGCAATCCTCACTATCCGAGTTTGTATAGGCTATGAGAGAGCAAGCAAATCAGATCATAAATACGTTATTTACAATGTAGCATTTCTCATAAGCAGTTCGACAAATGACCAACTGGCAGCGGTTTAAAATACAGATTAAGCGGAAAGTCAGTTCCACTAAGCTGAAAGCTTTGCGATCCCAAATTGGAGGCATAATGCGTAAAACGGTTGCAAGCAATTATTATTTTTTCTTTTCATTCTTCTGCTTTAAACACTTTTTTTTTTTTGGATATGTGTTACACTTTTTCACGAAATTCACAATCTATTTTTTGTCTACAAATAAATAAAATTACAGATCTGAAAAATGAAGTCCCTAAATTGAGAAGTCAAAAAACTAAAAGACAGGATTTCTTTTGTTTTTATTTGATTAGCCTTAAACTCATTTTAGACTCTATTCTGAGAGATGAATATTTTGTAAATTTTTGTATTACTTTTTCATTCCTCATTTGCAGAGTCCGATTAAAAAGTAAAAAGTGAAAAGCTGCAGACATCTAATCTCTAATCTATAAATTAAATAACCCTACCAATTGTTCCTACAAAACGCCATATGATATATCAGTCTGATCTCAATCGTTTTATGTCCAAATGCTAGTTGTTGTTTGTACAAGAAGTCATACTTCGACCGATCAGTGCTATATGAGACAGTGATTCGATGTGGCTGTCCCCGACATACATACGAGGTGTGTTCAAAAAGTATCGCGAATTTTGAATTTTCGCGGGTTACGTATAATCGAATTTCGATTTTTTTGTAGCGTTATGTTGGTACTCATGTCTCTCACTTATGCCGACAAGCTCGGCCATTTTGAATGTTCACTTAATTGTTGACAGCTGCTTTGCTTGCACGTGTTTTGGATCGTCCTCGATTTTTACCTATTCAAAAAAATGGATCAAAGAACCTGTATCAAATTTTGTGTGAAAAAACGAAATTGAGTGCGCGGATGCATTCCGAATGTTGATTGTGGCATACGGAGAAGCTACCTTGGACCGAAGCAACGTTTATCGGTGGTACAAAATTTTCTCAGAAGGCCGAGAAGATGTGAACAAAAATTGGCTTTTGCACCACGATAACGCCCCTGCTCACACATCGTTGCTTGTGCGCGACTTTTTGGCCAAAAATCTGGCCCCCTGTAACTTTTTCTTGTTCCCTAAACTGAAGAGGCTTATGAAAGGACGACGTTACGCTACGCTTGACGAGATAAAGACGGGATCGAAGGAGGAGCTGAACAAGATAAAAAAAAATGATTTTTTGAAGTGCTTCGAAGATTGGAAAAACCGTTGGCACAAGTGTATAATATCTCATGGGGATTACTTTGAAGGGGACAAAATAGATATTCATGAATAAATAAATAATATCTGAAAAAACACAAAATTCGCGATACTTTTTGAACACACCTCGTATGTACTGCCAGCAATAAGAAGCCAAATATATGCAGAGTTACATCCGTATAGCTCCCAAGTAATTTGCATAGGAAAAGACAGAAAGAAGGACATGGCAACTGATACTAATCAGGAATAAATATGCTTTACGGGGAAGAAACGTCTTCGTCAATGCATAACAACATTTTAATACTCTCTAAAAGGTTATAAAAAGTTGAAGAAGTTTCAAAATAGATTTCTAATCGTAGATGGGCGTCACTGGTTAATTTTTGGGAGGGAGAATTTAGTATTCTTCAAAGATTGTTAATGGTAGCTCTATAATTGTATGAGATTAAAGTAAATTTTTAATGATGAGAACTTTGAAGGCTTGTAGCAATAATATCCCATCAATCAAATATCCCACTTTATCCTCCAAATGTTGTTAAATTTGAGAGAGCATATCATTGCCATCAGAGTATACTTCTAGAGAGGATTGATTGTGCAATGAGCTGAACATTTATTGTCCATCAATAACTTTGTCGAGCATAATTAGGAACATAAAAGAATATAACAAAGAAATAACATACGAAATTTGAAGATTTTGCGGGCATGGACAAAAGGTTTCCAAAAGAAAACAATTTCACAATCTATCAGTAAATTCTTCTGGAGAGGCACAGGAAAAAGGAACGATAAAATTGAAGAAACTTCGTCAGTAATACAACTATTTAATAAGTGTAGCTTTCTTATCATCTGAGATGGACAAACTAACAGACAGAAATGGATAAGAAACTGAATTGAAAGTGATCTCATTATGTTTATACAGATAACAAGAATACAGCTCGGATTGAACGCTGATTAAATTAACCATAATTAAGAGACTCAACATCCTGTCGAAGTATTTAGAAGCCCATTAAGAGCACTTAACAACTGCTGGATCTGAGCTCAGCCTGGGGTTTCTGGCGTAAATGGTGTGTGTCATAACTTGTGGCAAACATATTTATTTATAACTGGAGACATGTGTGTCCAAATGACGGCCACACTTGACTTGGCCGGCAAACGCCCCATTCCCAATCCCAATCACAATCCCAATCCAACAACACCAACAACAACAAGGAGCCCAAGACAACACTTGAAACATAATATGCGTATTTTGTGGTCATGAAGATGAGGCTGAGGCTGAGGCTGGGGCTGAGGGTGAGGCTGAGGGTAACGATGAGCAACTTGGTTAGCACATTCATCCCCCTCCGGCCGCCTGATTATTCTGTGTAACGCTTAAGCGCTTTTTTAACACTTACACGCATCAGATATGCCCACTGCCTGCCCTGTCACTGATTTATTTGCGGGGGTAGATCGCTTTGAGTGTTGTATGTATTTGTATATGTTTATATTTACACCCCCAAACATAACTCGATGTGCAGTTATGAATACGTTAAATTCGTTTTGCCAAATTGATTTAAAATGCTTCGGACAATGGAGACCCAGAGCACAAGTCATGGATGTCATTTGGAGATGACGAGGACTCATTAAAATGCGGTTGGCTGAAAGTTTCCTCTTTTCGTTAGGTTTTCCATTTCAATGACTAAATCGCTACGTTTGTCAAAATGTCAGTTTCATTCTTGATGTTATTATTGTTACTCCATCTTTTTCTCCAGCTCTGTCTCTCTCTCCCTCTCTCTTTCTCTCTTTTTCTGTCGCTGTCGCTGTCGCTGTCGCTGTCTCTGCCTGTTTCGCTGCTAAGCAAGAGTTGAAAACTTTGCTGCTTTGATTGACATCAAACATTGGGTCTTAATGCGTTTTATGCTAATGTCGGCTATGATTTGACTGCGTCATTTTAATTACCATGACAAAAACCATTTCAGTCCGTAGACCACAACAACCGGGACACGTCCGGGGATTGGGATTGGAAATGAGAATTCGTCTCGAGAAACTTAATTTTTGCGAATGAAAAGCTTTTTTTTTGGCGATGATTACCTCCATTGCGACTTTTATCCAGATCGGCGTTGTAGTTCTGAGGCGACATGGTCAGGCTAATGTCGCTGCATGAATCCCCGCTGCACTCGTAATCCTCATCCATGCCCACATCAACGGCTGGCTCCGTGCTGGGGCTGCTGTGTGACTTTGAGGGCGAGTAGGCGGGATGTGGCGATGGCTCTTGGCAGCCACTGGCAGCCAGTGCCTGATGCGGATGTGAATGTTGACTCTCGTCCTGTGCCCGGGCAGCGGCCATGTGCTGGAGCCGCGCATGCACGCTCAGATTGTGTACATAATCCTGATTCATGAGCTCCGCCAGTCTTCGATAACTGAGATCCGTGGGCGCTGTGACAGCAGCATTGAAGGGCAGGAATCGATTGTCCAACGGATGCGGCATCGGCAGACGACCCAAATCGACATCGTTGCTTTGATTTGGTTTGGTCGAAGTAAGGCTGAGATTCTCCAAGGCATGCGTCGGCTGGGGCGGCAGTGGCGGTGCCAATTGTGGCTGCGGCTCCTTGCCGGCAAACGGCGAGCCCAAATAGCAACCGCCGGCAATTAGATGGCTGAGCCGCTCATGATTCTGGGCAAAGTAGCCGTGCAGCCAGGGATTGTAAAGCGGAAACTGGGTCAAGCCCAGCGCTGAACTGGCCACAATAGCGCGTGCATTTATCTGCCGATTACAATCCCGATCACGTTCCCGATCCTGTTCCGGTTCCAGCTCCTGTTCCTGCTTGCGTTCGACATTGCCTGCCGATGGTAAAACGGCAGGTGTTTGATTGGCAATCAGACTCTCGATGGAGAAGGGTTTCGGAAACGGTTTGCTGACCAATTTCGTGCTGCTCTCCACCGGCGGCACCAGCATCGCCGCATGCTCGTTTTGCATCATCAACAACCTAATTCGCTTCGGACACGTGACGCGCGCAACGCTTGACGCAGTGAACCGTTCAAAGAACTGCGCGCAAATGAAAGCCAAAGCAGTCAAAGCAACCAAAGCAGCCAAAGCAACACACAGCACACACACGCACACACACACAAACGCGACGACGCCTTGCGCCCAACTGCTGTCAAACAAAAGCAACCACCGCTGACACAGCGAAGGAGCGAGAGGGAAAGCGAGACAGAGCAAGAGAAAGAGAGAGAGAGAGAGAGAGAGAGAGCGAGGTAGCTCCGCCTTGCTAATGGCCAATATGGCGCGCTATGCTAGCCCGTTGGGCGTCTGTGATTGGCTGTCTGCTAATTGCTGGCAAACCGGTTGAGCTTCTCTGTTTACTGTTTTGCTGTTTTGTGTGTGTTGGGGTTGTTCCTGCAGCTAAACAAGCTGCCTAATTGCTTTCTGCTCGAGTCATCATGCCCTAATCGGACTCTGTCTCAGACCCAGACCAACCTGAACCGTTGTGGAGACATTAAGCGACTGAGTGAGTGAGTGAGAGGTGCTTAGAAGTGTGTGCTGGGGGAGGTGGGTGTTGGGTTGACGATTTGTTTGGTCTCGCGTGGCATATTAGTGAGCAATTTAAATTCAGACGTGAGTGCAAGTAGGTGTTGCACTTGCCAGCACACACACAACTGTGCCTCTGCTGCAAGTGGTGTTTGTTAGAATATTGCTATGATTTGAGTTAATTGAGCAGAAAAGTTATAAAACCCAAATATCTTAATAACGCTAGAGCTCAAGAATTAATATTAACAAAAACAGGATGAGATATTTCCGTATATATCCATAAACAACACTTGCAAAACTCTTCATTTTTGATTTTACTTTTGAAAACTGTAGCAGAAAATGAGTTGTGAATAGTTGCGACTAGTCTATCTGTACTTTGTTGTAATAAATAAATAAATATGAATAAATTATTATTATCATGAGATACTTTCTAATTTACAAGCTTGTTTTTCACGATTGTGCTCAGAAAGTGTATTTTATTAACAGCTCATTTTAAGCATTCCACACTGTATTTTTGAAAAAAGGTTTGCTAACTCCAAAACGCATTTTCTTGGAAATTAAACTACAAATTTGACTGGTTCCTTTCACATGGACATCTCATTTTCACGACACATAAAAAATAAAATAGATATAAACCATTGAAAATATCATCATAATTGTAAAGCTTCAATTTAGAAATACCCTGTGAAAGAGAAAAAATCGATAAACGTAAGTTGAACTGTCTTTTTCATCCGGAAATTCCGCTCATTTTGTGATTTACTTGATCATGAAATACTAATTTAGACCTCTCGCCAATTATTATGCCAGACACACTTCACACACTTGCCAATTGGCATTTGTTGCTTAAATTGGTCAGTAAAAAAAAAAAAAAAATATTTGGATTTTTGTTGGCAATTAAAAATAAATTTCGGTCACGTTTGAGTGTTTAAAATATTTTAGGAGCACTTTAAATTGCAATGCGAGTAGATTATAGTTTAGTTTGTTTGGCGTTAGGCATAAATTAAAATATAATTATGCGCCTTGTCGGCGATTATAGTTATAATGATGAAAGCTTGTAATTTTTTGGCACTCTGTCAATTATGCCTGGCAGCGAGCTGTGCAAAGAAATGTTGCCTATCTATATACATATATATACATGTTATGTGTGTATGTATAAACATAAGTCTCCCTGGCGGGAAACGGACAAATTAACGAAATCCAACGAAGCGTTTCATGCGCTCAAATAAATCAGGGCGCTGTTGACACCCGGGTTGTGGCCCAACCAAGACATCTTCCTATAGTGTATACCCAGATACAGATACAGATACAGATCGAGAAACACAACAGAAGAGAACGGCGCGCCTAAATCGAAATTATTTACTGACAAATTGTTGTGAATGCTTTGCATAGTTTGAGACTCGTTTGCAGTGCTTAAAAATGCGCACAAAATAAAATAAAATAAAAACAATTACAAGTGCAGTGAGAGGAGACTGCAGACGGGTCCATCAATATATATATATATATATATATATATATATATATATATCTACATATATGTGATGACAACCAAATAGTTTCTTATATTGTGATGGCTACCAGCCCCTAAATTATATCGTTCGTTTAATACAAATTTAATAATCATTACGCTTCTGGGTTCGGAAATGCGAAGTCGAACATGTGTTCGCTTGCTTTGACCGCAAACCCAACGAAAGCTGTCCAATGTTTACCCAACAATTGACACGCCCAGTTTACAATTTGCGGGCAGGTCCGTGCATGGCCACAGCAACGGCTGTCCGTAATTGTGTCATTTTAACCCTTTACAACTAGTTCACATGACAATTGTTGTTTGTTGGTCTATTGTCAAAGCAGTAATTATGCATAGCACATCGATTGCTTATACAGTTTAATAGCAAATTGGAAAGTAATTATAGTTGTCAGATACATGGTTCGGACATTATTTATTTAGTAATTAATAGGCTCTCCATGGGTTTGCACAGTTATACAATAACTATTTGATTATAGGCGTTTTGGAATTTAGGGCTATTTGATATTTAAAAAGAGCGCCCACGTGCCATGGCAGCGAGCTTACAACAGCTTGCAAGACCAGGGTCGCTAATGTTATCGATTACTCTGCTATTATTAAAGGGTGTCATATGTCTGGCTATCTCTATATTCTATCAGGTGGCAACCCTTCTTTTTCACTAAAAACGTTTTGCGATTCTTTCTCACAGCGGCTTTTCGTAGGTAAATAATTCCAAAATTGACGAAGCATCACGAACTAAAAGTATGAACTATCAATCTCATAAGCGAAACCATGTTTCCAGCTATAATATTTTGTGCATATTGCAAGCGTACTTGCAATAATTATGGAAACATATTTCTCGAAAAATCGATTGAAAATTGGCTTCTCTGCAATAAAAGATTGTGCTTCAAATTAATAATGTGGATGTGTTTTTCTTTTATAGGTAATTATGCCAGAGCTAACTGAAATTAAAAACGAGGCACCCTCGACATCCGCGGAGGCGAAACTGTCCGAGGACGTCGATGTGCGTGTCGAGGACGATGGCAGCGAGAGCGATTCGGATATGATACCCGAATTGGAGGAGGCAGAGACTGGCACCACTCAGTTGGGCGGCGGCGCCACCGGTCTGCCCATCGATGTGGTCTCGAAGGCGAAGCAGTCGCGCGGTGAGAAGAAGGCGCGCAAAATCATGCTCAAGCTGGGCCTGAAGCAGATTCAGGGTGTCAATCGTGTCACCATTCGCAAGTCGAAGAACATTCTGTTTGTCATCAACAATCCGGACGTGTACAAGAATCCCCACAGCGACACATACATTGTCTTCGGTGAAGCCAAGATTGAGGACTTGTCGCAGCAGGCTCAAGTTGCCGCCGCCGAGAAGTTCAAGGCTCCGGAGGCTGCTGGCGCTGCTGATAGTGTGGGTGCTACTACATCGGTGGCTCCCATTGCAGAGGAGGATGAGGAGGAGGTCGATGACACGGGCGTAGATGAGAAGGACATTGAGCTGGTCATAACGCAGGCGAATACGACGCGTGTGAAGGCCATCAAGGCGCTGAAGAACAACAACAACGATATCGTTAACGCTATCATGGAGCTGACCATGCTCTAAGGCGCTGCGCAGGGAACATCGTTGCTTTCGTTGAACACCCGCCTTTCGATAAACTACAAATTAAAAACAGATCCCAAGCCCCCTTCAAGCATTATGTGCATGCGTCTCTCAGCATGCTCAACAACTGTCGGGACAACAATTTAACAGAACAACTTTAAAGTGACAAGAATAAAGTGACATGCTTTTCAAAATCAACGTACAACATTTTATTGTTCTTAATATTATTATGTACTTTTACCATTAATTTTAATAGATTCATTTCATTAGTTCTCTATAGTTTCGAGTTGTTTTCCCAAACCTTTGGTTAGTTGGGTAGTAGAATTATGACTTTGGCTAGCTACAGCTACAATTTAAGATAGGTATTTTTTAGCAAAGGGTTTAAGTACATTGTTTTTGGACACAGCTTGGGTTCACTTTTAAAGACTAGAAAGAGACTGGCTGCTAATCGGTGGACGCCACTACCGCGGATTTGAGAACACGAGCTTGGCTGCGTGACTGCAAACGTATATCAGCCGGCGTCTGCATCCAGGGTTCGCCATCCGCCTGCATGGGAACCGTTGCGTTCACGCGCAGCTGCAACACATCAGATTTAGATTAGAAATGTGCAACTAAATTTATTATATATATATAGTAGCTGTAGTTACCCTTATCTGCTTGGCTTGGCCAATGCGCACCGGTTTGCTAATGTTGCACTGCAACTGGGCAATATGAAAGGACGAGACGATGCCAAAGACCTCCATAATGCCATCAGAGATGGAGTTTACAATGCGTTTCTCGCCATTCGAGTTGCTAATCTCGCACAGCTTGCAACCGGCGCCCCAAGAGTCAATATTGAGAAATACCAACGATTGCAGTTCCGGCAGTTCAACTAACTTATTATCTAAATATAGTTCCAGCTTCTGCTCGATGTGTTCGCAATCGGGCTGCATGACCTGCTGGGTGCCAAATGTGAAGTACAGCAACTGCATGGGAATAAATTAATATATGTATATAAGTAAATGAATATATATCAATAGATGAACCTTGTTGAATATGCGACTGCTGAGCAAATAGAAGCGAGATTCGCGCGTCTTGTGGAAGTTGTAGGTGATGTAGGCATCGACGCCAACGCTGAAATAGTTGTACACGTGTATTGTCTTTATGGGATGTCTTTGTATGGGCAGCCGAAAGTGGAGCTTCTCGATTTGCAGATCATATCGATCGAGATTCACGGAACGAGCCCTCTTAACACTGCGCAATATCTGCAGCGGATCGAGGACAGATGGCGGCTCGGCTCCCCAGCCGAGCACACGCGACAAATCGTTGCCAGTGCCCAGTGGCAAAATGGCCACGGCAGGCTGTGGCTTTATATTGAGTGTGTAGATGGTGTTGAGCACCCAACCAATTGTGCCATCTCCACCAGCCACCAGGATGCGACAAGGACGAGGACTCGTCTTAGCCACCCACTGCAAGGCATCCTGTGGACCGCGGGTGCCCAGTTCCATGACTTGCATGGGATGCAAATACCCACGCAGTAGCGACAACACATTTGAGGCTGTGCTGCTGCCCGATTTCGTATTGGCAATTACAATCAACGGTTCCCAGTTCTCAATGTTTGGCGGTTTGATGCCGGCTAGGTGCAAGCGAACAGATTCACGCGTCCTGGCTGCCACAATGCTGTATGGTGGATATATCATGTCACTGAACTCGCCAAAATCACACACAGCCTTGGTGTCCACACTCTTGTAGCAGTTGTCATGGTAGCAGCGCTGGCACCAGGCACACCGCCAGCCAAACAGACCCGGTTCCGAGCTGCTGCTTTGATGATCCACTTCTGCCTCTTGGCCACACGCGGCGCAGCTGTAACTCATCGGTAAATTGCCGCGCACCCACAAGTGTTGCACTGTATCCACGTTGCGCAACCATTTGTCTTTGCAGTGGTGCTGGGCATCCGCATGGCGCTGACACGTTGGCTCCGAGTGCGTGCAAATGCCGCAACAGTCGCAAAAGAGGCCCGCCGATGGCGTCAGCAATATCTCACACACATTACAGAAGCAGGCCTAATGAGCGTGGAGAATGGGTAGAGAGAAATTACGTTTCTCTGTGTGTAGGTGACCCTTACCTGTTCAAGAATTTTTATTGATTTCCAGCTATGACGTGTTTTGCCCGATATGCAAATGACAACATCTTCGGCCAGAAGACTGCGACAAAAGACGAAGAGCACGCTAAGCGCTACTAGGGAGCCAATCAGTGCCTCCCAGCTCAGCTCAATGCTGGCAATATCCATTACACGAATTTCTTATTACATCAATGGCTCGCACATATTTACATTTTTCATGTTTTTGTTTAATGTTTTTTTTTTATTAGTTGGCCCACCTAATTATAGCCGGTGCTGTAAAATGCACACAAACAGCTGGTCAAATTCTGTTAGAGATGGTCTGTGCGGAGCGATGCTTTGTCGATTGGGGTGAGGTCCAAATAAGTAATAAGTACAATATGGGTTTGCAGCAATCAGAATATTATAATTACTAAGTTTTGTGTGTATTAAAGTTGTAAAATGAATATGTGCTATTTTTGTTATTTCAATAGAGATTTATTATTTAGTCAGCATATCATATTTTATTGTGAAATGTGACCATATTCTAGGTATTCGTCTCACTTCTGATCGATATCTATCGTATCATCGAATCACCGGCACTGGGTGTTTACTGAGCAGTGCTGCAAAACAACGGCAGGGTGGCCGCACGTGGACGCACACATTTTTTAAAAAACATCTTTTCGCTTGCGAACGTGTGCTGAAATCTCAAAAATATGGGACGCAAAGCGGAGTACAGTGAAAAACAAAAGAAAGGACCCGGCCGCAAGGCTCGCAAACAGGGGCCACCAAAGTTTCCAAAGAAATCATTTGGTATTATAATAAAGCCTATGCCGTTGAACAAATATTGAAATGTTTAATTCTAGCGCCGCTCGACGATGAGGACAAGAAGTTATCGCACCGTCAAAAGCAACGCGTGGCCAAGCGAGATCAAAAGAAGATAGTGCAGAAGGCAAAACTGAAGAAGCGTGCTCAACAGCCCCGCAGGCGAAAACCGTATAACAGCGACAGCGAGCCGGAAGAAGAAGAGCAGCAGGTGGAGCAACAAGCGGAGTCATCGGACGAGGAGGTGCCACAGCTTGTGCCAGTCCAAAAAAAACAAAAGTCGAATGGCTATTCAGATGATAATAATGATTGGCTTACACTAAAATCGGGAAAGCAACAGAAAAAGAGTGTGAAAAGCAAAGAAATAGAGCTGGAAGAGGAGGATGATGAAGTGTCTGAAAACGAAATAGAAGCTAATTCAGATGAGGAAGCTGAAGAAGACGATGAAGACGTGAACGAGAGTCTAGAAGAGGAAGATTTTATGGATGATGATAAAGACGCTCAAATTGGTAAATTGGACGATCTGTTTGACGATGATGAGCTCATCTCCGAATCAGATCAAGATCAAGCAATTGACAGTGAAAATGATGAGGAATCGGATGAAGATGATGTTGATGACGATGATGATGATGACGATGATGATGATGACGATGATGATGATGGTGATGATGAGAACAAGTTGCCCATTGAGCGCGCCAACAAAAAACTTAAGAAACGTCAGGAAAAGGATGCCATATTGTCACGTGAGGAGATGCAAATGTCCGTCGACCAGTCTGAAGTTTTCCATTTGCCCGAACCTGGGGAAGATGCTGACAAAGAATTGTCATTGCAAGATGTGCAGCAGCGCATCAAGGATATTACACAGGTGCTCTCTGAATTCGGCAAGTTCCGAGAGGAGGGTCGCTCACGTAGCGAGTATGTGGATCAGCTGCGTCAAGATCTGTGCTTGTATTACAGCTACAACGAGTTTCTCATGTCCAAGCTGATGGACATATTCAAATTGGGCGATCTGTTGGAGTATTTGGAGGCCTCAGAGGTGGGTTATTCATAATTGTAGTATGTAGGCTAACAACTTACAAAGGTATTCCTTTCTTCAGATAGCGCGTCCGCTGACCATTCGCACAAATTCGCTGAAGACACGTCGTCGTGATCTAGCTGGCGCGTTAATTAATCGCGGCGTCAATCTCGATCCGCTGGGCAAGTGGACAAACGTGGGCCTGGTCATTTTCAATTCGACGGTGCCGCTGGGCGCCACACCTGAGTATTTGGCTGGACATTATATGATACAGGGCGCCTCCTCGATGCTGCCCGTGATTGCATTGGCTCCACAGGAGAAAGAACGTGTGCTGGACATGTGCTCGGCGCCGGGGGGCAAAGGATCGCACATAGCGGCCGTCATGAAGAATACGGGCGTCTTGTTCGCCAACGATGCGAATCGAGATCGCATCAAGGCTGTTGTAGCCAATTTCCATCGATTGGGCATTGTGAATGCGGTTGTCAGCTGCGAGGATGCCACTAAATTTCGCAATATTATGACGGGCTTCGATCGAGTGCTTCTCGATGCACCGTGCACCGGCACCGGTGTCGTCTCCAAGGATCCGAGTGTTAAAACAACCAAATCGGAAATCGATGTGCAACGTTGCTATAATTTGCAACGCAAGCTTTTGCTCACTGCCATTGATTGTGTGGACGCGAAATCCTCTACGGGTGGCTATATCGTCTATTCCACGTGCTCCATCCTGCCCGAGGAGAACGAGTGGGTAATTGATTATGCGCTCAAGAAGCGTAATGTTAAACTGGTGCCGCTGGGCATTGATTTTGGTGAGCCAGGTTTTACCAAGTTCCGTCAGCATCGCTACCATCCCAGCTTGAATTTGAGCAAGCGCTTCTATCCCCACACGAATAACATGGATGGCTTCTATGTGGCCAAGCTGAAAAAGTTCTCCAACACAATACCCATCACCAAGGAACAGCAGGAAGCAGATGAGAAGCAGCTGGACGAAGCAATTGCAGCAGATCAACCAGAGGCGAACACGACTACAGATAAAGACGAGGGCGAGGACGAGGCAATCGCAACTGATGCTGCCACACGCAAAGCGAAAGGAAAACGAGCTGGCAAACCCACGCTTACAGATGTGGAACAAGATCTGAAAAAGAAGAAGCTTGAGCAAAGCAAAACAAAATATGTGGCCAATGTTTTCGAGAAGCCTATCAAAGTGCCTAAAAAGCCCAAAGTGGAGCAAACTGTTCGTCCTACCCAGGAACCAACTGAAAACAGCAAGAAAAAAGAGAATGTCCAGAAAAATGGTCACCAAGCAAGCAGCAGCAATTTGAAGCCGGAGCCCAAACCAGCAGCTAAACTAACTAAGAAACTATCAGAGGCGAAGCGAGTGGTTGTGGATGAAGTACCTCTGCTGGAGGGCAAGCCCATAAAAGGCCAAAAGCAACTTAAAAGCAAGTCCAAGCAACTGGGACAGCTGAAAAAATCCAAGAAGCCGACGGATAAAAAGCAAAGATTCAAAAAATGAGCATAAATCCAATTAGTATATAGAATTTTACTGAAATATTTTGTTTGGTTAGTCAAGAAGCTGAAAATATTTAAGCTATCTGCGTGAATAACCGAAACTGATTATTTGTTTTTATAATAGGAACTTAAGGTTTGGATTATAAATATATTTATAACCAACATTATAATGATATGGCGTTTTATTAATTAAGGGCTAGAAATGGAAAAGAAATTTGTGTTTTATTTAAAATACTACAGCAAGTATGAAGAATAATTACAGATTGCAAAACTGTGCAGATTTAAGGTTTATAATGACTGTAAAAAGGTGCAGACATTTCAGGGCACCGTACCGCTATTATAGACCTCAGCTAGGCGTTCCAGATCTTCAGTACGTACTCGTTAAGCTCTGAATTCGCCAGCAGTTCTATTTTTTTCTGCCTCCACTGTATGTCACGCATCATCTGTATGTTTGTATTTACATAGTCATGTTTGTGCTCTGATTGTTGCAACGACAATCATTAAAAGCAAGCTTATATTAAAGCTTAGGCTGCAAGCTCTTGTTGATAAGTAATTAAATGGTTTGCATGTTAAATTTCACGCCCAGTTTGCGAATGAAACAGCGATGTCAAGTTTGCAATTGGCTTTGCTGTGCATTGTTTTGGCACCTTTGGCACAATGCCAAGTAGATATTAATGTGGCTATGATGGGACAGATCTATTCAAATCTAGATCGCAGCAGCTCACCATGTGCAAACTTATGGGCTCACTCATGCGGCAATTGGTCAAGCAACTACGTGGACAACTTTGAGCGGGCCGAGGCGGGCTATGCGAAGGCAATGGCCTTAGTGCTGAGTGGAACTCACATCAAGGAGGGGGAGAATGCAGCACATCTGTTGCAACAAATACGTGATTATTTTGCTTCGTGTGTTATCAGCGTTCAGGAGTTGCAATTGCCACACGAACCAATCTCTGGCCACTTGGAATGGGCAAGTGCAGCTGGCAGACTGCGTAAATACGGTGTTAATGGCGTCTTCCTGGATGAGTCGGTGGATGTTGCCTACAACGATTCGATACGTTATGTAATACAACTAAAGATGCCAGTCCAAAATGACCATTTGGTAAATATAATTGAACAGCTACATTCAGAATAAGAATCGCCCTGAATTTTGAGAAATTCACCTTATTATTCTTAAAGCAAATTTCTAAAGTTGAAGGATGTTCGGCTTTGTTTTCATTTATTTCATGTGGGTTTTTCTACAATTTTGAATGATTATGTCTAGCTTCTACAGGGTGTTTCTTTTATATATGTGCACGTAGAAGAAATCTTAAATTAGCTTTTCAGTTACCTACATTGTTATTATTTTAAGATTTCACATAATCAGCCAATTTGTGTATATTTATTATTGACTATACTGTAACTTCCCTCTTTAAGCCCATGGCGACACTTTCCCCCGAGCTGCAGCAACTGGACAGAGAGCTACGAGAATTGTGCAGCAAATACCGCAGAGAGGAGCCAACACTTCAATCTTGGACGCTGGGCGAGCTAAAGCAGCAAATACCGCAAATCGATTGGAAAAACTATTTCGAGGCGCTGCTCGAAGTGGAGCCGAAAGATGACCAACTTCTTGTGGAGGTCAGTGATGTTGAGTACCTGCGAGAGTTGGGCACATTGCTGCAGAGCAGCAGCCCAACCAGCCTGCAATTATATCTAACAATACGCCTGGCCAGTTTTGCACGGAAAGCTAATCCCGCCTCTGGGCTAGGGTCAAGAGTTTACAGCTGCATTCAACATATGCGCGCTGTGCTGCCGCTGGGCATGAACTATATCTACGATCGATATGTTTACAGGACACGGTCGGAGGATATGCGACAGCTCATGGAAATCATCACCAGTTTGCGTAGAACGTTTAACAAGTACTTGGATTACAATCACATGGAGTTAAGTCCACAGAATTTGGACTATGTGCGTGCCAAGCTGGCCGGAGTTCACCTCAAGCTGGGCAATTTGCCGGATGCGACAAACGCGGGAGACTTCTACGATAGGCATTATTCCAGTGCAAACTTTTCACATGCGGACTTCCAGCATAATTTGTGGCAGGCACTGCGTCTGCGTACACGGCTGCAACATGCCCCATTGCTGCAACACGGAGCCGTCTTGCAACCCGAATTTTACTATCTTAACGATGATGTGTTTAGTGCTCGCAATGCGCCCTATTTTGAACACGAAAGGAACACTCTAACCGTACCCCTGATCTTTATGCAGTGGCCCTTCTACGATTATCGCCTGCACTCCGTATTTCAATATAGCCTGATGGGTTTTATACTGGCACACGAGCTGATGCATGCCTTCGAGCAGGACGGCATTCTCTTTGATGCCACCGGCAATGAGTCGGAGCTGGGTTTGCAACTGCGTCAGCAGCCAAGATTTCAGGCAGCCCTAAAATGTGTCCAGAAGACGCCAACGGCATCGCTGAAGGAGCGATTGGCGGATGTGAATGGTCTTCAGCTGGCATATGATGCATTCTTTGGCATTGGTCATGACTCCCAACGATTCGAATATCGACCGTATGACTTTGAGAGGGAGCTGCTGGCACCGCAACTCTTTCATCTAAACTTTGCCCAGTTCTTTTGTGGTCGATTGCCATTGCCCATTGACCATGACATGGACGATGTGCGTGTGAGTGTAGCTGAGAGTAACTTAAAGCAATTTACCACTGATTTCAATTGTCGGCAACAGGCACCATTCACTGGCTGTGAAATGTGGCGGCCAAGCACATAGTGGAATGCACAAAACATTGTTACACTCTTTAAAAAATCAACCTCCTTTTGGCGCCAGTGTTTCATTACCCTCTTATTCAGAAATTTCCAAAAAGTGTATGTTTGTGGCTTTCTAAAAACTATGGTTTGTTTCAGACTGGATCTTTATAAAGCGTAGCGAAAAAATATGCATAATTTCCAGAGTGTTGTTTTCTATGCCGTAAATTGAATCCGATTTCTTGTTACTTATATATATCATTAAAAAATATTAGTATTTTTAGACTTCACATATACACAAGCATCTTATACAACATTGTTTATAAAATTCATATATTTAACTTGAAAGATTTTACGAGTTCTAAAGTAATAAATAGAAAAAATCGACATATTTTTTGAAATTCTCTATTTACGGGTTTTCGTATTTTTAGTACGATTTAATGAAATTGAGGCCAACTTTTTTCCAAGTGTGTATAGAAAACAGAAAAAGTTTTTCTATCTAATTGAATTTGCATTTTTTTAACACTCTACATATAGTTTTGATGAAATTCAAATGGACATTCAGGCGTAATTAAATTTTTTTCCCGAATAATGATACCATAAAATGTGCTTTTCGCACAGGGTCTCTATTTGTATTCATCGTCATAAGTAGTCGACAAAAAGAACATAACGACCCATTCCGTTTGATTGCCTCTACTGCAGTTATCAGGAAAAGGCATTGTCAACAACTTTGCCACACACACAGTGCCAATTGAATGCAAATGCAAATACAAACAGGTCAGCAGCGCATTACAATTGGCAAGCAAACACCAATTACGAGATACTCTGTCAACAAGTCGAACAAGTGACAAGAGCAGCTTCGCAGCTGCACTCATGCATGACCCGAACGGGTTATAGACAGAGAAAAAGAGAGAGAGAGAGAGAGAGAGAGATGGATATTGTGAGGCAAGCGTTTATTAATTTCAATCAAAGTAGTAATTATACAAACCGACAGAGCAAATGAACATTGTGAAATCAAACCTAATATACTCAGTTAGCATGCTTGTGAGGGCGTGTAACGGAACGCCGGTCTCAGCTAAGCGAAAGCTTCTTTGCTCTTTGGCTCTCTGTCGCACTAACTAACACACTGACACTAACTCAGGTTGGCATCACAGCCACATGTTGCTGCGAGCGTCTGTCTGCTCCAACACAACGTGTCCTGTGTTCTTTGTGGGCGTCGTCCGTGTAATTGTGCTTGTGTGTGTGTGTGTGTGAACTCTGCTGCCGTGCCGAAATCAAGACAACGCTTTGCAAAAGCTCGCAGCCGCAGTTCATTGCTGCCATTTGCCGTTATTAGACGTGAATTCTTCCGTACGAAATCGTTCATTATCTTCGCGTGTATCACGTCGTTGTTTACCGCAGCCTCCGAAAAAAAACGTTAAAAAATACATAGTTTCGGGAAACGCAAAAAAATAGCGAATTAATCTCATATAATTAATACTGTTGAATTAATTAGGTAGATTAGAAATAATTTCTAATTCCACCACTATCTGCAATACAAAGTGTATGTTTGCGGGTGATCAAAAGTTAAATGTGTTCAGAGCCAACGCGTGCGTAAGTTTTGAGTGTATATATATACATATATATATGTTGATGTGTATATGTATTTGTCAGTTAAGTAATAAAAATGATAAAGGCGATAAACATTTAAGGCTGACATGTGAGCAAGTGAGTAGATGGGTGAGACGGTAATTTAAACATTTGTTCCACCCCTGACACGGTTATGACTTCTGACTGTGTGTGCTGCGACTGAATTCACACTTGAATTTTTTATTTTATTTTTCTTCTTCTTTTTTTTTTTTTTTGGAAAATAGAAGAACAGGCCTAATTTTTTGAATACGCTCTGTGCCTAACACATTTGCCGAATAAACAGTCCATTAAAACGATCTTTTCTTAGCCGTGTGGACTGAAGACACCAAAACAGATTGTTGATCACTTAGCATCTAGCACCCATTGGCACACAATGAGATATTTAAGATCTTTAAATTGACGAATAAACGTCTGATTAAATTTACGAGGTTAACCAATTTGCCTTTTGTGCTTGGCAAAACAAATTTACATTTTTTTATTTGTTTTTTTTTTTGGAAATGCTTTTTTTTTGGGAGAGAGCCATTAGCTACAGTTGATCAGCTCCCTCAATTTGCAAACTGCAAGCGTACTCTAGTCAGTTAATGTACACATATAGAGAGAAATGTATATATGGATAAGTATATAGACCCACCCACAATGTTGGTTGTAATTGTTTTCTTTTATTGTTGGCGAAAGATAAACATTGTTACATTTTGCAATGCTTTTGTTCGCTTCCAGAAGTTAAAATAAACATTGAATAAAAAATGTAAAGAGTCAAATACACAGAAACAACAAATGACTGAATATAAAAAAAGAAAATGCAGCCATAACGAAAGCAAACTTTGAAAAGGTCAGCTCAAGTTGCCGACTGTAAGTTACCCTGTTAGAAGGGGATGCAGCATGTACTTACATTTTCTTTTTATGTAAATAAGTTAAGCAAATACAAAACACTTTTAGAACATATTTTTTACCATCCTCATAAAAGCCATTTTTGTTTTCATCACTCTGCTGATTTTAACGCGTGCAAGTCGTGTTCTTCACACATTTCAAGCGAATAAATTGAATTAATAAATACAAAAATACTGGAGTCTTTTCGACGATCCATTATGCGATTGATCATTTGTTATCTATTTTAAGCTTTATGATCGAAATATTAGAAGGCAATAAGCATTGAAATAATTTCTTTTGCTCGAAGTTTTTCCATAAAAGCAACACAAATTGGCTAAGCATTGCGATCTCCCTAAGGAATGCTAAGTGGTGCCATTAATTTTTTTTGCTTATTATTTTTGCATTTAAAAATATTTATATTGATAAGCATTTCAAGAGCAGTACTTATAGAAGCACATTTTTAAAATCAGCATACCAAAAAATTGCTAAAATGTGTTTCCATAAGTTATTATACATTTTATATGTTGAGTTATCGTGTGAAAAAGAGGTGCATTTAAAATGGAACCGCTCGACCCACTAGCGTTTAAATTGTTAAGTAAATAATAATTTTTAATTATACTTAAGTGTCAAGCCAAATAGTTCAAGATAGACAATTGAATTTTTCGAGTGCAACTGAAAGTAGTTGCAATGAATGAATGAAATGAATACACTCGTTCTGAACAGCAATCAGTGCAAAAGCTTTGCCATAGCAGCAACTCTCTCGCCCTCTCGCTCTCTCTCTTTATTTCTCTCTCTCTCTATCTGGCTGTAAGTGCAGTATATTCATACCACGCCCATTTTTAGCTAATTGCTTTCGAAGTACTTCATAATTGCCTTAAGCAACGTCATTGATTTTAAGTGGCATGGAGTAGAAGTCGTCATACAGCATACAGCCATAACTATAACGACGGAGATGAAACAAATATTTAGGGTAACCTTTAATCTTATGAATAATGCTTGTGAAATTACATATTGTTCCTGTCTTGGCCTGTCTTTTTTGGCGTTACCAAGCAGCAGACCATATAATATGTACATACCTGCTGCTCCTTTTGATATTTATACAATAATTGCAAATTAAATTTGGAGGCGCCCCACATTTTGCTTAACATAAAAGGACTAAACACCAATAACAAGTCCTTGCCAAACTTCAAGCCAGTTTGAAGTTCGTAACATATTTATGTGTACACACATACACACACATATCCATATATACATTTGAAATTGAGTTGCTTGGCAAACTGCTGCTATTGTTGGCAATTGCACATACGCCATGTGTGCCGCACAGCACAAATTATTGTGCCACAAGATTTATAAATACACACATCAATATGACCACTAAATGCGTGTGTTTACCCACTCATAATGGATAAAAAAGATATCTTGGTTTTGCGCAAAAGTGTGTAACACGCAGCAGGAGGCAACTTTCCAGTTATATTCTTGAACAGCAGCAATAGCCGAGTCAATATACTCGTAGACATGCTTGTCGACACACTTCAAATTGTGAAGTTCTTGTAATTTAATTTTATCAATAACTTAAGCTGCATTGAGGGTATCTCATAGTCGAGCTGATTCGACTGCCGCATTCTGACTTGTTTTGTTTGCCTTTTCAGTGTTGATTTCTGGTGGCCAATTGGCAATGGCCAATTCATTGAGGCAGCAAAAACAGACAGTCACCTAATCGGTCAGAATGTCGAACGAAAACAGGCTATTTATTTGCTTTCCGGCATTCATAAATATCGATCAGTGCGCCTGACTGCATCTGCCATTTGCTCTGCTCGATTTCCAATTGGATTCGCTTGGCATTTAATTGTGTGTGTTGGCGCATTGGTTTCTACATGGCTGGTGGCAGCATATGGCAAATATGGCATATATATGGTATGGTATTAAGTGTCGCCAACCGTCTCAAAAATACATATAATTGTTAAGTCTGATGATAACAGCGAGTTCGCCATATTGGCCATATGCGTCCAAAGTCAATAGTGATTCACAGAATATTATTTTGTTTTGACACTTAATAAATCATTAACAGTTCGCGGTTGGCCAACACACATAAAAAAAACTCATCAGGAGCAGTCTCTTTTCTGTTGATGTATTTACATTGAAAGCAGCTGAGATGCAGACTTGGCTGACTTGGCGAGTTGTCTGTTTATTTGCCTTTCGCTTTGGCTGTTAATTGTGCGCATTAGCAGCCGAAATTAGATGCCTCTTTAATGGAATGGTGGCCAGCTATAAAATGAAAAAAAGAGGGAAAAATCATAATCTCTAACCCATCCGTGTAAATATTGCGCTTGTTTGCCCCGAGCATCATCATAAATAAATCGCAGCTCGACAAATATTTGAGTACGGCATGCGCCACTTAGTGGCACTTGGCCAAAAGGTTGCCGGCCCCCACTATTGTATAGAACTCTGCACTAATACCTATACACATATATATAAAATCACTTAAATAATTTTCTTTGCTATTTTTGTCCTTTGGGCAAGATCAAAGGCAATCGGCATTGGCAACCAAGCCTCATTTGTTGTTTGGTACTCGAATATTTTTTATTTAAAATTTAGGAACATTTTCTTGACCCATTTTATGTATTTTAGATTCATGTTGAGTACAACGGTTATTATCACATTTCAGCTTCCAGTTTGTGTTTGTGTGTGTGTGTGTGTGTTTGTATTTGTGTGTGGGTTCGTGTGCTCTGCTTTTATTTATTCATTAATAAATAACTTGGCAGTCTTTGTTTTAATCACGACCCTAGCACAACGACCAACTCGTATTTGCCTCAGTCATTCTTGTTGTTGATGCTGCTTCACCCCGCTCTCGTCCTCACTTTTAAGTCAATGTCAGCGGTAGTGTACACAACACACACACACACACATATACATTCACATATACACAAGCATACCACATGCCACAGCAACATGCATATCTAATTACCCACCTCAGGCTTCTGTTATCAAAGTCAGCAAACGAGGACAACAGTTAAAATACACAAAAATATTTCATGTATTTTCAGCATTGAAATAAAAAGCTAAAATAAATAATATTTTTATGTATTTATTTAATGTGGTGTGGAGCAGTACACAATTATTAAGATGTCTTTAAATCATACACATAAAAAATTAAAATTAAAGACACGGTTAAAACATACAAATATGAAAAGCTAAAATAAACAATATTTTTTAAATCCTGAACACATTGAGAAAGTATGTAACAGGCATGACTTTAAAGCCTTACAGGTTAATATTTTAGTATTTATATTTCTATATACCTACCAAAAAAAGGTTAAGTTTCGGCTCGATTTTCGCACTGTGTGTGAAATTTGCATGATTCAGTTTAATGCAAATAATTTCGTTCAAGATAAGAAACGAACAGAATAATTTGCAATGTATGCGAACCGAAAAAGATTTTAATCTATAATAATGTTACTTATAATTTGCAGCACACTTTGCAGATAATATTATTGGAGCAAAGATTAATTCAAATGTGTTAATAAGAGGGTAAAAAAGTGCCGACTCGCAGATCAACAACAGGTTCACACTACCAACTACCAACTAACAACTAGCTGACTCTGAGTAGGCATGCTCAACGGCATTTTCAAATGCTGGTCAGGTACGCTAAAGGTCTCCAGCTGCCATATATGTATATATAACCGATACGTATACAATTAAAGTAGATATTTCCGTTTTGAATTGAAGTTTGTGGCAGTCACAGTAGCCCCGCCCCAAAATGTATGGGAAGGGGCCATAAAGATTGTTGTTTATTTATCTGCATATTATCTGCATACATACTGGGCACAGTGCCACGTGATTTAAGCATGTATTATTTGTACATATCTTATACAGATATATACATATGCATATATATGTTTATACAATTCAAATAATACAACTCAGCGGGCATATCTGTGTAGGTCTTATACTCAGGCACACAAATGTATATAATATGGAGGCACTTACTTTCGAGCTTTTTTGAATAGTGCGTGTATAAGTTCATTACTTGAATTTTATCAGATAAAAAGACAGAGATATCAACAAGAGGTTCGTTCTTCTTTCACTTTCCTTCCAGCTCCGTCAACATTTATTTGCGCAATTTTGTGCCTGAAGTGAACCGTTTAATTACGCAGCGCGAAAGCGAAAAGCGAAAGTGTGTCGTGGGTTAAGCAGCAGCCTGTCCTCTGTCCACACTCACAACTACACACACACACACACACACACATAAACACACATGACGTCCTGCTGACATGCATACCGTTAGATACAAAATATTTAGCGATATCGCAAGAGTCATAAAAAGTTCGTCGTATATTTGACACCAGCAGCTTGCAGTCGAATACAATAATTAATTAGCAACAAGACGTCGGAACAACTACCCCATTCCTCATTCTCCACCAGCCACTAGCCACCAGCCCACAGCATCCCTTCCAGCCGCCACGTCGGCAATGGCCGAGGACGAATTGCAAGCGCTCGTGGAGAGCCTGGACGCAGCCTCGGCTGAGCACATTGAGAATGCAATTGCAAACTTCTCGCTGGACATGTTGCAGCGTGCCAGCGCCCTAATTGGCGCACAGCCGGCGCAAAGCTCACAAAGTGTGCCACTGCCCGGCATCAATCGCACACTGGAAGACCAGTGCAGACAACAGGCTGAGCTGGAGGAACACCAATTCCCCAGGCACACAGCTATTGACCACTATGGCAGCAGCAGCAGCAAAACATCCGTTGGCAAAATGGTGAGTAAGAAAAGCTGAACTGTTTCCGTTTTTGATTTATTTCACCACTTAAAATCCTAACACTTCACTTTTCAATCGATTGGCATATCAATAGACATCAATCTGATAGCACAAATACCATTTTAAATCAAAAAATACCCCATTTTGATGATTTTTTTGTTGAATTGAATTGATTTGAATTGATAAACAAATGCCGAGTCGTATATAGTACAGATAGGCAATATCAACTTGTGATTATTTACAACAAGCAATCTTACAACTTTAACGGTCAATGCGAATTTGTTTATACATTCAAATAATTGTGCAAACACATGCACTTAACTACTACTACCACACTTGCAGAAATTTGTTTATTTCCGCATTAAGCTTTAGAAAATAAATGAAAATTTTACAAAGCCAAAAAAATTTAGAAGAATGGAAAAGGTATTAAAAATTTTATATCCGGAAGCCAATAAAAATGTTTAATATTGTTGCGCAAAACTATGTAACACGCTGTAGGAAGCATCTCCGACCCCATAAAGTATATATATTCTTGATCAGCATCAATAGCCGAGTCGCTATAACCATGCTTGCCTGTCTATCTGTATGAACACGCAGATCTCAGAGATTGTAAGAGCTGGAATATTTGTTCTTGGACATCACGTGCCGCTCAAACTTATTTCAATTTATCGATCATTCTCCTTCTTCTGCTAATATCGATAGTTATCGATTCACGGCAGCAATAAAAACGACAATTTTTAAAAGCACAGCCTTCGAATATCGGAACACCCAAGAAACACCCAAGCAATAGTCCAAAAAGTATTCTCCTCTTGATCTGTCCTTTTCTATATACAGAAATATGTAACAGCTGGCTTCAGCTAGGCATCCCGTAGTCGGGCAAACTCTTCTACAGCATTTTTACTTAGTTGATTTAGTTTTTAATTGACTTGTACAGCATTAAGAGCACCTCCCACACTGTAATACAATTCGCAGGCCCTGCATTGTCCCACCTCCTTCGATTCGGTGCTCTGTTGGCCCCGCACCAATGCCAGCAGCTGGGCCATTTTGCCGTGCTTCGAGGAGTTCAAGGGTGTTCACTACGACACGACAGGTGAGCAATTAGGTGGAATTAGAATACTAAAATACTAAAAAAAAAAACACTAATAAATTCTTATTTATATATTTATGAAAGAGAATGCAACACGCTACTGCCACGAGAACGGCACATGGAACCATTACTCTAACTACAGCAGCTGCCATCAGCATTCCGGTTCGGTGCCCGTTGTTCCCGACTTCTCGCCCACCGTGGATCTGCCGGCCATAATCTATGCCTGTGGTTATTTCATCAGTTTTGCATCCCTCGTGGTGGCACTTATCATATTCCTCAGTTTTAAGTGAGTTGCACGTTCAGCTATAATGTACTCGTATTCTATTGATTTGCTTTATATATTTATTTTTTGCTGCTGCAGAGATTTGCGCTGCCTGCGAAACACAATCCATGCGAATCTATTTTTAACGTACATCACAACAGCTCTACTGTGGATTTTAACACTTTTTTTGCAAGTGGTTGGTATTCTTTGTATTATAATTATGGCTTAGTCCTATTTGCCGTTTCATTTGCTACACAGATAACCACAGAATCTAGTCAGGCTGGCTGCATAACGCTGGTCATTATGTTTCAATACTTTTATCTTACTAACTTCTTTTGGATCTTCGTTGAGGGTAAGTTTTTACGACTCTTTTTGGATGGTAAATTACGAATTATTTCTGAATTTCAAAATCAATTTTATATTCATATTGACTATATACAATTTTTTTCTGATTAAGATTATTTTTGTGTTTTTCCCAATCTATGCATCAAATGTTGGATTGAAAAATATTACTTTTTAAGCTTTAAATGTAATATTTCATTTTATTTTTAATTTAGTTTAATCTATTTTTAAAGTAAATTATTATTTTTATGTCGACTGCATTGAATTGACATTAAATAAATAAATAAATAGTGCGATAAAGCCATGTCCGCCTTGAAAAGTATGTCAGAATTTTGCATCTATAGTTTCGATCTGCTTCCTGATGTTTTTTTTTATTATAATAATATTAATAAAATTGAAGGTGTAGAGTTGGACTACTGCTGGTGTGCAATTTGCAATGTGCCTCTGATTTATGTTATTTATAAACATATATTCTCATATATAAGCACCCACATCTGCACTCAACCGTTGCAAGCGATGGTGGTTGTGATTCACATTCTCAGATGTTATTTATATCCGATTGCAAACATATACTTAATTTTTTATTACAAAATAAATATAGATTGTTGCGCTAATTATTTGCAGGCCTGTATCTTTACACCTTGGTGGTGCAAACATTCTCCAGCGAGAACATTAGCTTCCTTATCTATGCACTGATTGGCTGGGGCTGTCCGGCTTTCTGTATTCTGGTTTGGTCCATTGCCAAGGTGTTTGCCTCGCATCTGGAGAACGAGCATTTCAATGGGGTAAAATAGTGCGTCATCGGTTTTGCCCTGTTCGATTGTAACTTATTCATTGTAAATTGCTGCAGCTGGAAATTGAATGCGCGTGGATGCGTGAATCTCACATTGACTGGTTTTTTAAGGGGCCAGCCTCGATGGCGATATTAATTAATTTGGTGTTTCTCATTCGCATTATGTGGGTGAGTTCGATTAACTCATTTGACGTTACATATCTTTGCTATATTATATAATTCACTCTACTGCCAGGTACTCATAACCAAATTGCGTTCGGCTCATACGCTGGAGACGCGACAGTATTATAAGGCCTCCAAGGCATTGTTGGTGCTAATACCGCTCTTTGGTATTACATATCTGTTGGTCTTAACGGGGCCGGAACAGGGTATCAGTCGCAATCTCTTTGAGGCAATACGCGCCTTTCTAATCAGCACACAGGTAAAAATTGAGTCATATTGTACTCGTATATATCAATTATTATATGATTTATTATGATTATCATATTATAGGGTTTTTTTGTGGCTCTATTCTATTGCTTCCTCAACTCGGAGGTGCGTCAGACTCTAAGGCATCGCTTCACCAGATGGCGGGAGAGTCGAAATATTCACCGCAGCAGTTCCATTAAGAATCGCAGGTGCGTTCAAAATGGTTATAAAAAAACACACACACACACACATGTACAAATATACATACAAACATATGAACACTCGAATATTATGTCTACGCTTTTGATGTTGTCCTCATTTGTCACATGGTTCAAGTACTTTGCTTTTCTTCATATTTTCTTCTCGTTTTTTGTTTTGTTCGTATCTTTTGCTGTAACTCGCTGTTGTCATTTAACTGAATTAATTTCCATTTCAGACATCGCACATCCAAAGACTACTCGCAACGTTCGCGTACTGAAAGTCTACGGTGCGTATACGCAATGCTTCTCTATCACTTCCGCACGTTTCCTCTTAACTAACTTTACTAAGTACTGCATGAAAAAAAAAACAAAAAAAATACTCTTTGATATTCTAATTTTTCGCTTTGCTTTTTATAAGCTGTCCGTCCGTCTGTGGGAACGCAACTTTTTGTCGACAGCTGAAGCAGGGTACAACTTAGAACATGTTTTCGTTAATGCCCGTGTCAGACAAATTATCGATAGACGTACCTCGATACGAACTATTTTTCAAAATGATTTTTATCGATATATATAAATTGATAAAAATTTGTGGTTGGTAAATCGATATTATTGATAAATGTAAATATGTCAAAATCATATAAATCTCACCATTATTCAAAATAGAGTCAACCAATTTAGATGTAGCCTATATTGTCTGGGATATATTTATTATCGATCAATTGAAATCGATAGAAATAGAAAAATATGTAGCTGATCATTGGATCATAGAGGGTAAATTACAGTTTACTGCTGAATAACCAACTATATAAGTTCCACTAACGATTAATCAAACGAAGTTTCGTGTTTCTGTTATCAGAGTATTCCGCATTCGGTTATGCCCGGCTGCAAGGCTCTCTCTTATTATGTTCTGATTTATTGTTTAACTTTATATATATTATTTTCAACTTTGTTTCATTATTATAGACTGACTTCGACGAGTCCCGTACCCATCGGACATTTTGAATGATCAACAACATATTTATACCAAACACTTGAGATTTCCTTTATATATGTATATGTATATACACAAATTCGATTTGTATATAAGTATTGCGTAGTGCACACACAAGTTTAAGTATTACTTTTCATAAATAACGACATAAGTTTATTTAAGTTGAAGTTTCTTAAATATATCTCGACCTTCTGCAGGACCGAGGAGTGCATCATCTCTCTGCGTCCATCGCTGCATACACGTGTTGGCTCGCTGAAACGCTATCACAGCATTGATCTTACCGATTTCGTTTAGATTGAGCATAGGATTTCCATATAACTACAAAATGCAAACATATTCATAGCCATACCCATCAGTAAATATAAGAAAATCTACAAGCAGCTCTACAAATCAAGTTTTCAAATAAACAAAATTAAAACGGATGAATTTGAAGATTCATTCAATTGCTGCAATTACCAACAATTGCTGCAATTAACATATATTTCTGATTGACTTTTCTGCTTTATCTCGACTCTTATCAGAGCCGTAAATCAGCTAAGCCAATTTACACTAAAAATTGAACTCTGCTTTAAATAAATTCATACATATTATATGGTTATCTATACTAACCGAGTGTTTTCCATTATTAATTAAGCACGAATAGCGAGTCAAATGTAAATACTACTCGTAATTGGATACTTACATATGTACATGTAGTAATACATAACAATTTTCAGGGTCAAACCATTTTTATCGTTTACGTAAATTTAATAAGCACATACCAATAAAATAAAATAATTTTTATCGCTTGAGTAAATATAATAAATATATGCTACATAATAAATAAATACAAACTACAATATTGCACATTCACAAACAAAAGCCTAACGACTTTTTAATGTATGAATCATGTATATATTATAGTAATTGCTTATTAATCTTTCGGCTGCTAATATTTCATAAATCGAGTAGCTTTCTGATGACTAAAAGCATAAGGTGATGTACGAATTTGTTGTGGTTTGGATTCTATAAGTTATACCAGTTGTAAGATAGGCGAAATGTGCTTTAGCCACTTATAATAAGAAACGCTTTAAGCAAGTAATATCTATGAGGAAGAAGACAATTAGAATACTCACCGGTTTCTAAACAGGACTGGAGACTACGAGTTCATCTAGCGAAAGTAAATAAAAAACTGTAATAAAGAATAGTAATTATTCCTGGCTTGTACCGAACCCAAAGCTGAGACACTAGCTTAACCTTTTGCCTTGATGATTTGAAATTTACATGACAAAATATATTGGCACATATAAAGAAAAACCAGTTAGAATTGCTTAGACTCGACTTGAAGTTTATTTTTGTTGTTGAAAGTGACTTGAAGTTACAGCAAAATGTTTAAAACTAACATTTTTTGTTTTGTTCTTTTTTTTTTTTTTTTTTGATAGAGCCAAACCTCTTTCTCTTAAGTACAACATAAATGTTAAACATAATTTATTTGGGTAAACTAAGATTAGGATTGTGCACAGTGTTGCATTATTAACAGGCATCCATAATATGATGCATACTTGGTGTCAAGTACAGGTAAACTGTTAATCAGTTGCACTGTAAACACAGATCTACAATAATTATTATAAAAATTAGCTATAAATTTGCTAGTTTTTCTTTTGTCAATGCGTGCAAAAATTTATGTTACGATTACGATTACGATTACATATGCGTGTATATTAAATCTATGCTTTTCTTGTATTTTGTTTTTTACTTGTTCTCGTTTCTTTTTGTTTTTATTTTGCTTCTTATTTATTTTTTTTTCCATAAGGTCACATTGTTTGTATCACTGATAATGTAAAGTAAAATAATCCTAATGCAAAACGAAACATAAGTCAATTTACTGTCCCACAATGTATGTATATATTTATGTATAATAAAGAATATCATGTATTTTTTTCAAGAATAAAGCTTTTACAATATCAAAAGTGTATCCTGTCAAATAAGTCACTCTAAACTACATATATATGTATGCCTTATAAAGTATATACCTGTTGTGTGCATGTCAGTGAGTGTATGAAGTCTACTAATTTCGTATATTAATTAATGCCTATCACTGTCTAACTAAATATTTTGTCAATTGCCAAAACTATAGTCATATTTATATTTAGGTATGTAAGTGTGTATGTTGGTGTGTGTGTGTGTCTGTGTGTGCGCGTGTGTCTCTTTAGAAAATTATACGAAAACTATTCCAAATAAAATACGAAATTCGTGATTACGCAGAAACCACTTGGTCGCAAAATGTCCTTAAAAATGTCATCTCGTTAGCTTATTTCGCATACGTTTAGTGGACGCTTAACGCTTAATATGTATTTTAATAATCATAAAAAATAACAATTACACTATTAACTAATCAACGCACAGGTTGGGCGCCAGCTGCGCCTCCTCCACTTACATATAATATCAAATGCACTCGCCCGGATTCTGTGCACAGTACTTGGGAAACAGCGCCTCGGCCTTTATGCCCAGCTCGACGAGTCGATTTCGAAACAGAGAGATTCGACGAAATACTTCTGGCGGCAAAATATCAAAGTCATGATCATCATTGGGATCGGACCACAGACGTTCGGCTAGTGCAGCTGCTCGCGGCCACAATCGATTGTCCAATTGACTCTCGTCCACCTGTTCCGTCCACAAGCACACCTCACCGCCGAGCACCTGTTGGAACTATGTTTTACTATGAATCTATAAATATGGCAGAATTGCGTTTCCATACTTTAAATGGGGTATTAACCTCGAGGGCATACCATAATCAAAAATCCAAGATTTTTTAAAATCTAAGAACTTTTGACGTTATAATATCTTTTTGATGGTACAATTTAACATTGTACATATTGGTTAGCTAGTTATTAGTCTGTTGATATTGCTGACCTGCTTTCGCCGCTTCTTATCCAGTCGCATGCGTTCCCAGGGCCGATGCTTGTACACGTTCTGCCAAGTGCGGTAGGGCGAACATGCGGCTTCGCCAGTTGCACGCCAGCTGCCAAAGCCGCAATCCAAATACCAGGCATCCACATGGGAGAATATGATGTTGTAGCCATTGTCCAGCAGGTCATAGTTCTCCTGCCAGGTGCTGCCGCCCCAGACCTGCACCACAAATTGACTATTGGGAAGACATTTGGTGTTTGTTAGCGCACTGGACCAAACAACCACATGTTTGGGCGCCACATTGCCATTGGCCAGTTTCAGTCTGGGTAACAAAATCAATTACAATCTGGTTTATCTAGAGTTGGTATACGATAGACTTACCTAGCATTAGATTGTAGCATAAAATCGCACCACAGACCGCGAAGATCCGTGTCATTGAAGTACTGGGCCCAGCAATCTAGGTTCACCTCATCGCCGCCCAGGTGAAACATGTCCGTGGGCCCGGTTAGCTTGAGAAACTCTTCGTAAAGGCGCTGCAGTATGAGGTAGGTGTGATTATTCTTTGGGTTTAATTGGCCGCACGGCGGTTCGCCGCAGTAAAAACTCCAGGGCTGCTGATTGATGCACAGCGAGAGTTCGCCAAGGCCGCGTTTCGGTCCCCAGTCCCAGCCATTGCCGGCATGCGCAGGCGCATCGATCTCCAGCAGTACTTGCACCCCAAACATTTTGGCAAACTCGTTCACCTCGCGCACATCCTGTTCACTGTACGTCTCACTCTCCGAGTAGGCACCATGCTCGGCCAGCTCCGGATAGTGCTGTGAGACATACGGGAAACTTTGTGCGTCCGTTATGTGCCAGTGAAAGCGATTCAGTTTGGCCATGCCCATGGCTGTAATTGTGCGCTTAATCGCTTCCACGGAGAAGAAATGCCGCGACGTATCCAACATGAGGCCACGATAGCGAAACTTGGGCACATCATTGATCAAGGAGCTGGCATAGGTGCGCAACAATCGCTCCTCGTCATCATACCAAATCAGCTGCTGCAGAGTTGACAGGCCATGGCGAGCGCCAAAGAATGTGTGCGCCGTGATGTGCACAACAATGCGACGATTCTCAACTGGGTAAGGATCGAGAGAAGGAGAATCAATATAAGCAGCAATTGATGTCTCTATTTTTAAGCACTTACATGTCGAGGTTAGCTGATAGCTTTCATCGTTGTCCAGCTTAAAGTCAAGCTCGCCCGATTTATGCACCGAAATTTTCACTTGTAGACTCTCCAAGTCGCCAGCACGATGTGAGCTAAAAGTGGCCCCAAAAAGGGAGGCAACTGGTGGCGTTTCTGCTACATCCGGATCGGTATTATGCTGTCGCAATCGTGACGCTGACTCACTGCCACCAGATGCAGCTGCTGCTGCCATTGGCATTTCAGATGTGTGTACCACATAGTTCAAGCGCTGTATTTGCCGCAACTGCTTCAGAAACCAATCGAAGGATAACTTCAACTGTTTGCACACCTCGCGATGCGGTGAATCTAAATGCAGCTGCACATCCTCCACGGAGAAGCGCAGCGTGTGAGCACTGATCAGTGATTTGGTGGTGGGATGGGGCCAAATGTTAATATCCCCACAAGTCATCGAACAGCTAATGAAGGAGACACGCTTCGTGTCCTGTCCGTTTTTGTGGTAGCCAACTCGCACGCATCTGTCATTCTCGCATTTGTAGGTCCACGATTTCTCCAAAGGTCTGCAAACGCTGTATATAAATTGAGTAATTCGAAATTTGTGGAATTGTCATAATTACATGGGTATAAATTGGTGATCCTTTTGGGCATGTGGTCGCAGCTGCGATTCGGTGTACGCCTGTGTCTTGATCACGCTCTGATTCCAGTACAGCACGGTGAGTATAAAAATAGCCCCGGAAAGCAGCACCAACAAGGCGCGGCGCAGCGAGACGGCCAGCGACATCTTATAGAGGTAACGTAAGCTGTAAAATACACACACATATATATATATACATATATTAAATAGCGATTCAACAGTTGACACGCCTCAATGTTGTTTGTCTGATAAATTCAGAGTGTGATAAAAGTTACCCAATCGAAATGCAAGCACAACAATCAAAATTGGGCTCGACAAACCAATTGTCATCTGCCCAAAAGGGGGGAAAACCTTTAACAACAACAAGTCAAAAGCAGCGAACTTTAATTAATGTTAGCCACATGGTTGATGAAACTTAAGCGAATTGGATTTAATAATCGATAAATTCAAAGAAAACCTCATCGCTCGCTGATAGCCATAGGACACAGGACACAGGACATTGGGCTGTAGTTATTATTGTGTTGGATTTTATGACACATAAAGCGTATAGGAAAATTGTTTGTCTTTCATATACATAGCATCCGACACGCAATGGTTTTGTGGAAAGTGGAGTTAGCTTTAAGTTGCTTTTTGTTTGCTGTTCTGTGCAGCGCATAATCAGTAATATAGGTCGGTTATAAAAACCAAACCAAAACCAAAACACTTACGACGAGTGGCCTTAGGAAAGGACTTTTATTGTGTGAAGCTCGAGAGTTATAGTTACCAAGGATAATCCTGGCCAAGTTGTTGGAATACGTAAATCGGTCGCATGACTTAATATATTGCTTTACTCATGTTAAACGGTATTAAAACTAGTTAAATTTAATAATCGCCTGCTTTATAGTAAGCACACAAATGTCTGTCATGGGCATAGTTAGATATAATTCTAATCTAGTAATCTAGTATTAGTACTATATATATATCAACAGGCTTGGGAGTCGAATACTTAATGTTCTAAGAAAGACACAACCTGGAATTTGAGCTGAAGCATCCTTTTAAGACTGACGCAATCGAATGTTTGAAACCTGTGCACAAGCACAAGCCCGTTTTTTTTACTCATTCCCTAGACATATATAAAAGTTCCGGAAAAATGCTCGCTACCCGAATTAATGGTTGGGTTGTACTATATATATATATATATATATATATATATATATATATATATATATATATATACATATATAAGACCTTGCTAGGAAACCCATTTTCAATTTACGGCTGTGGGATAAATAAACACGTACCCAGCAAATTAGTACATTGTTCTCTGAAAATGAGTTTCAGGCTAAGTAGTTAAATAGCAACAAAGTTGTCTACTCATCGATGCATCGATTGCTTATTGTTTATTACTTAAAACAGAGACAAGCTTATTTCATATAATAATAAACTTGTTAGAAGAAGGCCCACTCGCATTTATTTTTCAATCAATAAAGTAATTAAGCTTCAATTAATTAAACTCCCTCTGTCATATAAATTATTAGTCATTAATCATTAATTTTTAGCCTTCAAGAATTAAGTAGTTCACTTAAATCAAACAAAAAATTCTACTTAAAAATCAGAGAATCAGAGAGAGAGGGATTGATTCCATCGACTCCATTCAACTGCAAACACAATACAATCTTGTACACACCCAGATACCCATTAACACGCCCACACACCCATTCGTCGGGAACAGTTCGCTGCCTGGTGACTAACGCTTGCAATTGACTGTTATGGCTAGAATATATATATGTATATATATATATGTATATATATATATGTATATATATATGTATAGATAGTCATGTATGCTTATAGACATTAACTGGAGTCTGTTTTAGTCCATAACAAAGAAACACAGCCTGTGGTGCAACCATTGCGTGCGTCTAAATTAAATATCAGTTGAACCAACTGCACAAAAATATTAGAAACATGCACCTGCGCAGCATGTACAATATATGGATAGTTGTTAATGTGGCGGATGCCTACACACGTGCCACACACATCGACATAGCCGACAATTTGTGGCGACCTGTCAATACCAAATGGTAAATACCGTTGACCGCTGCTAACAAAAACGTGTTATTACCAAGCATGCGGAGTGTGGCCAATCCATAAGCAGGCAAGTATACCTTTTCGGCGACTGTTAGCTACGTCATTACTCTTGATGGGTCTCTGTGCATAATAAATCAAGAGGCGTACATGGTTAATGCATTCAAAATATAAAAAAAAAGGTTTGCTAGCTTAGTGGGTTTGCGCTCAGTGGCTGGCTCATTAGTTGTCGCACTGACAACTAATTGTGGCACAGCTCCAAACGCAACAACGCACAGTGGGCCATATTCTACAACAACAAAAAACATTTGTAAAAATCATAATAATTGACATATTAATGCAACTTACAAAAAAATATATCAACACTTTTTGCATGAATACTCAGCGAAAAAAATAATATTTCTAAAAAGTATAAATGCAACCTTTATTTTTAGAAACATTCCTTTCTGTTACTAATTTTAACTAATAATACTAATGTTTAATAATAAAATAAGAGTTATAAGCCTTTATTAGCCATAAACTCTAATCGAACTCATATGCATATTATTTATTTAATTATAATAAAAAAAATCAAAATAAATATCAAGACTGATGTGCTTAACAAAAAAGCTATTGAAAAAAATCAACGCTGCAAATTAGACATACTTTTTCTAAATTTGAGAAAAAGAAACCTGCTGATTTTTAGAAAGAGAAAATCTTCTGTGTTAGAAATATACTTTCTGATTATGTAGCCGGCGCCACATTTGTGGTACGGATTTTTGGGCAAGAGCTTCACTGTTCAACATAGCATACATTTGAGGGCTGGCCGCGAATCATGTTTTGGGGCAATGCTTACCTGCAGCGCGTGCGCAATGAATTGCTTATTGAGCAAAAGCGTAGAAAACTATCCATCATCACATACTAAGGTGGGGCTGAAGGAGATGGGGGCGGTCTCATCTGTGCCAGCGAATCGCTGACAACACAGCAACTCTAATGGAGAAACAGCTACAGCTACAGCTACAGCTACCGTCTCAGTCTCAGCCTTAGCTGTTATCACTAGCACTATCACTTATATTCTTTTTTCCTAAACTTAAACGCTGCACAAGGCTATCATTAAATCACACATTTGGCATTTGGCAATCAGTGATTGAAGCGAACGAACTGAATTTGCGTAAACTTGGCTGCCAATGATGTCGTCCTAATGGACGTGCTTCTGCTCGCTCGCCGGGGCGCACACGACTCTCGAGGTGTAAGTAAACTACTACTATGTGCGCGACTCTCACGGATTTTTTAGCATTTCAAGATTTTCTTGGCTAGAGCGCACACAAGCCGCCCAAAAAATGGCGTGCAAGTATTTACATATGTTCTTGAACCACCTGCCAGCCAACCAGGCAGACAACCAGCCAGCTGCTGGACGCCGTTACAGTCCGCCGTCAGAATATTGAGCACACATATGCGATGTATACACAATAAATTAAGTATACGCATTAGTTTTAGCTTACGCAAATGAATGCTATTGATTATTGTTACTAAAGCAATAAATATGCATATAAAATAAGAATTATTAACTCGCTATTGGCATTGTAAGTGCGCTCATTGCATATTGTGCATACGCTCCGTGCACCGTGGCATGCTCAATATGCTGGGCATCGACTGTTGCTTAGCGTCGCATTATTATTTATGGTCGCATGCCGTGAAAAACGACAGTTGGCGACAAGTGTTGTTCAAATGGCATGCACGGTTGCCACAACAACAACAATCGTCGTACACACAACAAAGGCAGTTGGCGCTCAATTTGATGTGAAACGTGCAGGAACCGCTCACACACAGACACACAAACGTTCACATACACAGAAAGAAATCTCGAGGATAAATTGAGAACTTTGTGCATCAACGTCATACCCAAAAACAAAATGTTTTGTTTTTATAATCGATCATTTACTTATTAACGTTAAGTAAAAATTACTAAATAGCAAGAAAAAGTTCTAAAATTACTTATATTCAATGTATTTGTCAGATGAAGTGTCTTTTACTGAAATGATTTTGAAATGAAATTGCGGTGCCTTAAAATAGCATATGAGATAGTATTATTCTAAATATAACTGGAAAAAAATCACATTGGTTGTGAGTACTGACAGCGAAAAAATTGGGCTCTCTCGGTTCCCAAATTGGGGACAGAAGATTTGTTCTTGATAGATGTTAAAATAACAATTCTGGGATTAAGATAACAGTACTTGAATTCAGAATCTTAACCTTTTGAGTACGCTTTTCTCTCTGTGTATGTGTAAAGTCAAACGAAACGGAAGCTCAATAGAAATAGCTGTGCTTGGCCTTTGCTAGGGCAGTTGAAAAGAGAAAGCAGCCAGCAAAAAGTAACAGCAAAATGGCGCCACAAAATGTAGCAGGCGCGCAGTGGCAGCAACAGCAACAGTAACAGTCAGTCAAATAAGATAATACGAAGTAGTAGGTGCTTTTGCACGAACGAACGGCAGCCGAAGCCGATGACGAGCTGCGACCATCGGTTGCCTAACAACTTCGTCGTGCCGCACAACAAAAGGATAAGCCAAGTCAGGCTGGCAGTCAGCAAGTCAAGCCGGGACTCAGTTGCAACAGCGCAACGCATTTGCCAAGACGCACAGCACAGCACGGCGAAAGCGAGGCAACAAAACGCGACGCGCCGCGCCGCGACTCGAGTTGCCTGCCACAGCGAAAATAGAAATAGTAACACTTGTACAAATTGCTGGTAGCAAGCTTACCTTGGCCATCGATCGCGCCCTCCGTGTGTTCACAGTTCGCGTGTCAAGCCAACGTACATTAGAGCTACACCCGTACGCCCATACACTCATACACCCGGACACCCGGACACCCGTAGACCCGTACACCCAGACAGGACAGCAGGGCTAAGTAGGCTGGGCGGTTGTCCTTGGTTTAGTCTAGGGCTTGCAGCGCCAGGCAACGCTATGTCTTGCGTACTGCTTGCGTCAGTCTGAGGACTGTGTGTGTTTCTGTGGTGCTTGTGTGTGGTTTGATTTTTTGTTACGGTCTAATTGTTATGCAATCGTCATAAGTATAAGGCGGCATGTCCTTACAACGTTATGCAATAATCGCGGCGGTCAGTCAGCAACAGCAGCACAAACAGCAGCAACAGCAACAGCAGTTGCAGCATCCCTTGCCACACAATGCAACAGTCATGTCAACATCAACATCAACGACAGCAACAGCAACGACTGCACCGTCAGCAACAACAATGGATCTAAAATCTTTAACCGTTAGTGAGGACGAGTTGCTGCAATCCCAGGAGCTTGCCAGCAGCTCCTCGATTACAACATATTACAATGGCGGCATGGGTCTTTACAATCAGCAGCGCGGCATTGGAGGCGGCATCTCTCTGCTAAATGGCGTCGCTGGCTCTGCCGGCAGCGGTCACAGTAGTTCAGCCGGAGGCAGTGGCTCACAGACCTATGCGCATGTTGTCAATGGAAGCGTGAATCTGCTGCTTGGCGGGTGAGTGACGCTGATGAAGCACGCCTCAGCTTCTTTATTAATTTATGAGAAATGCAGGCTTTTAAAGTTTGCTTAGGCGACTGCAGACGCTATTTTAATAAGTAAAAGACAGCTGCTGCCAGAGCAAAAAAAAATTCAAGGATTTCAATATATATATATATGTATAACTATTGATTTGCACTCTCGAATTAACCTAACTTTACACAGTAACAACTCCAACTAATTTCAATAATCATATGGCTTGTCGGAAAACTGTCGGGTGCATTTTTAATTCACACGCAAATTTGAAGAATGTTTTTTGAAGATTCTTCTCGAAATGTGAAATGATTTGAGGGGGTAAATCTGTTTGAAGAACTATATCTGAAAGTTTGAGCAGATATTTCAAGCTTCTATCTGGTTAGGAAAAAAAATTGGTATACAACTAATTTCTTGTCAGAAAAACCTTTTTTTATTCGAAGATATCCCTCCAAATTCAAGTTTTATGAGTTCTTCTGAAAAATACGAGTATGTATATAAATAACTAATGTAAATCAATTATTAAATATAATTTAAAATATTTTTTTATGCTTCCATATATTTCGAATATTTTAATTAAATAATTAAGAAGCTCAGCTCATACTAACTGGGAACAAGTCTCATGCAGACCATGAAAATGTGATACTATCAGAGAAAGTGGTCAAAGTACGAATAATTAGTGCTAACATCAAAAATGCATGCAAGTCTGCAGCGGATGTTTATTAAAAAGTATTTTTCTTCATTTTACATTAGCTTGACAAAGTGATGATGTCTCCTAATTGGTGCCATTACGTTATTCTCTCTGCTCTTTGGGTAAACAAGTGTAATTTGTCGCTTTCTTAAATTAATTTCACTGCAATACGAGCTCAGATCAGTAGGTACTAAAATTAAGTGGGTGAAAGCAAACAAAAAAAGTGCTTGTAAAAACAAACGCTGAAATTGACAAGCGAAACTTTAATGTGCGCAAGCAGCGTGTACTTCGAAAACTGTAACTTATTTTCAACATTTCATTTTTAAATCGATTGTCTACAACTAGTCAATAAAAACTTAACAATAACCAGAATAGCAGTCGAAGGATTAATACCCTTGACAGATATGGCAGCAAAATGTTAATTTCATTAGAAAAATAAATGCTGACAAGTTGAAGAACTTGTGACAGATAATTAAATGTTATTGCCTGGAAATTATTGTTTCATTTCAAAACAGATCCAGATAATATATGATTATTTCTGATGGGTTCGAGAATATCTTATTCAATGCATTACACATTTTGTGGCAGCAGCTGTTATACCCTCTGCAAAGGGTATACAATATGCTGCAATTGCCACTGATAGTTTTAGCTACTCCGCCCACACTTCTTTAGCAGAGTTTTGGGCTTTTAATGAACTGTTGACATGCGAGAAATTGCGTGAGGCACAGCCGAAAATGGGGAAAGCAATCGGGGAGATTGGGGTGAAAGCCGAGTGAGAGGCACTATGAACTAAGGCAGAGGACAAAGGACAAGTGCCGCATTATGTTGCATTTAAAGTGGATTAAGTGACATCATTGATTTGTGTGACGTGTTACAGTTTTGAGGCACAGACAAACGGGGTTACTGTGTTACTGTATTATCTAGGTTTGCGAACAGAACAACTCAACATGTGGATAATTTGGAAAATTGCATGTTATTATAGCTTAAAAGCAAAGGAACAAGGTAAAAATACATCTGTGGGGCAGGACAGTTGTTAAGTCTACCAGAAATTGCAGGCTACATTAGAACTTCGCGGAAATATATATATAAAAAATAATAAGCAACTCATTTTACTTGCTTACACAAAATATAATATTGAATGAGCAATAAGAAGAAAAATAATCATTAATTCACAATCGCATCAATACCATCACAAACGCAACATAAATAACATATTGTGGCAATATTGTCAATGTGCCTCCCTCACAAACACAAAGGCTTGCTGCGTTGCCCCAAATGCCACATACACACATTGGTAGGCGGATACACAATCGATATCGATAGTTGTTAGGCCAAATTAATAAGAGCCACATTGAAGTTGCATTTCGTAATCAATTTCATAGATAACAAACATATGCACACAGTATTCATATTATTCGCAAGAAAAAGCGGCTTTCTTAGATAGCGGTTCCGTAGTTACGTACCAGATATATATATATATATATATAAATGTGTATATATACACAAATAATATTATTATCTTGTACACTTTAAACAACACTTAGCTGCCATACAACGAAGAAGAAAGAAAAATTGTTCATATATATTTCACAAACAGTTTCTACAAAATTTCATAAAAGTTCTGACTACTTTCTTAGACTTTATTTTCCGCTAGTATGCGTTCCGATATCTTTGCTACTGCGGCAATAATCTTCATTTCAGTTGATAACTGTACATGTTTTCAACTTGACGGCTGGCTGTTAACTGAACACTCCATATATATATATATATATATATATATATATGTGTATGTATATGGATATTTCATTATATATAGCAATTTTGATAACACCGCTTTTAAATCAACTGCTAATGTAGTGGTTTTGAGATTATTGATGATGTTATAACTAAAAGCACGCATATTTTGTAAGTAAGAAATATGCCACTTTTTAATAAAGATAAAGCTTAATTTTTAAAATTGTAGTCTGCTTTTAGTCGACATCAAATAAATAACAAATAATAAAAACAAAAAACAAAACTCACTGTATAAAATTATCTTAAATTTAAAACTTTTTATTATAATATTTTAATCACTTCAGATGATGTCACTAATTCTTGACATTATCCAATTAGATGGGAAATTACTTTTTATTTGTTTTTCTGAATTATGTATGACACTAAATCAGATCAATGTTGTAAGGCAGATAGACTGAATTAAATTTTTTTGAAGCCAAACCTAAATATTGATTTCTGTTGTTATTGCTGTTAAATAGGTCGATGTTATGCCTGGTAACGACAATACTTTGTGTGGTCTGCTATTGTTGCCATCGCAATATTAAAAAGCGTACTGAGGCCGCATACAGGCAGCAACAGCATCATTGGCTGGAGAACGATCCCAATATGGAAATTTACAGCGTTGAGCAGGTGAGACGATATGAATATATATAAACTGTATATATATATATATATATACATAATAAATTTGCTTAAGAAGGTATTTATAACATACTAGAAATTGTTGAGCACTATCAATTCTCGATGTATGAACTTATGCCGTCGCTACTCTTTATGACAATGGTTTAATATTTAAACTGTTCCATCTCTTTTCTGGTTAAAATCGGAACAGATAAGATAAGATATTGTTTGGTAGGTAGTGCTCACTCCAACTAGATTCTATCACCAAAAAATAGTGGATAACATTGTTAAAGAGCGCTCTAGGGTATAGTCTGCAGACAGTCAAGTACTCATTTGAAATCTTCCAGCTAACATTGGGTGTGGCATCCCAGCCGGATAGACATTCTACAAAGTAAACATATATTCCGTAATCTGTGTCAGAGTATCAATCTGGGGTGTAACCTGTAATTAAACTTAAAACTATGTAGTATTAATGGGTAATAATGAGGCCAATCGATTGACCATTTCAGCAATTGACACGCAATGCACTTATAAACCGTATAACTTTGAGTCACAGTATTAAGATCGCACTCAGAAAAATAAAATTGCTCGTAATTTAGAAAATCACCCTTTAATATACTCGTATACGAGTATTTCCAACAAGGTTGTAAAAAGTAGAAAGGAAGAGACGAAATTCTATGTAAAATTAAAAGCCAAGTAATGAAAAGTTTTCAAATCGAATTTATAAATCAAAATTTTTTATATATGTGAAATCAAAAAATATGAATTTTAATAATAACATAAATAACCATAGAGATAATGTATGAATTCTGGCTATAACTATAAAAGCCTGGAAATATATTTTCTGAATTTTAGAAAAACTTACACTTGAATTATGAAAAGAAAATTTCTTGTTTATTATTGTCTCAAAAAAATGGGAACTGACCTTTTTCTAAATTTCAAAGCGATTTCCATTTCTGAGGGTGTACACTTAAGACCCGAGTCTTTAATGAATATTTATGCAGAGCATTTGACAGGTGTGAAATAAAACTGACCAAGGGGCACGCACAAAAGGCCACAATTGTTGTTGGCCGCAGTAGTAGTGCAAGCGACCCTTTGCAATTGGATATTAGACTAGATTCCACTTTGCTGTTGGCTTTAATAAGTTGTTTGTTGCCCCGCTCCTTCGGGGGTCGCCCCGCTTACATTTGCCCAGTCGCTTATTGTTGTTTGTTGGCCCTGTGGGAAAAGGCGGCATCGCCGACGACAGCGGTGTAAATCAACGTTAACTTGGTCCAGTCCGTGTCACCCAAAGTGGTCAACGGTGGTACAGAAATAAGTACTGCTCTCTATTAGAATCTCAATTTATGATGTGTGTGCAATTTAAACTTTTTATTTGGTCTAGTGTTAACTTCGCCTAATGGAGTAGACATTGTCTGTGGTTGCTTCAGACTTTTCAGCAGTTTGCTTTTTGCTGATCTTACAGGTAGGTCCGTTGGCCCGTTGTCATACGGTGTAGGCTCTTCTTTCCTTATACATTATCAATCATTTAATACACGATTATTATTTTATGATTATGAATCCGTTTTAATTTCTGTTGCAGTGCTATGAGACGTCGGGTCTGTTTCTTGGCGATTCAACGGACGGTTTGACCACTCTGCCCACGCTTCATCATGAGCCGCCGCCTTCGTATGATGCCGTTGTCTTGCACGAGCAGCAGCTGTTGCAGCAGCAACAGCAACATCTGGAGGAGCAGCAACTGCAGCTGCAACAGCAGCAACTATTGCTGCAACGTGTGTCACCGCCGCCCGGTTATCGCTCCACCCTGGACATTGGCAGCGCCGATGGGCTGGCGGCCACCAGCAGCTGCAGCAGCAGTGCCGCTGTCAATGCCGTGGAAGTCTTGGCCAATAAGCAATTGCACCGCACATTGAATGCCCAATCATGTTGTTCTCTGCAGCGTGCCGAAGTGGAGAACATGTGGAATGCAGCTGCAGCAGCGGTGGCGGCACGGAACGGCAATTGCCTCGAGCTGGACACATACCTGACGACGACGTCGTCAACGTCATCGCCACCGCCACCATTACCTCCAGCGTTGCAGGCGCGCAAGCAGGCACAGAGCGCCCTGCGGCTAAACACATTCGGCAGACGCTATTTGCAGTATAGTCAACATCATCAGCAGCATCAGCAGCAGCAACAGCAGCAACATAGCCACTACAACAGTGGCTGTCCACTGTGTGGCAAGTTCCGCTATGCGACCGAAGAGGAGGCGTTAACGGCATCCCTGGAGAGCGGTCTAGAACACTTCGATGCCAATGACAATGTGGCAAGTGCTGAAGAACAGTTGCAGCAACAACAACAACAACAGCAGCAACAGCAGCAACAACAGCAACAGCAGCAACAACAACATCAGCATTCACAGCAACATCAACTGCTGCAGCAGCAACAAGAGCAGGAACAGCTGCAGCAGGAACAGCAACAGCAGCTGCAGCAGCAACAGCAACAGCAGCTACAGCAGCAACAACAGCAGCAGCAACAGCAACAACAGCCGCTAGCTGCCACAGATAGTTGCAATCAAATTGACAGTCGAATTGATGATGATGCAGATACGGCAAATGGCAATACGCTGGACAATACAATTGCAGCCACATCAGCAACTGATGCTGATGTTGGCACAGACGAAAATGACAATGCCACAGCAGCTGCAACAGCAGCAACAACTGAAGTTGCCACCGAACTGGATATGAGCAACATCAATGAGAACGGCATCATCAGTCTGGACATGAGCAAAATCATTGACGTATCGGGTCTGCCCACATACGAGGGCGCCCTCAAGCTCGAATCCAGTGGCTATGTGTGAAACTAAGAAAAAATGGGAATTTCAATTTCAAAATGTCCCAAATCACGAATGTGCTTTATTTTCTAAGTGATGTAGGCCTTGAGCAAACAGTTTGCCATGTGTTGTTGTTAATGCCCAAATCATGCTTATCAGTGTGATTCTTCTTATTACAACTGGGGACAACCACTGTTTACAAACTGATTGCTCTTTAGCTCGTAATAAGTGCAATCTGAAATACAGTTTGCGCGATTTTTAATCTAAAACTAAACCCATTAATGATTAGTTCTAAGCATGCATATCCCAGAGATCGTTTGCTGCAAGCAATCTGTAAACAAAAAATATCAATAAAATCAAAATGTACTCGAACATTATATTTAGCCCACTGAGCCACTAACCCGTGAACAATTCAACAATCATTGAAAGGGAGAACCTTCACCGTAATACGAGAACGCTAGCTTTTACGCTCATTATCACAGCTAAGCTGATTGATTTTGCATTAAACATAACGAATGAGTGGCCAAGAGTGACCACCACCAGCAGACGAATGGTTGTTAACCGTGAAAGGAAAGTACATGGAGAGGGTATTTAGGTATGTACAGTTGGGAACAAAATAATAGCACCACTCTGACAAGAAACGATTTCAAACGTGTATTTTTTTCAATTTCATTATTAAAATTCAATACTTAAAAAAATTGCAAAGTTAATGGTTTGTTTGATCATTCAGTAAGAAAAATATCAAAGTGGTGCTATTATTATATTCGCAACTGTATATTCAATGGGCAAGAGAACGTTCCTTTGCTGTCTCGCTCGTTCGTTTAGCCAAAGAAGACCAACGAACAACGTTAAACCTGGCTTGGTCAATGCCACAGACAGAAGTACCGTACTCAAAAATGTGTGTGTGCTTGTTGTGAACTCATTATCTGTCATATTTCGCAACAAAAAGAAAGAAGCATAATCATTTAATGCAACCTTGAATTGTTGGCACAAACAGCGCCCAGAGTTAATATAAACGACTGTAATGATTGTACTGGAATTCACTCTCGCCCGAGCATCGAAATTTTTAATTAACTCAAATAAGGTTGCGGCATTTGGTCTTGTGCTAAAAATAGGGTTTTCAATTTGTAGCAAAAATGATAACTGCAACCACTATTAATTAACTAACAATTTACCGACGAAGCAAAACAACCATTCCGAATGAATGCTGCTCGCATCAAGTACAACATCAGATTATCGTTTAACACACATGAATGGAAAACATATTAATTTCTATTATTTACAGAAAAAATAGAACAATTAAAAATTCACAGAATATTTAGTTGAGAACTCGCGTGGCTTATATTTGCAACTGAAAATGGATGCATTGCGTTGATGGTGGCACAACAAGTGAGGCAGTCACCGCATACGAAATTAGAGAGAGAAAGTGTGTGAGAGAGAGAACAAGCTAAAAAAAAAATAGCGCATAGACGAGAGCGCATATGGAAAATGACGAACCAAGTGACGACATGAGATGTTGACGGCGACTGGAAGAACTGGGTGGAGGTGATGGGGCTATGGGGGGAGTCGCATCGACAACCATTTGACCCTTTCTGTTTGTCGCTTATTTGTTACATTTATTAACAAGTCTTTACTTTCAGCTAACACAAATCCTTATCTAACATTTAATTAATGTGTGCTTAAAGTGTCTCCCGAAATAAGACTGAGAGTGACGACAACGGCACGTGCTTAAAAATAGACAATTTTGCGCCAACAAGGGAGAGAAAAACAAAGCACCAAATGATGTGACCAATTGAGAGAAAAATAAGATTACTTTTGTCGGATGTAAGCGACTACTAAATACTTTCAAATTTGTAGTTACCCTCCACATGTCAAAAATGTGGAAGAGAAAATCTATAATTTGCCATTAAAAATATTTAATATTTGTACAGCACTGACAGAATTATAATCGAAAAATATATAAAAATAAATTGTGTGTATAAATAGAGTGCGGATGTATTGTTTTTTTGGTCTGCCCAAATCAGCTGTTAAGTCAAAAACGATAAAATATAAATGGCTCGACACAACAAAATTAAAACAAAAGCGTTTTGAAACACTAAGATGAGATAACAATTGGTAACGGTTAACCACAGCCGTAATGCAGCAGCAGTAGTTGTTAAAACAAAAACGACAACAGCTGAGTGAATGTGAATGCACACATGCACACACACACATAATTATATTTGTACATATGTAAAATATAACTGCAGCTTTTGGTGACGCAAGTAGTGCCAAAAGAAAAAATAAAAAAGCCAAAACTGAAAGTAAGACAAAAAGCACGCTCTGATGGCAGACACAAGCAACATAAATATATACTCACATATGTATAATGTATATGTGCATGCATGTGAGTGTTCGTCTATGCAGAAGTACACAATCAAGTTAAGCATTTAAGATACTTACCCACACTGCAAATTGAAAGGCTCTTGGCATGTCCTGATTTTGCACTATGACAGCGATGTCGATACCGTTGCTTCTCAGCTAAGCCGCAATCGCTTAAAGCGTAAGCTTGGTTTTTGTTGCTGGCAGCGCGACAGGTTAAGTGTTGATGGCGACAAGCAGCAGCAATCGCAATTTGAAAAACGTTTCCTTGTTCGATGGATTTGTGCGTTTATTAGAGTTGAGCCACTACATCATATGTGTACGTTATTGCACATTTACATTTTCATTGATTCTTATTGTTATTTACACAAATTCCGCATTTGTCTGCTGCGCGTAACTCATCACTAGCAGCGACCACTAACATACACAGCTGTGGTCACCCAAAAAACTATTACCTGTGTGTACAGTACCTGTAATGTGACTGAGAAACAAACCAAATATATCGATTATACAACACTGTTCTTATCGATATAACAGTTGTAACTATCGTTTAAACTAGTAGCCGTTTAAATTTTGTAGCATACATTTTTAATTTTAGGCTAATATATACTGGCAAAATATTATTTTTCCTGTTGAACAAAATTCTACAAACTCTGTGCTTAGTAAATTAGGTGAAGAACAAAGTTGAAAGAAAGAAATCCGTTTTAAATCGGCAAATTTGATATTATTGTTGTATATATATATATTATGAAATGCTTACACGCTTTAATAAGATTAATAAGTTTAACAAGAACAGGCACACAGAATACCTGCATTTAAATCACATACTATATACTATAAATATGTACAATAAATCCTTGTCTTAGAGTTAAGCTTAGTCGTTCAAATAGTTGACCATGAATGCAAGTTCTCCATCCTGACCTGTATCGTTTTGACGCACAGCCATTGCCGTTTCCACAAGATAATAAAGACATTTATATTTATCACGTTCCTCCCGACTTAAGGCTGCAATCAAAATATCGTTAACCAAGTCGAGCAATAAGACGTGTTGCTCACCTGGACGTGGAGGCGTTTGCACTTGTAACTGGATATTATCATTTTCAATGAGATTAGCATTCTCCTCCTGCTGGGGTGCAATTGAAACATTATCCGTTGCACTGCTGCTGCTGGTGACAATAGTGGCCGCCTCGGCGCCAAAGATTTGATTGCCTATAATTGCAGATATTTTATATTTATATTCCAGGGTATTTGGTTATTGTACATACCCTCATTTTTAGACGACTGCTGCGTAGGCAATAATTGCTCAGAACTTGTGGCGGCATTTGGATTAGTTTTTGTGGTCGTCACTTCCTCGGTGCTGAAAACGGTCCTGCATAGCATTAAAAAAGTACAAAGGCAGAAAGCAAGGCGAGGCAAGTTGTTCATTTGAGTTTAGATTTAGAAATTGAAACAACAATTTGAAAAAAAGCAAGTTAAAATTAAACTTTGGCTACAACAAACTTCTCATTTAATGTAATCTTTTGCTTATTGTCCGGCTTATTAGAAAACTAATACTTACTTAATGACACTCTGCCAGTCATCAGAGTTCTCGAAGCGTCCTTCTTCCTCGCTGGCCTGCGTGCAGGACTCGTAATCAGCGCCGCTCTCCTCGCCCTCCGATCTGTGAACGAGATGGGGAACAATCAGCGAAATCCAAAATTAAGGCGAAGCCTAAACTTATGCAATCTTAATAAAACTATATTAAATATGAAGCTACCTAAGTGCAGGCTTAAAACGATTGCAATCATCCAGATTAGAAAACACATGCGTTGCTTTAGACAGATTCAATTGAGACTGCTCCTCTTGCCACTGCCCCTGATCCTGCTGCTCGTTTTCATGTTGTTCGTGCTTAATAATTTTATGCGGTCCACTTTGAGTTGTTTTGAACGCATTGTGGCGCTTGCAGCCTCGTTTTCTCATCGTCTTCTCCTGCTTCATTTTATCAACTGGCAACTGGCTATCCAAACTTGATATCTTAAAATTGGTGTTGCCTCGGTATTTGCTACTGCCACTGCTACTGTTGCTGTTGCTGCTGTGGTTGCTATTGCTGCTGCTGATACTGTTGTTGCCTTCACTTGTGACTGTTGCCTTGCGCGACTGAAAAATGTGAATCTTATCGAGAATGCTCGCCTGCAACGAGGCATGCAACCGCTGAAAGCCCAATGGGTTCTTTGATATTGCTTGCTGCCAACTTCAGACAGGGTTGTTTTTAGGTCACGAGGAACAATTATATATGTAAGTAGAGTGAACATTACCTATAAATGACGCTGTCATCGAACTCCGGCTCCACTTTGACCATTTGACCATTGGGCGTTCGCACATATTGATCAAAGTTGCTCAGCACATTCGCAATTCCATCGTGCATCTCGGCAGCGCTGTGCACCTCCTCCGTGGCACCAACAACCTGCTCAACATACGAATTGGTATTTTAATGGACATTTACATCAAACACAAAAGACTTACCACTTCCGAGGCAGGACTGCTTGTGATGGGATTCTCAGTGCCGCTCATATTCAAGCCGAGGGAGCTCGATGAGTTTGGACTGATCTTTTTGCCCCTTCGCGAAATGGTGAAATGCAATGGATCGTTGCCCTCGCGACGTATCATCTCCGGCAGAATGCGTCGGCGAGCATTGATGAACCAGTTGCACACTTGCAACACGGTCAGATTCGCCTCCTGCGACAGGGAAAACTTCTCGGCATCGGTGGGATAGGCATTGTAACGATGTTCGTAGAGCCAACGCTTCAAGATCTTCACCGAATGCTTGGGCAGATTGCCGCGTCGCTTGCGCAACGAACCATTGTCATCCATGTGCGTCTCCACCAGCATATCGTGGAAGTTTTGTATCTCCTGCGCGGCCTGCTCCGAGTCTTGATCCTCTTCGACCATCTCATCGGCTGATAAAGTGCCCAGCACAGCTATTGTCCCCTGCTGATCCTGTTCAATGCTCGACTCGGAATTGTAGCGCTCACGAACTGAAACACCTAAAAGCAAAGTTGTTTTTAGTTTATATTTTAGTTTCGAGGAGCCAAAATTAACCTTCATTTTTCAGTAGATTTACTTGTACATCGGCCTCGTGCATCATATCCTGAATATTCTGGCGTACTTGGCGATCCAGCACCATATCAACTTCATGGTGCTCCGGCGAGATCATGATCCCAACAACAACAACAAAAGGATAATCACAAAGGGACTTGCGCAAATTGCAACTACTCCAAAAAAAATTCAATTCAGGAAAAAAAAAACAACAAAAAATAAGATATATATGTACTTTATATTTTCTAGTCTCCGTTTGTGTGTTCACAGCACCGGCTTTGGAATTAAACTAACTTTAGACTAGACATTTGCGTCGCTGCCACAAATTTGACGTGGCCTCCTATTTAATTCCATTAGTATTTTGAAAACGCTCGCCTTTAAAATTTGTTGACCGTTATCGATAACACCACAGCATTGTCGTCTGTTTATCGACATGTCGTCGAGTATAAGACGCTTTCGAAGACGTGACAGTATAACATGTCAAATTGACATTGCGAACCACAATTTTTGACAAATCACTTTATTCGCGCGCTTAATTCGCTCACCGTTAACGCTATTCCTGTCTAATTGAATTGTTTATTTATTGAATAGTTTATTTAGCTGGCGTCTAACCTCCGTACGACAACTGTGCTGACATGCATTGTGATAACTGCGCACAATTTTACATGTTTGACTTTACTTTTGTTGTTGTGGTTAAAATTAGACGGTATTCAATTGCTTTTGCTTGCGTGTTCATTAAATGTATATAAATAAATTAGACACTGTTTTTATTTAACGACCAATGCAAATAGCAATCTTTTATTTTCCTGAAGTTTTATTTATGTATTTATTTCGCAAAATAATATGTACACACTGTTGTCAGACGCAGACAACTTCAAGCGAGTCGCAAATTTGCGTGCAGCCAACTTCAAGTCAGACTAGCAAAAAAATGTAAACAAAGAATTATGGTAAACAATGAATAATTGCGATGATGAAATGGCTTACGTCCTGGACGAGGAGCTGCTGACCAGCATGAAAAGCACTGGCAACACTAGCAATAAGAATGACGAGGAGAATCTGGATGTGGAGCTCAAACCTCCCGTTGAAGCTTACGCGGATCCGCTGCAGGAAACGGCTTTGATATCCTCGAACTTTTCGTGGCTGTTCAAAGACGAAGATATTCTGTTGAACGATGCACAGCTGGCCGAGCTGCTCATGCTAAAGCCGGGCAAAGTTCGTGGTAAACGCGGGCGACCCACAAGCAGCAGCAGTAGCAGCAGCGTCAGCATTTCCTGGGACACGGAAACCGATGTGCAGCAGGCCAAGGGACAAGAGGAACTTTTGCTGCCTCGGCAGCAGGCGAGTGGCAAAGGACCCGCCAACTCTGTGTCTAATGCCGTCGAGTCCTGGATGCTACTGTTCGACGATGAGATGATGCGCATGCTCCTCCGCCAGGCCAACGAACGAATACGCCAGCGTCGTGCGAGAAATTCAGCAGAACGACAAATCGATCTCACAGAGATGCGCTCCTGGCTGGGTCTGAGCTACTTGTGTGGCGTGTTCCGGAACGCGCAACACAATGGACCGCTGGGTAGGCAAATTGTCAGCAGTTGACACCACTTCTCACTTTGCTTACATTTCTCACAATTTTCATAGAGGAACTTTGGACACTGGAATTGGGAAATGCGATCTTTCGTGCAACGATGTCGCTCGCTCGCTTCGAGTTTATTACCGAGAGCTTGCGCAGCCAAGCGGACAGCAGCTGGAACGATGCTCAGCGTCTGTGGCAGAAACTGCTCATCAATTGTCGCTCGTATTACGGGCCCAGTGGCTGGATCTGCGTCGACGAGCAGCCCGCTTTTCAGAATGAGAATCTGGCATTGTGTTGCGATGCGAAGACGCTTTACATGACCAATGCGCTGCTCAAGCGGGACGAGCAGGCGCCCGGCACGGAACTGATGCAGCTCATCTGCGATTACAAGACAACAGGTAGGAATTTGACGCTCGGCACGCGTTACGCCCGTCTCAGGCACTGCGAGCAGCTTCTGCAGCGTAATTTGAGCAGCATCTGCCTGCTGCCCAGTACAGCGCCGGATTATCCCAAGAACTGGACGGGCGAAGCACTGCGCAGCGGATCGAAAAGATTGACGCGTCAAGCGGGTGGTGCGCTACTCAGCTGCGGTCTGGACAGCCATGTGAATGTGTCGCAAGCACAGTTGCACACAGGGAAAATCTGCGAGCGTTTCTTTGAGCTCTCGCAGCGGTACAGCTGCGCCTTGTCTCAGTCAGAGTGCAGGCGGAATGAATTCCTGCAACAGCTGCATCTAATGCTCAATGTGGCGGCTGTCAATGCTTGGATCTTGTTACGCTTGTCGCCAAAAGGCGATGCCAATATGGAGCAACGCGATTTCCAGCGTCAGCTGGGCTTGTTTCTGACACAGCAGCGTTTGCAGCGCCGCCTGCAGCGCAGATCGGCAACGACCACAACGCTCGTGATGCGTCTCCAGATCTGTGAGATCTTGGGTCAGTCCAGTCAGCGGCTGCTAAGCGAAGCCTCCGCGGATGCGCTGCACTCGAATGGCGTTGGTGTCATGAGTTTAACGCGTGCCACACTCCCCGAGGGCGTCACTTTGGTCAGTCGCTATGGGGAGAAGCATCGCCGTTGCAAGCCCTGTGCGCGCAATAAGCGCGAGACGAAGGCGCGTTCACGCTGCCAGCAGTGCCAGGCGCACCGTTGTGGCAATCATCTCATCTCACGCTGCTACGAGTGCATGGGCCTTGCCACAGCACAGTTGCCGGATGGAAACATTAAAGATACTTGAGATACTTGCTGCAAGCAAATTAAGTAATAAATTACTAAGAACACAAAATTAATGAAAATACAAATTCACAATTGATAAAAGATAAATTAAAAAATAATAGTCTATTGTGATATTATCATTGCTTTTGCCATTTTCTTGCTTCAAGTTAATTAACGTTTATTAAAGTGGTAAACATATTTGGTGCATCATATTGCTGTAACGTATATGCAACAACGACAACAACTGAAATGTTGTTGGATGCATTGTGCGCAACGAAACTGCCTCTAGAATTTGTACTGGAACGATTTTGTCTTGTATTTGGCATTGGTGGCCGGATTATTACTATTATTGCCGGTTGCTGAGCTTGCCTCAAATGGATCGCTTTGATCGAGAAACAGGCTGAGAAACTGTTCATTTTGCAATTCATTCAGTGGCATTTCCAGTTCGCTGCAGGACTTGACAATCTCAGCGCAGGCGCGCAGATCCTTGCGCATGTCTGTGAAATATAAAAAATTTAAGAAATTAATAAATAGTTCAACAAATAAGTTGAGCAGTTAATCATACATTGATAGTTGAAGAGCAAACTCAGGCAATTGGCGCAGGCGCTGCGCTGATTATGTTGCAAGAACACCTCAATCAGGCGATGCACTGCGTCCACATTGTGTCGACTCAGGAATGAGGAGCAGAGTGCATTGGCCCTGCATCAAAAATGAGGCAATGTAAGTAAACGTAAAGGCTAATAAATTAAAGTAATAGTTAAAGCAGCACCTGCGATCCACCAGTTGCTGCAGATCCTTGTAGTGTTCGAAGAGTTCGCCAGCGGATTTCTGATCGCAAAACCAATCGCTGGCAAAGCACTGTTTCCACACGCAGGCCACCACAAAGATGTCGTTGTTCTCGCTATGAATGGCACGCGCCACTTCCAGCAGGGAGACGAGAACAGCTTCGCTCTTTTGGGCCAATGTCTCCTCGACAATGGTGCGAAAGGCGACACGAATCATGCGTCTGCCCTCCTCGGTGTGCAGGCTGCCGCTGTAGCCTCGATGCAGTGTCATCAGCGCCACATCCGAATTACCATTGTGCCACAGGGCAATCGCCTTGAACGGCGCCAAATCCGAGTACATGCTGGCAAACGGATGCTTCAGCTGCCGGCACGTCTCCGCCAGCGATTCTAGCTGCTGCAGCCGACCCAATGAGCTTAAATACTTTAGGCATGAGATCAGCACCTCGTTGCAGGGCAACTGCTGCCAGCGCACACACTGCCGGATCAGGTAGAGAAAGTCCACCTTGTTCTTGATCTCCAGCGTGGCTAACAGCAGATTGTCCAGCTGTGGTTGCGACAACGAACGAATGTCTAGGCCCAGCTGGGGAGAGCGCAGCGTTTTCAGGTCACTCATCATCCCTTTGGACATGAGACCCACATTCTGGTTAAAGCCGCTGGCGTAGTTGACCTCTTCCGCAGTGGGTTTCATTAGATTCTCGCGCAGTTCCTCCCATTTTTGGGTCTTGCGGGTGACCAGTTCGTTAGTGAAGCAATCGATGGCATCCAGCTGAGTGGAGGTTTTGCGCTGCTGTCGCTGCGACGTCGATGCTCCCGGCCAAAGAAATGCGCTGAGGTAGTTTTGGAAGCGTTGCAGGCCCTTCGGTGAACCAGGTGCCACAGTTGTAGTGCCGCTGCTGGTCAGGCGCGTTAACAAGGCCATCTTTGCAATGAGACGCCAGTGCCTCTATGGGAGACCAGGCACACAGCACACACACAACACTTCCGCGATTGTATAATTGTATTTTCAGTATTTGTTTTTTTTCTCTCTTTTTCTTATTCTCATACGCAGCAATACTTTTACAATTATCGATATTGTATCGTATCTGGCTTTGGTGGCATTCAAATGGTTTACACGATATCATTATAAATCGTGATATTCTACTTCAGACATAACAAATACAATATGTGCCTCAAGGATTTAGATTCTTTAGCGAAATATATTAAACTGCTCAAAATTCTGGTGTAAAAAATTGGAGATAATATGCGTTATATTCTTAATGTTCTTCACATTATAATTGATAATTATATTTAATGTTTTTTAATTAAATTTAATTTGTATTTAATGTTAAGTATAGGTCCGCCACTTAGCAGACTAATCGATAGGATATATATCTGCCAGCTGTCTCCGAGGAGCGTATAATCTTCACAACCTGGCCACGTTTGAGGCCAAAGTAGCGGGCAACGGGATCTCCGGCCTGGATGCGCATCAACATGTTCTCCTTGAGTTTGTATCTGCTGAGCAGCTCCTGTTTGTCTTCGGCCGTCATTACCACATGCTCCGGCACCAGCTCGTGTTCCGTTATGTTGATCAGCAGCTCGGACTCCAGGAATTGTTCCAATATATATTTGGGTGCCATGTCGACCAGGGACTGTTTGGCCGAGGGCGTCATTCCACCTTGCACCACAACGATGGCCCTGTGGATGTTCTCCTCCTGCATGCGGGTGCAGTATGTCTTAATGGTCTTGATGCCGATCTTCGGCTCCTCGGGGAAAAAGACAAACATCTGATCGGTGGGGTCGTCATTATGGGCCACGAGAACAATTAAATCGGAACGCGCTGGACGCTTGTCGCTGGGTTTATCGCCAAACATTTCCTTGAACTGCTCCAGCGTCTGGTCCAATTCATCCTGCGTCACCAGATAACCGCGATCATGGCTCAGCTGCATGATCGTCTTGCGGATACGCCACAACTTGTAAGTCTCAGCCTCGTCATCCATTTTGCTTGCAGTTTTCTTTTAATTTATTTTCCGGTAGTCAAATGCAGCACGCGGATTTGTTGTCTGATAATTTCGTGCGGCTGAAATGTGGTGGTTTGTCGATTGCACACTGGCCGGATGCGATATTTCAATATGATAAATACCGATGGCAAGTTTTAGGTAGTGCTGCCTAACAAAGTATTGAACATTCGATAGTCGCTCACACCGCCCATCTTTTTAAAAAACGTATATTAAAAATGAATTGACAGTATGTATAGTTTAATTACACATGTACATACAAGTATGTTATATAATTAATGCGTACACATGAAGTATTTTACTTAATTATAGTTTAACGTTTGATGCGTGAACCTTAACCACAACATAGCCGCTAGCCTGTCACACTGCTCGCATTTTTCTCAAACATTTGCTGGTGCCAAAATGCAAACTCTGATATTCAGGTTAACCGCCGTAGCGGTGCCAATTTTGTCGATAGTCTTTGTGGCCGCATTGCTTTATATAAATGTGCGTTCGCGCTACAACATCAAAGTGAATTGTTGGTTCTGCAACGGCAACACGCACGTACCTTTCCCGGAGCGCAACAGCTGGACGTGTCCGCGTTGCGAGCAATATAATGGCTTCAATGCTGACGGCGACTACAATCGTGACATTCTGGCGCAACGTGATTGCAGCGGACGCCAATCGAAACCCAATCTCTCCAAGTGCACCGAGGCCAGCGGTGCGAATGAGCTCGCCGGTACGAACAACGGCCTGTGCAATCAGTGCAATGAGGCGCAACGCTTGAAGATTGAGAAGCTGGCACAGTTTGAGCCCAAGAGTGAGTCTCGCTTCGAGCAGGAGTTGAAGCTTTATCAATCGGAGCTGGAGCAAAGGTATCGTCTGTGCGGCAGCTGCGAGCGTCACGTCAACCAGGTGCTGCACGAGATAAAGAAAGTGGTACTGGGCTCTAAGCTGCTCAATTTCATAATGAAAGGCGCCGCACTGCTGAAGCAGCCGCATTTCGAGAAACTTGCTCGCGTCCAGCAACAGCGCCGCATTGCCCGCTATCAGCTGTGGATGATGCTGCTCACCTGGCTGAATGTGGTGTGCCTGCTGAGCAGCTTGCCGGTGGCAACACGCGACCAGTTCAACAGTCTGCTGTGCAAACCATTGGCGCATCCGCTCTACTTCATCTACTCGCATGCGCTGACTTTGCTGCGTCTGTTGATCGACTTCATTGGCAAACTGTTAACGGAACACGTGTACGTGGCCAAGCTGTCGCTGTACGCCAGCACCTTTGGCAAACTGGTGCTCTACTCGCTGGGCATTGGCCACCAGGCCACATTTAGCAGCTGCTACATCAGTCTGTATCCGTATGCAATGTGGGCATTCAGCCTTATATGCAACATCAGCGATGGTTTTCGATTTACACGCTTCACACTGCTGCTCGTCCTGTGGAGCGTGCATGCGAAGCACTCACTGCTGCTCTTCGATGCCATCGATAGCGTTACCTTCCTACTGCTGGCCAGTGTGCTCACCTTGCTCCTCTTGCTGAACAGTAGGAAACGTTCAAATTGGTTGGACTACGGGGGATCACACAACGAGTCCGTTGCCGATAGCTTCCATCGGCTGTGTGCCGACGAATGCATCAGCGATGACGAGACGATCAGCATGCTCAGCCAGCAGCTGAGCTACAATGGCAGCAATAATAGCAGCACCTTGTCGAAAATGATACCAAGCACAAATGACGCTCGGCGCAAGAACAACGAGCTGAATCAGCTCAACAACCTCAACAGCAACTCGCAACTACCACCATCTGTGCTGTCGCTGGACTCACTGCGTCTATCCTCGCAACGTTCACCCGTTAGCCATATGGGGCCATTGCCAGCGCCATCACTCGCACACACCTGCCGCTCACAGTCGCCCCTTTATGCAGCGAGCGGCAATTATGCCATGCACGTGGATCCGCTGCAGCTCGGCCAATCCCAAGGCTGGCAGCAGCGAAACTTTGCACCACAGACCAACTTTCGCGTGGATCAGCGTCCGATGACACGCTCAACGAGCAGTTTGCTGTTTCCATCGCGACTGCAGATGCAGCAGCAACAACAGCAGCAACAGCTCAATCGCGAGATTTGCGCCTGGGTGGATTCCACCAGTGGCAGTCAAAATGGCGCGCTGCTGCAGGAGCCAACCACTTCCAATTTAATGGGCTGCTACAATCGCGATTTGTCGCCCAACTCCTCGCTCTCATCCGGTTTTGAGTCACAGCCGGGCAATAATCAGTGCAGACAGGAGACAACCCCGCATCAGTTTTGGGGTCCAGCAGCAGCAACGCTACAACAGCAGCAGCAGCAGCAGCAGCAGCAGTTGTCCAATGGCACCATTAATGACTGCATTTGGCCAGAGATGACGACACAGCGGCAGCTGCGTGTGCCGGTACCGCTTCACTCGCCGTACTCCACCCACAGCGAAATGCACTTTGGTCGTACTATAAGCGGGGCACAGCCTCAGAGCGATTTACGTCCGGGTGACTTGCTGCGCAAGTGGATGAATCGCAATGGCATCGATACGCAAAAGCGTTAGTCCAATTACTTAAAATCCTGATACTAATTATTACTGCCTCAGTTCACTGCCAACGCGCTGACTATCAAGACTGGCAGACGAAGCGTGGACTACAGCCTAAGAGTCATCCTCATGGACAGAATCCTGCATTTGTGACACTATTATAAATTACGGAATTACAATTAACTTTAGTGGGTAAAATACTTTTGGGTACTAAGAGCTGGTTTTTGTATTCGTAATGAGATATCTTTTAAAATATGAAATTTGTATACATATAATAAATAATAATTACACTTTTATATATATAATGATAATAAAGATATTCAGCGAGCAGAGCGTTCCTGATCGAAACCGAATTTTGTCCAACTTTAAGCATATACTCGTACGTATGTCTTTATATTTATACATGTATATTTATAAAGATAAAAGATTTCGCAACATTCCTTTTTAAACTATATTAAATTATTAAGTTAAATAAAATGCTTCATGTGCCACACGTGTCTGCCATGGTTATTTCCGGGAGAAGAAAACCGTTATTAGAGATCATCAGTAGATACCTAGATAACATTTTATGTGGCAGCACATTGGCCAATCCTAGTGAGGAATGCGGATTACTTATTTCAGTTAATACCATTCATCTGAGCCACGACAGCCTAATCAAACCTAACCCAGTTAATATGTCGCGTAATGTTCGCCTTCCTGCGAGATCTCATTTTACTCCCCGTTCACGTATCCTGACCGCACAATGAACACATTGTATTGTATTCTATTTATTTTTTTTTTTCAATATTTTACGTGCAGCATTCAATTACCACCCAGACAAGAATACAATACACGCAAATATTATACCAATAACCGATTTTCTTTTATGCATAAATGGGTTCGCTTCACCGGCTGCCTTTTATAAGGGCTCATAATTTTTATTCATGTATTTATTATATATATTTGCTCTATACATATTTAAAATGTTTTTAAAGACAATTAATTATCTTAGCAAGACAGAAAAAGAAACGTATATTTAAATTTATTATTTATTAATTGATTAATTTATTTAAATAATATATTTATTTATTTGCACTATATATTTGGTAAGCTTTTTTTTGTGTATTTTAGACAATTACAGAGAAACGCAGATAAACCCATCATATAGCTATTATATATTTATTTACACTATGCATATTCCAAAGACATGTTTCGAAAGTTTAATTAAGAAAATTCAATTATCTTAACGATACATTGAAAATCATATAAATATTAAACAAACATGGAAATATTCATTAAAATAACTTATCCACAGAGGATTTTTGGCCATTTAAATATATTTAAAGAATATACAGGGTATATATTAGTAATGATTGCGTTGCTGATAAGAGGTTTAACTGAATTATCATCCTTTGACTTTTGTCGTTGGGGTTCCTGAGCTCACGTCCACGTTGACGCTGAGGTCGTCGCCACTGTCGCCAGTGTCACCGCAAATGACTGACAGTTTATCTAATAGAAAATTTGCCTGACGATGCGTTTTCCATAATATATAGTTTTTACCCAAAACAAATTGTGTGGAAAATATGAGAATGAGTGCGCAAAAAATGTGGGATTTAACTAGAATGCTTGTGCTAATATCGCATATAACACAGAATGAAAATGGATTTTTATTTTAGTTTTAATGCACTTAAGCCACAAACGCAAAGCAATAATAAACAGTCTATATGCACACATATATATACGTGTGGTTCATACACAAAAAGGTTTTCTAATAAAATCTGAAATCTAATAAAAATCCACTTTGTGCAAGTATGAAAAATGACGATGAATTTCATTATAAATGCAAAAATATTGTGGGCAACGAGTAGAAAGAAATACGCGGTCTGTGGCCATGGACGTCATTATAGTCTTTATCGTCATCTTTTCATCAGCTTCGGCGTTGGACAGCGCAAGTAAATCTGATCAAAATCATTGATGCGCAAAGCATGCGGAAGTTGCTGCAGCGAAACGTGGCACGGGCTGCAACTTGCAACCGCACAAAGTTTAAGCTAAGCTGTTGATAACAGTGATGCTGCGAGGCAAGGCAGCAGGAGTTAAGATAACCGCAGTGATAATGGCTGAAGCCACAGACAGGTAAACGCTACCCGTTTACCCATGGATAGAGAAGCACGTAGCTCAACTGCGTGAGCTGCATTGAGAACTTTAATTTGCACACCCTATAACGCGCAATCAGCGGGTATAAGCGACCATTTTGTAAACTGACAAATCCTAGAATTTTATTTATTTTTGCAGAATTTGACAAAGTTTTCTATTCGTTAAAAGGGTATATTGATTTTGTGCAAGGGTCTGTAACAGGCAGAAGAAAGCATCAATATTCTGGATAAAGTTTATAATCAGCATAAGCAGATGAATGGATACAGAAACCTGTTGCATCCGTCTGTATAATCGCACGGATCTACGAGACTATATGAGCTGGGTACTTCAAATTTGGAATATAAGTTTACGAATACCTCGGGCAGATCAGGTTTATTTAATTTTATCGGTTTATTTAATTTCATTAAGATCGGATAAGAGACACCCAAGTTATAGGAGTAGTTCAACATTCCTGGGTACAGGGTATAGTGCAGTCGAGTACTCGGCTACAGCATTTCTCTCTTGTTGTTTTAGCTTAGGCAAGTGATGAGCGCAGAATAATTCTGGAAGATGAAGCGTTTGTTGGCAACTGGCAAGGAATGCATAATTATTTTGCATGATGCGGTAGTCGTCTGTGAATATTTGTGTGTGTGTGTGTGTGTGTGGGTGTGTGTGTGTCCATTGACATTGAGCTGGGCAAATTAAGGCAAGTGTTGCAGTATCGTCGCTTTCAAAATCAACATAATCCAAGCGTTGCAGTGCTTCAGCTGCGTCGTCAGCCGACTCCTGTTCAGATTTGGAACTGGCACGCAATTATTTGTATAGGAATTTAAATTGAATGTCAGTCTGTGTTTGCCTCCCATAAGAAAGAACAGAAAGAACAGAGCAGCTTCTGCACATGTACTCCTCTATGTATGAATGTATTCATATATGTATGTATGTATATATGTACATATGTCTAAGAGGTTATCCTGTTCGTCTGCTGTAAAATTCCAAATTTGTTTTATTTGATTTCTGTGCTTTCGCTCGTTTTCTTGCTCTGCTGCTCGCTGCTCGCTGCATATTTTCCTTTTTATGCAAAATACATAGAAATGTATGTGTGTTTGTGTGTGTGCTATAAATGCCACGCCTTCCCAGCAGCGCCTCACCAGCTGCCTCTGGGGCGCCTTTATTTGAATATCGTGTCACATGTCGCACGCAGTTAGTTGCCACACCCATCGCCGTCGCCGTCGCCGCCGCCGCCGCCGCCTGTCCCGTCCAATGTTGCCTCCATTGTTATTGTAATTGTTGTAAATGTCGCCAGCGACAATATCACATTTGCATATTTTTGTGCAAACACACGTCGACCCCGACCCTTGCCCTCTCTCTCGCCCCACACATACAGAGATATACACAAGTATGTACATAACTGGTGCATGCCACCTCCCGCTCCTTGCGAGTGGGTATGTGTACTTTTTTACTTAATTTTATTTGTATTGGATTTGCGCTGATGTCTCCTTGAAGCCCACTTCTCTTAGCTGGCTCTGCTGCGTTTTGGAATTTTGCAATTTTCACAATAAATTTTAATTCAATTTACTGTTAAGTTCACACAACTAAACGGACGCGGAAGTGCACATTCTGGCATGACAATCGTCCTCCGGCAGCGCGAGCTCGACAGATGCATCCTGCAGCTGGAATTGCAATTTGCTGGAGCTGGAGAGTTGCTTATCTAGATGTGAGCTACAGTGGGAGCTGCCCTTTGAGCATTTTCTAATTATTATTATTATTATTATTATTTAACAAGTTTGCAACTCACAATTAGCCTGGATTTTTATTTTACTATATGTTTCTATTCTATTTCATTATCACAAAAATATTCTATAATTTTGTTTTGTTTAACATTCTTTTCTAGTCTATATACTTATAAGGAATAAATGCTAGCTTAATAATTTTACAAGAAAAGTACTGGAAAAATGGAAATAATAAATGGAGTTTAATTTTACACACGTTATTTAATTATAAATTGGTATTAATATTATCATCACTTTAAATTTTATAAAACTGTAATACAATATAAAAATAAGAAATATTTAATGCTGTAAGTATTGAAAAATATCAATACTCTTTAAATAGATGTCTACATTTGAACAAATTGCTGATGATGCTAAAGTTGCTCAGCGTTAAATGTTTGTATTTCTCTTAAAGCTTTCCCAACATTTTATCAACATCTTAAATTATAATTCCTGAGTTGATAATAACAATAGCAATAACCACTGTGCCATATCTTTGTAAATTGTTGTGCGGCTGCTGTGCGACTGTGAAACTGTCTCAGGGCTCACTGAGTTGGCGGTGGTGCAACCGAAGCGGCCAAGCCGTTAGCTCCAATGCCACCAGCACCCCAAAGTAGGCAATAATTTGTGCATATTATGGTAATGGTCGCTGCGCATGCGAAGCCATTTTGATTGTGTGTCCCGCTTGGCGATAACCCTTTTGATTAGCTTAAAGTGAATTGAATGTATGAGTGAGAGGGGGTTGTGGGGCCAACTACGACTATACACACTTATTTGAATTTGTTGTCAAAATTGGCTTAGATTTCAGTTAGCTCGCAGCAAGAAAACTGAAATGGCAAATGTAGCGCAGGAAACGCATCAAAATCAGCCGACTCTTGTGTGAGTTTGCTGCACGAATGCATGCCTTAGACTTGTATTCAATTTGTTGCTTTTATTTAATTTAATTTATTTTTCTGGTCAGCCAATCTGTGTCTTCGTTTTACTATTACAATCCATACGAGAAGCGCACAGTTGAGGTGCCCCTGAAGTAAGTATTCTGTTTGTGATTCTCGGTCCCAGCTCCATTTTCTGTTTCTGCAGCAACTTTGATGCATTCATCTCACTGCTGAAGTGTGTGATTGGCACTGGAATTTTGGCAATGCCCCTGGCCATTCGATATTCGGGAATTGTGTCCGGTATGCTGCTCTCCGTGCTGCTGATGATTGTGCTGACGTACTGCATCCATTTGCTGGTGTGTATGTGCCGGCGCTGCCTTGGCGCGGCCTAATTTGAATTATTTGCATTTAGCTTTCCTGCACAGATCTCTGGCATGACCGAGTGCTGTCGACGCATCCATGTGCCCCAAGTATCCATGCCACAGGCTGTCCAAATTGCCTACGAATTGGGCCCCAATTGTGTGCACTGCTTTGCACGTGCCGCTGGCGTTTTGACGAGCTGTGTGTTGGTCATGGGTCAGTTCGGTCTCTGCTGCGTTTACATTGTGTTTGTGGCCAAGAATTTCAAGGAGATTGGCGACTTCTACTACAAGGACTACAACGAGCGTTACTATGTCGTCGGTGTCTGTTTGCTGCAACTGCCATTTTTTCTCATACGCAGACTGAAGTATCTGGTACCGCTCAATCTAATCTCGAACATTCTGCTCTATGCGGGCTTCTTGTGCATTATGTATTATCTTTTCCGGGGTCTGCCCAATTTCAGCGAGCGCGCCATGTTCAAGCCACATTCGGATTTAGCCATGTTCTTTGGCATTGCCTCTTTCTCGCTAACTGCTGTTGGATCGGTGCGTAAAATGTTTGCTTGAATTTCGTTTTTGTCTTTGTTTTTTTTATTATCTCTCCTTTGGCTCAAACCTGCATTCAGATGCTCGTCGTCGAGTCGAATATGGCCCATCCGCAAAGCTATCTGGGCCTGTGTGGCGTTCTAAATATGGCCGTGTTTTTCATACTGTTTTCCAACGTGTTTTTCGGCATAATGGGATATTGGCGTTATGGAGAGCAAGTGGAAGCCAGCATTACACTGAACATTCCACAAAATGAGATGTGAGTAAATAATGTTTAAGCAGTGTGTTTAAAAATTGCCATTTTCAAGTTAGAAGTATAGAAATCTGTTACAAAATTGGCAACAATTTAACAATTTGGGGAGTGATAATGGTTTTTTTTTTCTTTTTTAAAGCCGATTCATGCAAATTTGAGTATTTAAATTACTAATGACACTTTTATCATTGCGTCACGAAAATTATACATGATCGATAATTAGTTAGAAAGTGTCTTCATTATGGAATTTAGGCTACAGCAAAAATAGCGCTGTAATCGAAAAAAAATCGAGTTGTATTTTTAGCCTATTTAGCCTACTTTGGCATTCGCAGCTTAACATTGTCATTTTGCTTCATAATTCAATAATTATATAATTGGGGATTATTGCTCGCTTCCGAATTTGCTTATTAATCTTGTTAAGCTTCTTAAGATTTTCGTATTAAGGCTCTTTGAAATAGTCGTCCGTTGTCACTAAAATGTTAAAAAAATAATTAAACTCATAGCCAGTGTCTTGATATAAAATTCGGTATTAAAAGTTGAAGTAATCATTTATGTACTATTTTCCCTTTCATGATTATTTCAAATAAACAAATATTTTATTTGTTTTTCATTTCATGGTTAATTATCTGAAATGATTAATATTAATCGCTAATAGGCCTGCCATTTTTTATATTAAGTTTATGGATGTGAAAGGGCATTGAGTTGATTATTATTAATTATTTATTGATTGACCTCTTGTTATAATTTTAATTATTTTGATTTTGTGAAAGACTAATGAGTGAAATATTGAATGACATTTAATTATATCACTGAGGCATTGTTTTTCGACTTCTGTCGAATGTAGGGCGGGGTACAGGGTATATCACTAAGTTTGAACTTTCTCTTGCTCGTAATCTAACCAGGATCTCGCAATTCATCAAGATGACCATCGCGAGTGGTATCTTCCTGAGCTATCCACTGAACGGGTATGTTGTCATAACCGTCATTTTCAGTGACTACGATTTGGAAGTCACCAATAAAAGAAGTCGGATTTTTGTGGAAATTGGCATACGTCTTTGCTTTCTTTTGCTCACGGGTATGTTTTGATAAGTTCGAATTAGCTAAGAAGTAATTGGCATAATCTTTTTAAATAAATATATATTTTTAGGCATTGTGGCTGCTGTGGTGCCCAACTTGGCCGCCTTGACCGAACTGGAAGGTGCCTTTTCTTTAAGCAATTTGAATCTGATCTGTCCGGCTCTGATTGATATGTTTACCAACTATGAGGCTGGCTATGGCCGTTTACGCTGGAAACTGATACGTGACATTGTGCTTATCATAATTGGTATTATCTTTGGCATTGTGGGCTGCGCAGTTGCCGTACAACAGCTGGTCGAAGACTTTGGCGGGACAGTTGAACACATCCAGTCACATTCCTAACGCTGCACTTAACAGCTACACATTTAGCAGGATATTCGGCTTGCTTCTGTGTGTTCTTCACATTTGTGCTTGATTGGCTGACTGTCTGCTTGGCTTTGTTGGATTTTAATTAATTGCCAGCCACGTGTTGGCCAGATGTTCGTTATCCCAGCTAAGCTGCTGCTACTTTGTGCTCGTATTTGTGTCTGTATGCCGACCACAGCGCAAATTGGCTGTGAGGGTATAATAAAGTTGTGCAACTTTAAGTAATATAAATTACAAGAACATTCCTTAGTCGATAAACATAACTATATTTAATGTTCTTAGTTATATTTTTTTATACAGCCTGTTTCTGGCAGCGTATGAATTATTTATTGTATCGCAGTCAAATTGTCGTCATCTAAATATTTATATATATTTTTTAGAATAGCTAATTAAACATAAACATGCGTCGAATATATATATATATATATACTTTATGGTATGACAGATGTCTTCTTCAATGTGTCACAAACGGCACAACTAAATATAAATACCCTCTGCAAGGCTATCAATAAACAGGAGGAGAGAGAACATTAGGAAGATTGCCACGTTGTCGAGTGGGAGGCCTCTGCAATGTTGCATCACTGATTGTTGGTGGCATTAATTAGCTAGTGCCGCGGTGCATGTTAGCTGATCAAGTGCGCAAATCAGTTCAAATGAAACGGGCTGTAATCAAATGCAGTCAGTCAGTCAGTGAAACCAGCCCAAGCCAACCAAGCAAGCACAACAATTGTGCTGAGTCCGCTGCGATTCTAAAATTGAATTCCTTGCCTCAACGGAGCCCAAATACGAGCAAACCTTGCTGGCAAATGTTGTTGGTAGCTGTTGTGGCCCCAGCACAATAAACTAAAAGACAAATATAAATACAAATACGAATGTGCTGAGACTGCCTGCAGTTCTCTTCTATTATATATATAATATATATATATAAATAGGCGCAGGAACAGCAACTGCCGACGCCGACTGTTGACTGCGGCAGTGTAAATACAACGACGAGCCAAATACAATAAAAAAGTAAAAATAAAATAAATAAATAAAAAAAGAAGAAGAATAAAACAAAAAGAATGCAAGTAGGATAGGCATGATGCGAAAATAGCAAAGCAGCTCCTCAAGGAACTGCACGACCACTGCATCAAACACACAAAACACAATTTCCATTCTTCAAATAGTAATACGAGCAAAACAAAAAAAGAAATAAGACAAAAAACACAGAAAAGAAAATACGGAAAAAAATAAATCTTGCAACTGCTTGCGACAGCAACCGGGCTGGTGGAAGGCTCACAAAGGCCGAGGCTGTTGTCCCCGGGCAGGATTTTTGCAGACATGTTGCTTAAAACTTAATTTACAATCGTTTGCAGTGGGCCTCAGCGCCAAACCAGCGCCCCGCAAAATGAGATCAAGCCTAGACGTGGAGCCTCGGGACCCAGGAGCACGTCAGCTTCGACTACGACATGCAAATCTGCTGGCGGCAGTCCGTTACAAATATTTTGGGTATATACTAATTTTCAAGACACTGATCAAAAAAAAAAAATGGCAAGCAGCAAGTTTCTTTCATGCAGTTGCAAGTTCAGCAACATGTTAGTGTCATTATCAAACAATTGTGCGCTGCAAAGTCACCTAAAGCAGCACTCTAGACAGGAGGCAACAACTACGTCTACGCCATGTCTCCGGATTTCATCGCAAACAATGCATGCCACAACTGGAGTTGTCAAACTGCGTAGTTGGCACTCCTCAGTGTCTCCACGTGTCCTGCTGCAGTTGCCTGCCAAAACGTTTGACAAATTGAAAAATTCCAATTTAAACACAATTATTTGAGACCAAAAGAAAAAAGAAGATAAATTTCATGTTAGCTTTAAGTTTATTTTTAAAACAACTAAATTATAATAGTATTGAATCTAATGAGCTCATAAGTAGAACTAAATCAAATGAATATTAACTCTGAAATAGAGAATTCAGTAGGAATTATATAAAAATGAAGTCTGCTCAAAAATGTAAGCGCAAGTGTAGAATTTGAGTATTTCATATGACAAATACTACACTCAATGCAAGTAATAATAAAATCAACATTTTTTAACAAAGGACACAGTAAAACACATAAGAATGCAGCATATGGCGTTGGGTCGACTACGAGATACCCTGCTAATAGTAATCAGATCAATATATATATATATAGCTGTTTCCTAACCGATTTAAGATACCGAAATTTGTACAGTTGGTCAATATTATGTCAATATATATTATGTATTAATTAGAGGCCACTGCTTTTAAAATGGTGGCGCTTATTGCTGTCGGAAATCGATAAGTATCGATATTCGCCAAGCAGGAGGAGCAGGGGTTATCGATAGAGTGAAATAGACTTGACATATTCAAGATTTGAAGTCTCCAGCTCGTATAGTCTCTGAGATCTGCAAGTTCAAACAGATGGATAGACTAAATCAACTCGGATATTGATGCTGATCAAGAATATATATACATTTTATGGTATCGGAGAAGCTTTCTCTTCTGCCTGTTACATACCTTTGCAAACCCATTTTGGAGTATTTGGGATTTGGTTTGTATGTTGGTTAATTCGTTGGGCTATTCTTTAATTGTGTCAAAATTCTTCAAATTTGGCACATTTAATAAAAATGTACAATTTAAGCAAATACAAAAATTGTAGAAAATAGAAGAGTGCTCGGCTTTAATGTTAAACTGAGTGAAGTGAACCGAAACACTTCTCTCGAATCCCTTCAATGCTACTCTCCACCCCTTCATGCCGAAGTATTTATACCCCATATGTGGTTGCCACATGCTTTTGTTAAATGACTTGGGAACGTTTCATTATTGCCTTCCGACATTTATGTACTCCGTCGACGTTTGATGGCAGGAATGTCATACTCGTATACGAGTATATGGTAGGGAGACACATTCTTTGGTTGAGCAAATGTCTTTGGTTTGGCTCGTTCTTGATTTCAGTTACCGGCAAAGTGAAAGCGCCTAAATGCGGCTGCGGATGTGCTTTGCATATTGAAAGGCTTTTAAATTATACACCAAGTTCCAACAATGGCAGAAAAGAGGAGGGGGGGAACTAAATTAAATTGAAAACTCCGCAGCAAATTGTCACAGCGAGAACGTATCTTAGAGTTATCTCAAGTATTTACTTATTTACTTCTCATTCAACGAAATTTACTTGGGCATTTTCCAAGCAGTACCAACCAACTGCCCCAAGGCACATACTAGTTGGATTATTTTTGTTTGTTTCTTTTTTTTTTTTTTTTGTTGTGGTTGGTTTGGCTTTATTTTTACTTTTTTGGGACTGGACATGTGTCCTTTGAAATGTGCTGGACGCTGACAAGGAACAATGCTGGTATGTAAGCTGAAGTCGCTGCATTTGCTTACAGTCATTCATCTTGACGAGTTTGTCTCTGACATTTGTTTTGCGGCATGCGAATTGTATGCAACAAAAAAAAAAAATACTTTTCAATGCAGAAATTGTCAATTTTTAGCCTTGATACATTGTATATTACACAATCAAGAAAAATAAATAAATAAATAAAACAATAAATAAGCGAATAAAAAAAAAAAATAAAGTTTCAACACGCCACAGCTGTGAATTTATGTTTAATTTATATTAATATTATAATATTGACTGGATTTTATACAAAAATATTGGCACTGAGAAGCGAGACTTTTTACTCCCTCAAACACGATCAAAGCTTAGAGTTAATTATGGAACTATTTTATTTTAATTCAAGAAAAATGAGTATTTCTATAGTCGAAAAATGTAGATACGCTAGTTATTCCCAGCCAATTTTGTACAGTGTAGATTTTTCTATCACAACGCTTTGGCATTAGAAATAATGCAAATACGAGGAGAAGAGTGGGCGGAGTTGGCTCAGAATGCCGGAAAACTGGTCAACAATGTGCCGGTGCATAAGTTGCTACATATTATGCAACAAATATGTGCAGAGTGTAATGGATACGATGCATGAGCATGTTGGGAGCAGGGCCAGGGTCGAGACCAGGGCATATATGCCTTATGGTAAAGCTTATGCAGATCGCTGTGGCTAAGAACATTGAACGATTTCTACAAGTTCAGAGCTGCGTTGAATGCCAGAGCTTAAGGATTAGAGTTACAGACTTGCAACAGCAACAGCAGCAGCAGCAGCAGCAACATTGATTGCAATGCCACATAGTTCGACTTGGGTTGCATGCTTGTTGACTTATTTGCATTCCCAGCGGCCAGCTGCAAGGCACACACAACAAGCAGCATGTGTATCTTAAAGATACATTTCAACAAAAACTGTACACAATTAGCAAACTACAGCAACTGCAGCAGCCAGCTGTGGCAGGAACAAAAAGGAAATTAACTGGCCATGCAACTAATTAAGTGTGTGAATTCCAATCAACTCAAGGCAAGCTGCAACTCTTTGCTTTCTCTCTCTCTCTCTCTCTCTCTCTCTCTCTCTCTCTAACTAGCTATGCCTAACTCTGTCAAGGGCTGTTTTGCTGGCTCGTCTAATGAACAAACTAATTGCAACGGCAACTGCAAAAGTAATCAAAGTGGCAGGCAGCAGCAAACCAAGTCTCGACTTCTTGAGTCTCCAGCAAAACGGCAATAATAACAAAACTTTGTTGAAGAATTTTGAGAATGTTGCACAAATATGCGCAAAATGTAAGAAAATATGCTTGGACGGGGCCGTCTCACATATCCACTTTCCACACAGAATGCAACAGAGAGAGCGAGAGAGACAGATTGAGAGAGAGAGCGAATTAAAGAGAGACGGAGATAGCCTGAGAAAAACTGAGCTCAAGTGTTGTTTGGCAGTGGCTTATATCAATAATTGCCAAAAGCAAATTGGAAAAGTTATGCGCCTGCAGTTAATGCGACCAGCGGAAATAGTCGCAGCGGAAGTACCTCAACACAGAGAGACACACATACACACACACACACACATATGCATTTGGAAATGTACATATGCAATATTAAAGGGTATTTACCGGCTTTGCACGGGCCAAATGATTGTGCGAAAGTCGCTCGACTTTTTTGCGCAAATTAAATTTTTACTCAAAAAATTTCGACCTCATTTTGTGGATGATAGATGATAGCGGAAACTTTGAATTTAGCAACAACAAATTAATAAATAAATAAATAAATTAATAAGCAGAAATAATAAGAAAACGCAAAATTAATTTTCGCTCAGACAATGCTGACCTCATTTTGTAGATGATAGATGATGTCGGAAACTTTGGATTTTGCCAAAACCAAAATTTATAAATAAATAAATAAGAAAACAACAGCAGCTTAGCTGCCTGTACTCAAAATATCCACACATGAAAAGCCAATGGTTTTAATATAGTTCTGGATAATCATAAATATTGTTGTCAGAAATCTGCATTTATTTTATTTGTAGAGTATCCAAGCTGTGTTGTGCTTCAACTGCATTTTCGCTGCAGTTCTTGTTTTGTTTTAATTTCGTGGCAACTTTTATTTTTTTTTTTATATTTTTTTTTGTGTATAACTTCTACAAGCAGCAGCAGCTTTTGAAGCCGCTCTCCAAGTATCGACATTGGCATCAATTTTAGTTCTTGGTTGCTTTCGACTACTTTGCACTATTAAAACTGCGGCTAAACTTTTCGAGCAGCCAACTTGCCAAATTGTCGGCAATGGCAATGAAAGCACATTTCTGGCCTAAGCGGCTTATGCGGCTCATTGAATTGGTATTTGCAATTAGTATTGGATATAATATAGCATGATTAAACACTCAGCTAAAGTTGCAGCTGATAAAAAATGTAATTGTTGCGCTGATAAGCCGGCTACATTTTTATCATTTTTTTGTGGCTTGCAATTTAATTAAATATTTATTTTGTGTTAATGAGTAAATATATTTTACCAGTTCAAGAACTGACATTAATTCTGATTATGTCTGATTATGGCAATTGGGCTTGCAAGTGGATTACATTTATTTATGTGTTAAATTATCTTGTTAAATGTTATTCCTATTCGTGTTTAGAGAAGAATCTCAAATTTGACCGTTGCTTGTAAATCTAAAAATGGCTTATTTTGCGCAATCTCAATCGAAAACTCTTTTTATTTAATTACATTTTGAGTACTCAAATATCTTTGGGAAACTTATCTCAATGCACATAATTCTTAATCTAATATTTTCTTTATTTATCTGTTGATAGTGATGGGATCTCAACATGAGTATAATTTTTAAGCTCGAGTTGATGAATAATTTGTCAAATATCAATTAGAATGCTCTGCCTTCAAAATGTTGGCTTTTATTGCTTTCGCTATCGATATCAATATATATCGATATTCGCAAAATGAAGACATTTATCGATACAAATTAAATACACTTTATCTGTGCGGGTATACGAGAAATTATATTAAATATTTGAAGTCTCCAGCTCTAACGTTCTCTGAGGAGATGATGGACATGACTATAACATTTCTTCTTTTGGAGCTGATCGGGAATATTTCACCTAGTTTAATTCAAAACCAATATGCCCTTTTTACCCATTTGGAATGGTATCATAAAAATGATGTTCCTATACGCATTTGTGCTGTGTGCGGTTCTTTAGGGTTGCCTTGCGTTGCAGCTGCTTAGAGCCAAGCCACCGAATTGTGAGCTTTATATGACAGTCTGTCAATCCTGGTTTGAAATCAGCAGTTTGTGTTTGGCATCTATTTGCGGGGAGCATTGCATACTTCAAGGCAAACTTCTAATGCTCTCAGCACTTGGCTCTTGCCAACCGCTTATTGAAGTGTGCGTCTGAGTCTGCGAGTGTGTGTGAGTGTGTGTGTTTGTGTGTGTGAGAGTGCAGTGGTTTTTAGCTGTTGCCCGTGCCTCGCCACCCCTAGTTGTGGCCCCTGCTTCATGGCACATCGACAGCCGTCGTGCAACTTTTGACATGTCTGCCTTGTAAGGCGCTGAAAGTAGTTTTATGTCCAGCATTGGAGCAAAAAAATGGATGTTCAGTATCAACTATCTTTCTGAGCTTGGCATAACATAATTTTCGTCCTGTTACAGATTATATAAGTGCATTTTAAATCAGAGAGTTAACATTCATTTTGGCCACACAAACATTTGTGTCGCCCGTAAATCAAATGAATAATTTAAGTTGTTGGCAGGGGCTCGTCGATATGTCGAGCGCATCAAATGATTCATTTTTTGATTTATATCAGCAACAACTCGGAAACCAACAACTACAACAACAACAACAACAACAATGCCAAGGCAGCTTTGCGTAATTGCATTAAATGGCATGGAACCAAACTCGGCACAGACTGAAACAGAGCAGTTTTCACAATCGAAGAAAGGGCACGCCAAACAAAAAAAAAAAAAAAAACAAACAAAAAAAAAAAATCGTTTCGCGTTCAACATCAGCGCACAAAATTCCAATTTATTTTAATTGATTTATTAATGATTGAAATGTTGCATAAATGTAACGATAAAAATGCCATTTCATACGCCGTCTCACTCCAACTCTCAATCCATCTATCTCTCTTTCAATGATTGCGGCTGCAAGCAAATAATCTGGGCCTTCAGCATTACACACATTTGAATTTGTCAAACAAAACTGAGCCACTTACTCAGTCCCAAGAGAGAAGGAGTGCAGATTGGCGATGGCAGCCAGTGTCGATTTCCATTTGCACATTGCACATTTTGAGCTGAGTGGCACTGGAATTGGTCTCAAGATTAGGCATAATTATGCAATTTCCTCTTTAACGCTTATCCACACAGACACAAAAGACTTAAATTCAATAAAATTTACATTTAACCACAAAAACAACTCAAGTTTTGTGCCGTCGACGACAAAAAGTGCTGAAAATCGTGGCACAAAGTTAAGATAAAACTTGAACAAAGCCTGAAGAATGACTGAGGCCGTTGTCTGCTTAGCTGGTAGCTGGTAGCTGGTAGCTGGTTGGTCTGGTAGCTGGCAGTTGGTCTGGTTGCTGGTGCTGGGTGCAGAGATGCAGAGACTTATGTAAATTGAAATTCAAGCGCACAAAACAACGGCACAAACATGCAGAAAAACTGACTGACGCCAGTTATAAAGAAATTTCATTCATTTCGAATAATGCTGTATGAGTGTCAAAATGGCGGCGTTTGGCCGTAAGCCATAATTGAAGGCAAGGCTTATAAGGTGGGCCAACGACAACAACAACAACAAAACAAATAAAATAAAATAAAAAATGAATAAGGATGTAAATAAGCAGCGTAACTGGGCTGAGACCAATTTGGCTGGGCTTTCGTCGTCCGTCACCTGCTGCAGACCAAAATTCAATTTCATGCCGCGCAACACAAAGACAAAGACAGGCAACAGCCGCCGCCACAGACAACAGAGCAGTTCCCAGCTTCCCAGCATCGCAGCTTCCCAGCTTCCCAGTTGCCAGTTGCCAGTTGCCAGTTGCCAGTTACTAATTCCAATGGTCGACAGTTGGGCGCAGTTGTCGCAACGTCGTATTCAAGTTGACATTCAGAAATGTGCGCACTTCGCTCAAAAGAATTTCAAATTAGCCACTTCTGCTTAACAATTGCCACAGCGCGACAAATTAAAATCAAAGAGCATGCGGAATATGCGCCACTGTTCGCCACTGCTCACCACTGTGTGCACCATGCACAGTTGCCCAACTGACACAGCAGCGGCAACAATTTAAAGTCGAGTGCGAGTATTGAGCAAAATAATTGCCGCACGGCATGTCCTTGAAATGCAGTTAAGTGGACACAGACCAGAGAACCAAGTGAGCGATCGGCCATTAGCGCCATTTACACAAATCAACGTAGAGTTCGACGTACACTCACCAAAAAATCGACCTACATTTTATTAATCCCTCTATATCACTCTAGAAAACAAATGTCTACAATTTATAGTTGTGCATTTCTTCATTTCAGAAATGTTTTTCCTAAAAATAGAAAACATTTCTACAAAATAGAAAAATTCATCACATTTTTGGGATTATAGATTTAAGGCAAACCAGTCTAAATATTAGAACGATTTTTTCCTAATATTCAGAAATTATTTCTAAAAAAAACATACATTATTTCTGAGTGTACCAGACATATACAGTTATGTCGAACTGAGCCTAATGCAGCTGCTTACAAATACGCCGCGACCAGCGAGCAGCTAAGTGGCAAAATTTCTATGGAAAAGCGGAAACACAAAAACCCATTGAGTACGCGGTCTAGCCAGAAATAACAACAACAAGAACAACAACAAGAACAACAAGAACAGCAACTGTATCTAAATCAAACAGCATTGTTAACCAAGCCAATGGTCAACTGTGGCGAGGCTGTTGTCCGTGTTGCAGCCTTTGCTTCTTAGACTTCGCTTTAGTGCGGGAAAAGCATTTAAGAATATTCTTTTTTCTCATCTGTTATTATTTTAATTATATTATTCTAGTCTAAAAGGTTATGTGTAATCGAATGTGTATGTTAACACTCCTTCTGCGACACACTTTTGCAAGCCAATCATGAAACCCTTTTGAACTGTTTGTCAATGTTTTCGGGGTATTAAAGAAACTTGGTCAATTGGGTTTCCAGACCATTGATAAGTAACTAATGCTGTACGAGGATTACTTTCTTTTTAATTTTATTATTATTAACACAATAATTTATCTTACATTTCATAAATAGTTAGCTTTATTTAAAAATGTATTTGCAAACTGAATAATTTATCTATAAATGTGTGTTTCATTTTCTTGTATAAGCGAAGTCCATTAAGATAAGGAATTTAAGGAAGTTTCTTTTAAAGAAATATTATTGATTGGTAAATTTGCAAGATTTTCGTCCGAGTGGCCTTCAAGATGAATTCAAATTTAAAAACATATTCAGATTGTAATACTTTAGTGACGATATTGTCTTTTTTCTACTTCGGCAACGGTGAGCCAGACAAACCATCTTTTATTCATAATACAACATTTTTATTTTCAGCACTGGCCAAACAAAGTTTCGAGGCGCAGCAGCTATTTTGTTTGTGGCACGAACCCAACGTTTCACTTGTCGCCCCATGTTGTCTGCGTTTAGGCGCAAGAAATGAAAATAAAACAAGTTTGAATATTTCCGTTGGGGGTAACCGACTGCGTAATACTCTCGATTCCATGCAGCGCATAACAAACAAACAAAGAATCTTTGAAGGAGGTTTCTAGGAATCTATATTCCAACTCCAAATTTGCCGTTTTATTGTTTATTATTATCGGTTTTGGAGGCAGACGTGTGCCTGATACATAAAGGCGTGACTCTAGCTCAAGTCAAGCCTGAAACATCACCTAAAAACTACCAAACAAATTTAGTGGCTGTAGCTTTCAGATTGTCAATTTTAACTATCGATTTTTATCGATAGCCTTGGGAACACAAATTTTGCATATTGACGAATGCGGGCACAGACAGACAAACGAACTCATAAACCAATATACTATATAAACACCTGCTGGTGGTAGAGTAGTGGAAACCAAAAATTAAACCACATCGAATGCGCAGTAAGGCAAAAAGTCAAAGCCAACGCGAGAAGAGATCGATAAGCCAAGCCAGCGCTGAGAAAAATGTAAATAAAGTAGAGGCCTGCCCTCGTATGGGTTAGCAACCGCAAAATCTCATCACGTTGCGCAAATACTGCCTCGCTGCTGCTGCCTCGCTGCTGCTGCTGCTCTCTCGCTAGGTTGACTGCCTCGCCAGGCTGACTGGTTGGCGTTCAAGTGTAGATTAAAAAATGGCCGCAAATAACTGTAGGCGTCGCGCAGGGGGGTGAGTGGGAGGGGGAGTAGGTAGTAGGTTTGTTCGCACTTCAGAATCGATTATAGCGCCACGCCCCCTGTCAATCTGTGCGTGTGTGTGTGTGTGTGTGTGTGTGTGTGTGTGTGCGTGCAACTTTTGCTAAATCACGTAAAGGCAATTGCCAATTCCTGATTGCCGATTGTGTGAATGCGGTGTGTGTGCGTGTGAGTGTGAGTGTGCGTGTGTGTGTGTGTGTGTGTGTGTGCTGGCAATCATTTAATTTCATAGTTCCCAGTTAAGCGTACTCTAATTAGCCGTAGCAAGCAGCCAAATGAACTGGCAAATGGGCAAAACTGACAGACGGACAAAAGCTCGCAACCATATGCCGCTGAAATTTTCAATCATTCAGCGTTGAGCAGAGCCGTGCAGAGCAGCGCAGCACAGCAGACGTCGTCGACGAAGACAACAAAAAGGGAATAGCGCAATTTCTTCATTTACAGCAGCAGCGCGTTGCTCCTTTGCTGACAGACAGATAGACAGACAGATAGACAGGCAGACAGACAGCAAGCGCGGCGTCGCGGTTGCGGTTGCGACGCTGCGGATAGCTTTGCCAACAGCTGTTGATGTGCGTGTGCATGTGTATGTGTGTCATGCATATAATTGCTGGCATTAGTGGTTTTGTTGTTTTGAGTTCGTATTCGTCGCTGCTTTGACCTCTGCCTCTGCCTGCGTCTATGCCTGCGCCTTGCTTATTGTTTTAATTAAGAAATTTTTGGGTTGGTCTCTATTAAAAGCTGCTAAAGCTGCAAATGCAACTGCCGCAGCTGCAGCTGGCGACCAGTTGCAAGACATTCATTTACATGCTGTCAGCTTGCTTTGTGCAGCACATCTTTGTCTTGCAAAACACTTACAAAAAAAAGTCGCCCAAACTGTTAGTAAATTATATATTTATATTTATATTTATATTTATGTAGAAAAAATGTGTCGATGTGTTAATAATGTGTTAATAATTCTTATGTTAACTTTTTGTTACTTTTATTGTATTATTAAACATTAGCAGCCATTAAATTTCAATATTTATTTCTGAATTTCAGAAGGGACTTGCACCAAAAATTAGGCTTTGCATTTCTAATGCTTACAAATGGTTTTCCCAATAGTTTTTCTGAGTGTATAACAGCTCCATCTACAGCTCTATCTCCAGTTCCATCTGCAGCTCCATCTACAGTTCCATCTTTAGCCCTCCCGACACATCTCTGCAGCTGTCTCAATTCGTCTTGTGGCCTCTGCTGGTTAATGAGTTATGTCAAAGGAAAACAATGTTTGTTACTTCATTTATATGCCATTATTATTTCTGTTGTGGTTGTCGCAGCACTTCCCCCAACCCTCTTGTCCCTTGTTTCTTAGTTTTTCTCTCAACTATCTTCTATTATGTTGCTTGTTATTTGCTCTGGTGCTTTTCATCCTTCCATCTCGTCCTGCTGCTCCTTCTCGTCTCCTTCAGTTCGTTGCTTATTGTTGATGGCGAAAGTTTTTGTGCGGTTGCATTGCACCATGATGATTATGATTATGATTGTATTTCGCCATGTCACCATTATTTGCCATTTTTCGCTTCAAGTTTTGCCCCGCAGCCTTTTCATTTCGTGCTGCTTACTGCACACTGAATTCCATTTGTGCCACATCAATTTTTTAAATATATTTATACATATACAACTCAATAGCTGTTTCTTTTTATGTTGCATTCTCTTTAATTTTTTCCAGATTGCATGTGTCAAAAATGCTTTTAATTAATCCAATTTCAACTCATTAGCTTCACAAAAAATATTTTTCTTGTCTAGTGATATTAATTTTTAATATTAATAATTGATTCCTCATTTAAATTAATAATAATTATTATTATTAATAATCTTTCATAATATGCAAATTCTCAATATTTATTTATTGCTTGCTGAACTCTTTTTATAATTTAAATATGTTTTACGCTATTCAGAGTATCAATAATTTTATTTGGGTCTATAAAATCGGTCAGAATTTTGTTTCGGTTCAACACCTCGACTTAAATGTCTTTAATTTGTTTTGTTTATAGTTGTGTAGCTATCCTGTCTTGCAATGTTTATTTCGCTTCAGTATTGAGTGCATATATCAAAATAATTAATCATTTTGTTTACAATATTTGAAGAATTTACTGCTATTGTTTTGAAGCAAGCCACTAGTGTAGTGTAGTACCAAGACTGTAACATAACATCTGCAACTTAACATGCAACTATGTACTTAACATATACTATCGATGTCGATCAATATCATTGGCCTGATCACCAGCTTGAATCAGAAGAGCTTAATCGTTGTAAAGTAAGTGGACGTGTTTGAGAGATAAACATAATTTGGTTTTGACTGCTACAGTTTTCACCGCAGTTGTATTACGGTTGCAGAAGTCAGATACAAAAACAACAAATAAAAATATAACAAAAACTCACCTGCTTAAATTGTGATTAAGCTGTCTATTACATGGGTTGGTGTAGGGGGAGGCAGCAGTAGCTAATGGTCGTGGGGGGTGTGCAGGCGGCGCCATGCTGTGAAAAGGAGAAAGAGAACAGTAAAAGACAAGCGACAACAACAGTTAATAGTGACAAGCGGCAGTTTATTAAATTAACTGCGCTTGCTGCAAACACCTTTTATGGAAAGGGTGTGTGTGGAATGCTGGAAATGAAACGAGTTGTAAATATGCGTGCGTGTGTGTGCGTGTGTGTGCGTGTGTGAGTGCTGTCGTCTAATGATAAATTGCAATAAAACACTCGTGATCCACAAAAATATATAAATAAAAAGGGCAACCCACGAATATGATAAATGGCGTTTTGTATTTTCTGCTCGCCGGCTGCTCTCTCTCTCGCTCTTCCTCTCTCTCTCTCTCTCTCTCTCTCTCTGCCTCGCTCTTTCTCTGCTCTTCTACTTTTCGGTTTTGGAATTGACTATTTTTCCTAGCCTTTGTCTGCTTTTGCTTGAGGGGGGGTGGGGAGTTTGACTTTTCTTACAATGGAAACACGTACATTTCTCAAGCGTACGTGATGTCGAGTATTCATCAAGCATATTCGTTTGTTTGCCTGACGTTAACATCCGCACTCGTACTCACACACGCTCAAACACTGACAAGCACTCACTCACACATACATACACACACTCGTAATGAAAACATCGTCGTAGCTAAAGCCAAAGTCTGTCCATAGTTGCCTGACTGAGTGTAAGAAGTATTTGTTGTTGATTATTATTTTGTGAAGGTGCTTCTTCAACTTTTTTTACGCAACTTGTCTGCCAACCACTCAGTTAAAGTTTGCTCTCTCTCTTTTTAAGTATTTAATTGAGTGTGCATTTAATTAACGCTAATTAGGCATGTATATGTAAAGCATGATGATTGATTGCGTAGATACAATTTATACATATGTTAAAAATTAGCGCAATTCGAACATATTTGTCGCATTAAATAATAATATATTTAAGGATTTTAATCGCAGTTTAACAGCATGTACATAACATACGCGCTTACTATTAGTTAACAGCACACTGCAATGCCTGTATGCTTAACTGTTATACACGCAAGTGTTTATAGCGAGTGTTGCGCGCATGTTGTGTACTCTCTTATACGCCAGACTCTCCACTCTCCTGGCTCTCTCGCTCTCTCTGTCTCTTTCTGCATGTTGAGCATTATTAAAAGTCGAAAGAGTTTCATCAATTGGCGAATTTCGACCACGTTTATGTGCCGTCATTAATCTTGCTTTAATAAACCGGCCTTATCAAACCGTAATTCTGCAATTTGGGCAACAATATTCTTTCAATTAAACTTGGTCACAAATTCTGTTTTTTTTTTAACACGTTCTAAATTGTATTCGCTCTTATGGCGCATAATTCGCCAACGTGTTGCCTATTAACGGGATATTGGCATGGTTAACAGCCGCTTAGCAGCAAGTGGACTGATTTTTATTGATGACGTTAGGGGAGCCCCCTAAAAAAAGTAAGTAAAGTAGCTAATTATCACAGGCCTTCTTCCGGTCGGAGCGCAACACGCATTAGAGCAAGAGAGATACACAAAAAGAAAAAACATAAAATCTGAGCTGGAGTGCAGAGATACATGTATTTAAGCGATAGACTTTACAGAGAAAAAAATAGAGGAAAAAATTGAAATAGCGGCGCTATTTTAAAAATAAAATTTGTTTTTTTATATGTATTTTATGTGCATTTAAAATAGTTCATTGCAAGATAGTCATTAAATTTAGATAGACTCTGTACATAATACTGACAAAAATATAAGAAATGCGCGACATAAGATAAAATAAATATTATTATTTAATTATTGGATGCCCACTTACAGATTATATTAAATAAATTTGGTAGTGAGTAATTTGAATGAAATAATGAAAAAATAACACGAAAATAGATAAGTAAAATAAGGGATAAGCAATAAAGAATTCTGATATGATCTGTGAAAAAGTTTATTGTCTTCTTATGATTTTTGATTTGCTGTTGAAGATATCAACTTGAGTTTAAAAATATTAATTTTAGTTATTTAATTCATAAAATGTTGTTGTTTTTACTTTTTTCTCCATCATGATTTGAGATTGCAGATCGAAACTTTCGTTGCACAATCTTAATTAAAAATCTTAATCCCTTTTAGGATTCACTTTTTTGCAAGTGTAAAAATGGAGATTGAATTCTTTTGCAAACGACTGCAATTATTTATGAACATACATATGCAAATATCTCTGTATGAGTTTGTGTATGTGTGTCCCTCTTTCCATGTCATTAGCATGCATGCTTGCATTGTCACCCTGTGGTGGTCACACACACACACACACACACACACACACACACATAACTCTGTAGTTTTCCGACTAATGTGTCCTTAATAGCGACATCATCGCTGCTCGCGAGTTGCAAATGGAATTAAGTGGGCTAAAAACGGAAGCCTGCTGCAAAAAATAAAAAAAGAGTAATTTTTCGTGAAGCTCTCTAAAGTGTAAGGAAATTATCGCTAACCGTGACGTGGATTTGCACACCCTGCTTTTATGGCCAGAGCCCAGCACAATTCCCTTTCATCCCTTTTATCCCCTTTGATTCCATGTGTAATATGCAAATGTGCCCCATGCCCCATGTGGAATGTGGAATGTGCTGCAGAGTGGAGTGCAAATACTGCATCACTGACAGCGGCATTAAGCGGCAGAAAAAATCGTTGTATTTTCATATGTTTAGCGGATTAGTTGAAAAATTTGTTTAGCGGGCATATGTATATAGTATATAAATCCATTAATTGCCAAATATGCTTAAGCTGCTCTCTCAACTGAAAGTAAATAGTCAGTCAACTAGGCTTTCGGGTATCATCAGTGCATATCCGACAACTATTTATGAACTGAAATGATTTTTTCTATGCAACTTGCAGTCGAAGAAATGGATTTAGATTATAAATATAATCATAATTAATAATAAATAATTTAATATAATATGCAATATATTTGTGGAATGCCACTAGTGTAACTATCACTGTAACATAACATCTGTAACTTAACATGAACTATGTACTTAACATATAATATCGATGTCGATCGATATCATTGGTGTGCTCACCAGCAGCAGTAGAGTAGAAGCGTGGAATCGTTGTGAATAAGGTAAAGACGGTTAAAAATCAAAATAAGATATAAACAACTTGCAATAATGGGATCTGCTTAAGAGAGAAACTTGAATTCAGAATAATTTTGAAATGTATATCCAAGTATCACAGTGCTAGTCCATTTTCAAACGAGCCTGCGAATGTATTTTTAAACTGAGATTTGATTCGCTTCGCTGTGCAAGCCACAAACTTAATCTCAAGTCGGATACTAAACCACATTCTCTGACTGACTTAGTTTATGCGTACCCCATTCACTACATATGTATCTATGTGCTTGTGTATTTACAACTGCCAGATTTTGGGGCACACACACATGCACACTCGCACACACAAGCCGCAGCTGACTTTAGTGAAATTTACAAGCTGTCAATAATTTATTCGACGGCAAAACTCGATGGCAAAGTGCCGTAAATTGTCAGTAGCCGTTTCTAGTTGTTTTTGTAGCTGCTACAGCAGCTGCTACTAGTGCGTGTGTGTGTGTGTTTAGTTAGCGGTAACGGTAATTGTAACGGCATCAATTTCGCACACATAAATATTCATATGCGGCGTTTTGTCAGACAACGCTTGAGGTAGCAGCTGAAATGGATGCCTTCCAGCAAATGGGCGGCCAGTGGGCGTGGCAATGGCTGCCGAAACTTTTTACCGTAGTATACGGCTGGGTGTATTACATAGATCTTGCGTGTGTTAATTTGACGGCACTGGATTTATTTAATTTTCATTTTTGGGCATTCAGACAAAGGCAGGCGCCTCACTAAATATCGCTGTGTCTGTGTTGCGAGTATGTGTGTGTGTGAGTGTGTGTGTGCTAGCGTGTGTGTGTGTGTGTGTGTGTGTGTCTACGGCCAATTTATTAAAATTAATTAGCTGCTGTTGCGCTGTTTACTTGTGGCTTGCCAGCCGCAAGTAATATGCAGTTGTGTTTTCTTTGCCAGAGAAAAGGCAAGGAAGAAAAATAGGACTTTTTCCCTCAGCTACAAATACATATCTTACTATATATAGGCTCTCTCCTATATCGGCTGGGTTAAAATAGATTCAATTGGGTAAAAAAGATACGATGAAGTTGCAGACATAATGCAGATATTAATGCTTGATCAGCATCAACTGCTTAGTCGATCTAATCATAGCCTTATGTGTGTCTGCCGCTCCGTCGTTATATTGAACACTGGATATCGTTATTATCGTTATCATATTTCGATAACCTCCCCGGTTTTCCACAAATTGATAAACATCGATTACTTATGGCAAATAAAATCACAATATTTTTTAGATAAACCCTAGCTTCGTTTTGACAATACATTCACATAATATTGACAGAGTGTTGATTAATTCTATAATCGATTTAATATATTGTGCTGCTGGATAAAGGGTATTTCTTAGCCGGGCACTTGCGACTCTTGCGTTTCCACTTGTATAACTTGAAGATATTTATGCTCTTGTTAAACACAAATATTGCTTGAGTAGACACATTAAGGCTTTAAAGATAGTTCAATTGTATTTTATGTATTTTCTATTTCAAATCCTAATCTTCATCCTCAATATATATTTGAAAATGTAAAAAAGATTTCAGTTAAACCAAGATCTTAAATACGAATGATCTATGAGATTGACGAGATAAGCATATATAGAATATCAAGAATATATATGTGCACCTCAAGTGGTGGCAGATGCCTCCTTCTGCCTGAAACATGCTTTTGCAGTGTCCCGTTATAGCCATTATTAATGGTTTCAGGGTATAATAAAAGCAAATGGAAAGCGAATGGCACAGCAAAACTATTCTTCTTGGTGATACATATAGAAAATAATTGCAACTCAGTTTGCAGATACTTTCCAGATACTCGCATACTTTACCCCCTCCACTCCACTCCCCCTCCTCTCTTTACTATTAACTGGACCGGTGACCGGTGTCCTCTAAAACTTGCTGCGGCATTTGTTTATATAATTTGCCCAAAAATGTTGTTCAAAATGTTGCACAGCAAACATCAAATTCAGAGAGTGTCATGTTTTGGACAGAGGCTGGGAAATGGGGGCAAACATCATGTTGAAAGCGTCTAGGGGCATGGTCATGGCAACGGGATGGGATGGTATGGGGTGGGAGCTGTGCACCGGACACAACTTGGCAGCCATATTGTGTTTGCAACACAAAATTCTTGAGAGCAGCAAGGAGCACGACAAGCAACAGTATCCATAACTGGGTGTGTGTGTGTGTGTTTGTGTGTGTGTGTGTGTCTGTTGTGCTCATGCCCCAAGAGTGGCAAAGGTCATTTATGCTTGGCTATTAGCTGTTGTAGTTTGTGTCTATGTGTGTGCGTCTGTAGCCATGTGGCCGAAACTTCATTGCCCTCATTGGCTGTTCAAAATAATTACAATAGTTTGCCGCAACACAAAAAAAAATAAATGTGGAGAAGACAAGAGATATAAGAGTCTAAATAAGAAGGTGTTGTGTTGCAAATTCCACTTTTATGAGCCATTTGTGTGTGCTTTAAGCTTTTTTCATAATTTGTGTAATGCATTTGAAGGCGCCATTTGGCTTGTTTGATTTTCATTTACTTTGATGTAATGACAGCGCCGCAGACAAGGCGAAAATGTGTTTGCAACGCAGGTGTCGGGGTTTGAGGTGCGAGCCTGCCACAGCGCTTCAGAGCGGACGCATTGCTATAATTACAAAAGTTTTTTAATAAATAGAAAACCAATACAAACACAAACACAAACACAAAGAACAAAAGCAACAGCAACAATAACACGGAAAAAACTTTTGACCAGGCTAACAATGAGGAAAGCTGTCAGCCGGCTTTTGTCAAGCACTTGCTTCAAGATGGTTTTAAAACGTTGACTTGACATTTGTCGTGATTGGGCCCGATCAACTCGAGTCCTTTTCCTTTTCCATTTCCATTTCCGTTTTTCTCATTTGGCTGATGATTTAAAAGTGCTCCCCACCGTCCGCTCCAAACTCCCAACTGGATCTGCTCTATTTATGTTTGTCTGCTGCTAATAAAAAGTAATGTCTGCGGAATACATTTGCCCGTCGCAGCTGCGTTTGCATGCTAAATGACTGTGGGCGGCTGCAACACGGACTTGGCTGGGTGCAACATTAGTCAGACGTCAGTGCTCATGAGCTGTTATTATTATTAGCAGCCATTGCAATGTTGACGTTCAGCGAAGGCATCGTTGTGACGTCAGCCAGCAGCAAAATGTATGCCGCATGCCGCATGCTGCGTGACGTTGGCCACCTTATGGCAATTGCTGCAACTGCTGGCAGTGCTGTCGTTGCTGCTGCTGCTGCTGCTGCTGTTTGCCAGTTGCAACCAGCATAATTGTGTGCTTTTTGAAAAATTGCACGCCATTTTTTGCATTTTCCATTACTTCATTAGATGCGGCAAACGCAAGCAAAATACACTCGCGTACATGCATCACATGTGTGTGTGTGTGTGTGCGTGTGTGTGTGTGTGTGTGTGTGCCAGTGTGTGTGGTGGGTGTGTGACTATCGTCTTATTCACAGAAGACAACTCCAGACTTTTATGCAAATCACTTTAGCAAATAGTTTCAAGAGAGAAATACTTCAGCTTCCAGTTTCAAATATTTATTTCATTTCATTGAAGAGAAGCTTAGAAAACGATTACAAATTATTATTAGATAAACATATAAGTTCTTTAAGTATATTTACTAATTTAAAATATAATATTTTGATGTACAAAATATGGTGAACCAATAAATGATTAATATTAAAATCAAAGAAATAAATAAATAAATAATAATGGAACAAATTCATTGCAGCCTCATATTAAGCATATGTATATATAATATATATATATATTAAGTATATATACCACAATGTATGATGTCAACCGGGTAAACACATGGCCACGTGCACTCAGAGGAAAATCGCACTGAATTTTGGGCAATACTTCTACTTTTAACGCATTATTCAAAAAGTATATTTTTAAAGCGGAATTTTGTGTATTAAAAAAAAAGATAGACCCGTATTACCTGCTTGAAGCCAGAACCATTTGGGAATTACTTCAATGAGTACGTTGAACAAAGCACCGCAAAATATGCAACACTTTTTTCTATAATTTGTCAGTCCGTCTGGCCAATGAGTACGTTGAATAAAGCACCACAAAATATGCAACACTTTTGTAAGCAAAAGTTAAGAAAGACAGATAAAGACACAAAAAGATGAACCCGTATTACCTGCTCGAAGTCAGAACCATTTGGGAATTACTTCAATGAGTACGTTGAACAAAGCACCGCAAGATATGCAACACTTTTTTATAATTTGTCATTCCGTCTGCCCAATGAGTACATTGAATAAAGCACCACAAAATATGCAACACTTTTTTCTATAATTTGTCATACCGTCTGGCAATGCAAATTTCAAATGTAATTTTATTTTATTTTATTTTATCGATAACTTTGCACGTTCTGCGAATGGAAATCGATTTCCGAAAAAAAAACAATAATAATACTTGTAAACAAAAGTTAAAAAAGATAGATAAAAAGATAAAAATCTATAATCAGCTTTATTTACCAACAATAATAGAAAGACACATTATCAACAAATATAAAAAAAAAATGTAAATAACAAAAGTAAACATAAACAATAATAATACTTGTAAACAAAAGTTAAAAAATAGATAAAAAAGTTACAAATCTATAATCAGCTGAGTTATTCCTGCGTAATATTAACGTGGCAGCGGAATACTCCATGCTTGGCCAACTACCTGAAAAAGTTGCTAGTTTTTGCTAAATTTCAAAGTGTTTCTTTTTTCTAAGTGTGTGTTGTCGGTTAAGATGAATGGCAAAAGAACTGTGAGCAATTAACAATACAAAAAATAACAAAAAAGAAGCCCGTTTTATACGTATGGGGATAATGTGTGCCTTTTGCAATTGAAACCCGTCAGCTGCCAGTTAATTTCAAGCGTAAACAATAAAAACAAAAATAAAAAAAATTGGGGAGCAGCTACAAAGTTTCATTGCGTTGGCGTTGCAAGCATTTTTTTTTTTTTGGTTGGTTTTGTTTTTCAGTTGCAGCGCTTTAAATTTTCATAATTCATGAGCGGCTCGTCCGCTGCCAGTATTATCCTGTGGCGTTGTTCCTCTGACGTTTGTTTGGCACACACAAAAAACAGCGCACAACTTTTATTTTTTATTTTTTGTTTTTTTTTTTAACGATGAAAACACTTGGGTAAAAAAATATTCAATCTGTGTTTCGCCCTGCGTTTCTAATCCCGCAAAGAGTTTATAGTTTATTCTAGATGGCCAGCACAGCAGTGGTTGCTGCTTTTGTAGGCATTCAACTTTCTACCATGCTGAAAGTTAAAGCAAAAACTTTTGTTTTATGGTATTTTATATGAGCTGTCAAAACTCTGGCAAAGCTCACCAATACCAACACCAACACCAGCACCATTACCATTACAACATCGCCCTACACAAATTCTCATACTCAGCTCGCTGAGATAAATAGTCGACATGAGCGCCCAAATAGCCGCCAATGTAGTGCTTATAGTTTCTATTCTATTCGGTGCTGGCCCAAAAACCGATCTAACCACCCGCCGACGGCGGCATGAGCGAAAGTTTTGTGCCACCCCCAGCAGCACCAGCAAAGTTATGAGTTATGTGTGAAAGTGCCAACTTTACACACTGTCACACAATTTGCGCAATTTCTTTTGCAATTTCGCGACGACTCAGCGTAACACACAGACAGACAGACAGACAGACAAACAGGCAGACAGGCAGACAGGCAGGCAGACAGACAGACAGACAGTTGGGGGCCAGACATTGAGTCAGTCACAGAGCCAAAGCCGAGTTGCCGCTTAAAGTGTGTGCAAAATTTAACTAGAATTTTGGCTGTCGGACAACATCGCATACGTAAAAACGATTTGAATTCGACAGCGAACGCGTTCGCAACTCGCTCTCAATATCCAAGGGGACATGGGCACCCTTAGGAGGGGGTGGCTGGGGGGGCGCACTGGCTGACCAGCGGCGCTGACATGCCGTTAAGTACTTAACTCAGAGTGCAAACAGCAAAAACCGTAACAGGAGCAGGAACAGCGTCAACAGCATCAACAGCATCAGCAACAACATCAGCGTCAAAATCAGCAGTCAGAGCTGTTATCCAAAGGCAAACAGCAGCTAAAAATCAGTGGAGTCAACCCAAAAAATAACAAAACAAAAAAAAAATAATAATAATAATGCTGGCCTACAGTTTGCACAGACATCCTGCAAAATGGTCGGTCGATTAACGATACCCGCCGAAATGGAGACCCGTGAAAATCGAAAAGTGTTCGAATTGATGTTCGCGTGCTGAAACTGGAGCTTAAAGTTTAAATATTTAGATGAAAATCGCCTGAAAACGTGTGAAATTTCTCTGGTTCTTACAATTAATTTCTAAATATGCGTGCGCAAATTTCTAATGTTTATAAAATTGAATAAATTTACTAAAATGTTTGTAGATGTTCAATCTTAAAATATGAATTCAATTTGTTTTGTAAATATGTTTTCTGCTGGTGTTATTTGTGTATTTATTTGTATTTTATATATTTCGAATTGCAGACTTCAACAAACAAAAAACAATTAAAATGCAAATATTTATTAAATATTTAATGCAAGTGCTCTGTGTGCACATACAAAAGTAGCCTGTAAATTAGGCAGATTTTTTTACATTTTAGAAAAATGTAGCCTGAAGCTAGACAGATTCAATTTTAGTTATTTATTACAGTTTCTGAATAAAGAGGTGAGTATGGTGATTGTTTTTTCTGAGTGTATGAGCATTCCTTTTATATTTTAAATTATCAAACACATCGATCAGTGATCAAATCTATTGAAGTGCTTTAGTCCTAGGAAAACTCAATTGACACCGTTGGCTATACCATAAAATATACATATATATATACATGTATGTATGTGTGTGTTTGTGTGTGTGTGTGTGTGCGACTGTTGCCACGTTGTTGGCGTTTTTAATACCGTACGCTTTGTCGTGTTTGACATTTTAATCGCCTTAAATTTTATGTTGAGGTTCGCAGGTGGCGAGCGACCCTGACACACACACACACACACACACACAGACAGCGTATACACACACACACACACACAGACACACACACACACAGCAGACACACTCGCATAGCGAGGCAGACAACGGCGGCGTCTCCAACACAACCCCTGTCGTTCCGCCAGCTGGGCAACTTTATGTTGTGCAGTGGTCCAAAAGTAAAATTTCCGTTCGAATTACTTTCTAATTCTGTAATGAATTGTTTTTGTGGGCTAACGAGAGAAAATTTACATTGTGGCAGCATCAAAAGTTGCGCATACGCCCCCCGCCGCCCCCAGCCCCTTTTGCTGAGGAGGCGTGAGAATATATTCGAGGGTGTTTAGCTGTAAGAGATAAGAGCATGCAAGGTTTTATAAGCACTTTTTTGTTATTTGATTTTTTGTTTTGTTTGGTTTTTTTGCTTGTTGTTCCCTGTCTTTTAATTTTTTCGTTTTTTTTGTTTTTCTTTTTTTTTTGCGTCTATGGGTCGCTATTTTTGTTTGCATAATTGGGCATCTTTCAACAGGGTGTTGTGCTATTTTCTGTGGCAGAAGAGCCACTCAGGCACTTATTTATTGTAGTCGCCGGCTGTTTCCCATTGTATTTGTCGCATTTTGTGTTCTAGTTGGGAGGTGTCCTGTTGGCCAAGCCAAGCCAAGCCACGAAGTTTGTTTAAGCAGCTGTGGTCCAGCTGTCGAAATCCCCTGCATAAATTGCCGGATTAGTATTGTTAACCGAAAGTTTTGTTTTGCATTTTAAAAAGGTGGCCATTCTAAAGCAGCAAAAACAAAAACAGCATATGGCAAACAGTTGGCAATTTGCATAGTTACAACCGGGTATGATGCCACACAACTATCGTTGTATCGTTGTTCCCCCAACAGAAAATTATACATTGCACAAACATTGCTGCATATATATTAATAATTTCAGTGAGCTTTACTTTTTGTACTTTTGCGATGTACCCTTTAAATTTGACCTACATACTTCTGTGGCAGATTACATAGCTGCGCGTAGTGACATGCTGCAGCAAGGGCTGTGTGGCAGCGACCCTCACGAATCACGCAACACGCACTCATCGCTAGTCAAAGCACACTGATTATGAATGCGGTCAGAGTCACAAACTGTGGCTGGAGTTGCTGCAATTTGTTGACAGCGCCGTGAGCTTTGCTTGCATTCGATATGCTAAATAAAATATCTATCGTTGTGCGCAATGTTTTTATAACTTTTTGATTGCCGATGTGCTGTGCTGACAGGTAGCAAATAAAAAACAAAATGAAAAAATAAAATAAAAGAATCAACAAGAAAAGACGCCTGCAGCAATTATGGGGTAAGTGCGAGAATGCGAGAATGCGAGAACTAGATATTTGTTGGCTGTGCCTCCGATAACTTGGCAATGGAGCAAATGGCGTCACTGAACAATGAGCACTGGAGCAGCAGGAAGTACTTAAGAGCAACGCAGAGCACTTCCTGTTTTTGTTTTGCCAATACAAAAAATAGCGTCAACTACGACGACGACGTTGTCAAGATGCATTTTCAAAGCTTGAGCTGCTTTTTATACCCTCAATGGGTTGAAAATGGCTTAAGCAAAAAAAAGGGGCATAATCAACTTGTGCAAAAGTATGTCACAGGCAGAAGACAGCAACTCAAATATGATAAATCAGCATCAACACCAGACTCGCTCCAGCCATATCCGTGTTGGCTTGAATAACTGATGGCCTGATTCCATAATCAACATTTCTTTTATTCGCAAAATTATATTTCCGATATTTCTTTTCAAATACAATTATAATTTAATTAATGTTTTTTTATGAAAAAAATGAAATCGTTTTCTTATTTTTGAGTTTGCAGAAAAGTGGCTTTCGCATGTCTTTCACTTTTATTAATTGTTTTTATTATTCAATTCGCAAACACGGGTAAACTGAAACCGATCAGCTATTTGATTTCATCTTTGCCACTTGGCTTTAAGGTAACTTCTCGTCGAGTTCTCAATCGGCTATGGAGCATTGTTGCTGTTTGCCCTGGAGCTGTTTTTAGCTTTGCTTTTTGCAGTTTAACTGTGCAATGCAGTAGTTCTTTATGCAAGCGTATTATGTTACCTGTTTGTATTTTGTTATTGTATCTGCTCAAAGCTTCCACTTTCGTGAAACTGCGTATTGCAGCAGCAGCAGCAGCAGCAGCAGCAGCGCGATGCTTGAGACTTTAATATGCATTACTTGCATTTTTGGTACTTGGCTGTTAGTTGGTTGGTTGGCTGGTTGGTTGGCTGGTTGGTTGGTTGGTTGGTTGGTTGGTTGGCTGGCTGCTTGCTTGTTGACGGTGGCAGATCATTCGGATTCAGAGATTCAGCTGGCTGTGACTCAGACAGCTCCTTGTTGCCGTTGCCAACACACAAAGTATTTTAATTTCTTTTATCCTTCATTACAGCTGCTTCCCTACGGCGATTTCGTTGTGTTTCGTCGCAGTTTGCTTTCTGCTCCTCGCCGTTGTCGTCCTCGTCCTTGTCGTCGTCGTCGTCCTTCTCGTTGTCGTCATCATCGTCGCGGATTTTCTGCTGTGTCAGATTACATACACTCCATTAACATTTTATGCGCTTGTATTATCGCAATTAAATTTTTAATGTTTTCATTTCAAGCACATTGCATTTTCGTGTAGCCCAGCCCAGCCCAGCCCAGACCCAAGCAGCGCCTTTGGCATTGCCAGCCAAGCAATCAGCACACGCGGCACCGCAGACAAACACCGGCAATGCCATCGTGCCACTGAAAAGCAACCTGCAGCGGAACCACGAGCATCAACAGCATCAACCGGATTCATCTTGTTGCCTTGGCTAGTACAAAATAGCAAAGGCACCAACAACAACAACAACAACGACAACAACAGCAGCAGCAGCAACATCGTGTTGCATGCACCGTGTTGTAAGTGCAGTGGGATATGCATGCTTGCATGCGTGTGCGTGTGTGGGTGCAGTTGCAGGTTTGGTGCGACGAGTGGAAACAATTGCAAAAGCAAAAAGCATTTTCTGCAATAATAATTTTAATGAAAGTGTTTGCTGTAATCTCACAGAGCAGCCAACTCCTTTACACATTACACGCCGAGAAAATCATCTGCATCTTAACTTGCGCAGCTCTGTTTTGTGGCAAGCTTTAAGTGTGCTTCAATTCGTTAGTCTTACAATCAGCTTTTATACCACTTGTGGCTTGTAATTGTCATGTAATGCGACGAGCAATCTCAGCAAGACATTGCAGGTCTCAATTTGTTGACATTACTTGAAGAAACAGGGCATTGCATAGCCCAACAGCTGGTCAACATTTTAACAAGAAAGATAGAGGAAAATTTGAAAATAGGCCAATCGTAATTAACATATAACACATTTTTTAGCTGATTATTTTGCCTTGGCCAGAAGAAGAGGTAGTATTCTATGGTAACTAGAAACCCAAAAAATATTATTAAATTCGTGACAGAATTGGGGTGAATGGAAGAGCAATTAGCGTAAAATGGGGACAATAGACCAAATTAACAAAATGGCTTTTTTCTTAATTTAATTTTAAATTTATATTGCAATTGTGTCAATACTCACGATAGTCAATAGTCGCATAGTTAGCTTGATTTCTCACAGTGTACTCGCTATCTTCTCACACTGCTCGCGCTGTTTGGGCCCAAAGTTGTGCGTGAATATTGTTTTCAGTCAGTTGGTATTTGAGCTGGTGTGCTGCTAATGCCCCAATGTGCCTGCCACACGAGTCGTGTAGGTGACGAGTCTTTTGATTAATTTAAATTGCATAACTTATGCACTTTAAGCGACGGCCAAAGAGTCAACGCATCAACAGCTGCTGAGGTGCTGAGACAATGGATGCTCATCAGTGCTGTGTTCCGGGTTTTGGCCAACAGACTGATTGAATGTCGTCTGGCCAGCAATTCACGCTAACATGCCTGGCCGCACCGGAAGTGGAGCTTTAACGACTTTGACCAGCAACTCGCAAGCTGCTGGGGTCTGGGGAATTTGGCAAGCAAAAACCGAAAAAACACCAACATAAATAATGAAATTAAATGCGATAAAATGCAACTGTGTTGCACAAGAATCTAGTGAGTATCTGCAAAGTTGCTGCAGTTTCAATTCATAATATTGAATGCGTTTTGTAAGTTTTGCTACGCTCACAATCAATTCCAATGATAATAAATTTAATTTTTACTAAATTGAAAGGTTCCACACGTACGCCCAAAACTATCACTAGTCGGGTGTGACTATGACTATGGATTAGCAGTCAGCAGGAAGTGCTTGCTTGCAGCACAACCTCTGCCCCCGTTTCTCCGTCTCTCTCCCTCTCTCCCTCTCTCACTCTCTCTCGCTGTGTCTCTTGAGCTGCTGCTTAACACAATTCTCGTTGCGGTGTCGAAGGCAAAAACTTTTGCTTTTTCCGTTACAAAGTTTTTCTTTAGAAAATTGTGCGCTTTTGTATTGGGGTAAACTGGCAACATCAGCATCAGCACGTGTGGTTCGTCTATGGAATCCCAGCCGCCCACAATTCGACTAGCATTCGGTGGCATCAACACTTGCTCATGAGCCCTGAAACGTGTTTGCCATTTACGAACAGTTTTTTCTATTTTTTGTTTATTTTTTCTTATTCGTTTTTTTTGTTTTTCTTAGTTTTTTTGTTGTTGCTGTTGCTGGTCTCCTTCTTAGAGGGATCAATGGCTAAACTAACCTCAATTATTTGTCATTCAATACGATTATGGCGAGGCTGGCTAGTTACCGGCATTTGACAATTGCGTTTGGCCATTATGCGACTTGCATACTGAACGCGTTTGTGGCGCTTGTGCCGCGAAGCCAAAGGCTTTCCTGTACATCGTGCCACACAATGCCATTGAAGACTAAGAAATCAAACTTGAGGCGCAGACCTGTGCCCCAATCTCCAATCCCCAATCGCCTGGCCACGACTGCAAACATACTCTATTATTCCATTAAAGTCATATATACAAAGCAGTTAGCTGCGCACCTTTTTTTTTTTGTTTAATTTTTTTTTTACCTTTATTTTATAAACATCTATATATATATATATATATATATATATATATATATAGCTGTCTGCTTAGTTGCCATCTCAACGTGTGTCTTGGCTATGGTTTTATTGCGTTTGCATTCGAAGTTGGCAGCTCAACTTACTAAAGTTCAATTAAAAGTTAGTCGGCATAGTTGTCGTCACCATTGCAAGCGTCACAGAATTATTTCTGCTTTAATACTCTGTAATTTGGTGATTAAAAAATGAATTTTAATCTAACTGGCTGCCGTACATGAAGTGAACTCAATAAGTTTGTGTTTACACACAGTGTGCGTTGTGCCATTAAAGGCACATGTCAAATTCAAGATAGAATTTTTAAAGTGCTTAAAATGTTCTATTTTCGTTTTTATAAGGTAAAACTCTTCACATCAACCCAATCTTGTTCTGAATAGTTTCTCCCACATATGGAATTTAAGTTTGTTGAAAGTTATGTAGACTATTCAAACAAGCCCGGATAAACCAATGGATTAATTTGAGCGATCCATTGAGTCCCAGGTTGCCGAAGAGTTGGCATGTTGCTTGGGCTGCCAGACATGCTAAACACTTTCTAATGGCACATGGCAGACTGAGACTATGGCAGCTCTGTGACTTCAACAATCAACTCCAGTGAAATCAATGCATTCCCCAAAATCACAGGACAAATTTAAAAACTGTAGCATACTTCTCAGGGCTAAGCACAAAATACATAATAATTATTCAGCGGCGATTATAAATGGCTATACTAATGCCTAAGTCGACTTACAACAACCACTTTATTTACATGATAATTAAAGTGGCATTTGTAGGGCATCTTAAACCGCAGTTGTTTAGCTTTCATCTAACTTGCTTCAACTGAGATGAACAACTTATTTGTGTGTGTATTGTTGGTGTTGTTGTTGTTGTTATTGCTGTTGTTGTGTCTGTGCTGAGTGCATTGACCATTAGATGAATTTTAATGCATGCTTTATTTTGGCTTCGGATGCACCCGTCTCCATTAAACTTTTGACTTTGATTTTAGTATCGCCGCCACTTTCACAGCATTTCTGCCATAGCCAACTTTACAGTTTTTCCCCGGCATGTGAATCGTAGTTTGTCCTCAAAGTTTTTGCCACAACTACGCGCAAATGTCTTCATTATGTGTTGGCTTCCCCCCGCCTGCCCCCGGCCCGTGCCCCTCAGATCCGCCTGCCCGTATCTATCAGCAAACTTTAAGCACAACTTAATCAAAGTCAAGGGGCGCAAACGCGCGTGATAAAATTATGATTACTATGCGAACATTTGGCAAATATGTGTGAAATTATCGTTTCCATGTACTGATGCCAAAAGTTTACCTACAAATCAACATTATGGGGAACACGGCTCGCTATTTAACTGCATTCGTCGCTGCTCATGGCAAAGTTGGGCTTTGATGCCGCGGCTTATGAGCAGCGACAACGGCAAACAGCACTCAACATAAACTTGTCATCGTATATAGAAAGATATATGCCTACACATACATATATGGTATATGTATACATACACTTAGTAAGCAGAGGAGTCGGGAACGTGATGTTGTCCTCGCCATGAATCTGAAAATGAATGTCATCAAAAATGCAGCTGCCAAGGAAAAAGACTTGGGCATGAAAATTGCATCTTATGTTGCAAGTCGCAACATATTTATGTGTTAGGTAGATGCGCTGTGTGCGTCAAGTCAAGGCAACAGATTTGACAGCCATTAATGTGAAGCCATCATTAAAACTGCACGAGAGTTGCTCGAGATTTTCACTTGAAGATGGAGTTGAAGCCGTTGCCGAAATGTGATGGCTTTTGATTCATTAGAAAATCACTTCATGGCATTTAAAATGCAAATTATAAGCACTAAAGGCTGCTTGAAGCGCAAACTCACCCATCCACACACACACACATACACACATACACTTACCGAGGCGGAGGCAGAGACATCTCTAATGCAGAAGTGGTTGCAGCTTTTGAAGTTGCGCGCATAATTTTCTAATTAAGTTTTGTTCGCTCTCTTCTTCTTCTACGTCTTCTTGCAGCACTTTGTGAGTTTTTTTTTGTTGCTGTTGCTGTTGTTGTTGCATTGACTTTTAAGTAGCTTGCCAAGATTAACTGTCTCGGCTGTCAAAGTCATGGGCATCTACACTCAAATGTCGTGCGTACCATTTCCTACTTTCATTGTAATTTTCTTTTTCGCTCTTTTGCTTGCACTTTTAACAAGATTTTAATTTGAGCTCATTTCGTTAAGCTGCTCAAAGGCGCGTACCTAAAATGAACGATAATTGCAAATGCAACAGACGTGGCCCATCATGAAATCGTTTAGATTAGATCCACAAAGTTGAATCCAATTCGATGGGTTTTTAAAAAGGTTGCCATAAAGGGAATATACTTTTCATTCATCTGGCGAGTCATGCCATAAGTATTTGTGGTTGAATCCAATTCAAGTGTTTTGGCATACCAGGAATATAGTTTCGATTCAGCTAGAAAGACAAGACATAATTATTTTTAGTTGGATCAAATGCAATGGGTTGCTAAAGTTTTGGGTCATATTTCAGATAGTATTTCAGAATTGTGTTGAAATTAAGCGTAATGGACCACGCCCCATTATACTTAATGTTCAAGCATGACTTTTTTTTGTGCTTGATTCACCCACAGTTTTCTCAGCCATAAGCAAGTTTTTGTTGCATAGCGGCAGGCACTCATTAATTGCAACCCGTTTGCAATGTTCGCAGCTCGTTGAACGCTGCGTTTTTTGCGGCCTCTAACGAATTCATTTCATTTCCGCTGCATTCATTTGCACATCACTGGCACACACACACACACAGCACACACAGATACACATACAAGGAGAAAGACAGATAGAGAGACATTGTGGTCGCATTTTCATTGGACTGTGGCCACAAGCTCTTTCCAGGCCCAGCATTTCAGCTGCATGCTACAAACTCGAACTTCAACGCGTTGATGATGACATTCCCAAAACACAAAGTCCACATGGCACAGAGAGGGAGAGAGAGAGAGCGAGGACGATCGGACACGAATCTGAATCCGTAACGCAACCCACAGAGCAGAGTCCGGTCCGGTCCGGTCCAGTCCGGTCCGGTTCGTTCTGGCATTTCCGTGTGCCGTTCCGTTTCGCTCTGCGCTGTTAGCAAGCAACTTCCGAGGGTAATTAATTCGAGTAGTGCTCGTCGTGGTCGTTGTCTGTTTTAAACGACTTACAACTCGGATTACAATTAGACAAGCTGTTCGCTTTGCACTACTGTTTTGCGCAAATAGTTGTCGCTGTTTTTTTTTTTTAATTTTTTTATTTCGCACAAAATTTGCATGTTGCCAGCACAAACCAGCAAACCGACAGAATTCCACATTTATTTACGCTGCGGTTCCATATAGCGGCAAAGGCAACGGCAACGGCAACGGCAACATCCCGATGACACTGGCCGAAAATACGAGTAGTGTTTAAATATTTGCATTGTCTTGAACGGAATAGACTAGCCAGCATCACTAGCAACTTTAGTTTTAAAATGGAATTTGGCGAGCACATTTAACACACAATTCGTAATTAATACTGAATATAAAAAGCGTTTACACTCTTTGCATAATAATTTGATGTATGATTGTTTGCTACACCAGAATCAACTAATATTTCCGAGATTTGCTCAACTTTTTGTCGACTGCCATCGATTTGCTGCGTCCATCCACATTGTCTTTGGCACAGAAAAATAAATAAAAATAAATAAAAAAATATATAATGGTGCATAAGACACATTCATCAAAAGCAAATCAGAGCACGTAAAACTTCTCGCATTACCTCAAGATGAGCGCAAATAAAAAGCAAGCAGCAAAAGTTACGGCAAAAATTGCGTAGCCAAATCTCATTAAGAGAGGCAGGAAATCACAAAAATATATTACCCACTTTAAAGCAATGCCCGCACTTCATCAGACTCCTGGCGCTCTCCTCAATCCGAAATAAAGACAAAATGTAACTAAACACCAAAAACAAGACAACAAAAAAGTATGCCTAACTTTGGCACGCCGCAGATTATATACCCTTGTGGACCCGGAGTCAAATAGCCGTCAACTAAATTGGACTATAAATTTAGAAAGGCCACCTTTATATTTTATGTCAGCCATGTGATATTATGCTCTGAATTTGATCATTTTTTTTTGTCAACATTTTAGCACGCATATCTTATGAGTTTGGTTAGCATAAATTTGCCAAATAAATAGATTTTCATACAAGTACTTATTTTTGCACTGATTGCCCATACGAGAGCTAGGCGGAGATAGTACTTTGATGTTCACAAATCTTTGTCAAGAGGTTAATAAAGCTTATTATAGAATAGCTGATGAGTTTGCTTCAGGCAACTTTTTAAACAGAAACACACAGAAACAGATTGATGGACATGGCTGCTTGCTGCTCATGAATATATATGCCTTATGGGTTCGGAGACGTTTACTTTAATGCGTTACAAACTTTACGACAAACTTGTAATACTCTTAACAAGAGTATACAGAAAACAAAACATAAAACATGTCCAAGGGCCATGAACAACATCCCCAAAAAAAAAACAAAATACAAGAAAAAGAAATGGGCGAAACTTTAAATCATTCGTCACAAGAAGCCAGACTAACTGTGGACCCATTTGAAGGGGATACTGAGGGTGTTATGCTGTCATAAAAAATTGTCTTGAGTATTAGTTTTGCTCTGTGACAAGGTGGCAGCCGGTGTTGGCATTTATTCAGAGTCCACTCTCAACTGCTGCACTTATGGTGAGGGCTGCTTATCAGTGCGTCCAGGTTGAGTTTCTAGTTCCGAGGTTACTTTGCACTCCCCAGGCTCGTCTGTCTGCTGCTGCTGCTGCTGTTCTTTCCCCTTAACGGCAAACAAAAACAAAAACAAAAATCAACATACAGCATACAGAAAGGTTGACGCTGGGAATCTAATATGCAAATCCGTTTTTTATTTCATACAATTATTCTTTGCCATTGTTTTTGCCTTTTTGGCGTGGCTAAAGGAACACAAACAAAATGTTTACATGAAATATGGAAACAGATGAAGGACAACTGCCTGATGAAATAGCTAATCAACGGAAAGCTATATTTGTTGAAGCTATTCCTTTTCTTGGCTTCCTTGTCACAGTTTGGCTATATGTAAGCTCAATTGGCCAAAAAATTGCAGTGTTTTATTAAACGATTACAAATTGCTATAATAATTTGTGATTTTTTTTAAGGCTTAAATGGCCAAGGCCAAAAAGGTGAAAGGTGAAAGGTGAATTTTATTGGCAGCTTACTTTAGTTTCGTTTAGTGGGTAGGCCAGTTAGAGGCGGGGAGGATTAGGTTGTGTGTTTACAAGCTCTTCGCATCCATCATGCAACGTTGACATTTGCAACTGCCAAATGTCGCTGAATTTGCACTGATTGACAGAGTGAAATGTTGCCGCATATGTTGCACGACAAGTCGTCGTCGTCGTCGTCGGCTGGAGTTGGGAGATGGAAATGTTATGCTAATGAGTTATTGTTGCGTTTGCAACTAAATAATGCCTGAACTGCATTTTGCTCGAACTTTATCCATGTGTGTGCACAATAAAGGACAAATTAAGGAATTGCAAATAAGAGCAAACAATAGCAAAAAAGGAACTCGTCGACACCAGTTGTCAAAACAAATGCGAAACCGACACCAAAAACCGAACCGAAACCGGCATGACACTTTGCATTTGATGTGTGCAAGTCTTTTGTACAGTTTTGGGGCAATTTTGACAAAACCTGTGTGCTGTGGCCACATCATGTCCTTTTCAATTAGTCGCCTTGCATATTTATGTTCATATCAAATATATGAATTAATTGGTTTTGAGAGCACACACAACACACACACGCACACACGCACACACACACGCACACACACACGCACACTGAATGGAACGAAAGCAATTTGGAATTGTTGCCATTGCAAATGTTTTTGTTCGATATGGCTTTAAGGCTTCGAATAATATCTGCACATTGAAATTTTTCACTCTCTCTCTCTCTCTCTCTCTCCCCGGTCGAACACATGTAGACAGATATACATGGGCGTAGCTGGGGAATTTTGTAAGGGGCGCCACGCAATTTTGAAAGCGGGCAGAGAATTTTGTAATTCTTTCATACATTTTAGATATGAAATCCATGTTGATTCCATGTTAAGTTGAGTTTCGACAGCTGACCCCCTAGCTGCCTGTCCTACGCCCCCTGCCTGCCCCTGTGCACGCCATTCCTCTATGCTTTGCTTTGTAACTAAGCATTCCACATCTCATGCTGTAAGCGTCATTATTAATCAATTGCCGTTGGGGTCTGGGTTGGGTTGATTAAATAGGTGCGTTAAAGCAACTGAAACACACACACACACACACACACACACACACACACACACACACACACAATAGACCTACACATATACATAGTTTTGCAGCTGTCTTTCTAATCAGTGAATCAAATTGTATTTGATTTATGATTGCCTTTGATTTCGAGCACACACTCAAAGCCTGCCCGCTGCTTAATAAATTACACACAGTGCCTTAAAAAATGTGTGCTTCAGTTAAAGCTGCGACTATTTTGTATATTGAATATGCGAAACAAACCAAAAAGCATCTCTTTTCTTTTCTTTTCTTTTTATATATATTGTGGCTAAATGCTACAATTATAATTCGTGTATTAAAGAGCAGGAAATGGTCTGTTTCAGTGTCTTGGGCATGTCTTGGGCTGCTGTCAACGCAGCTGCTTGTTTGTCTGCATTTCGGTGACATTTTTGCCATTAACCAAATGTCAATGCTCAGCTCCAAGTGGTAAGAAGCACTTATAATAGATGGGATTTACAATTGTCGACAACAACAGCAGCAGCGAATCAGCAGCGACAGAGGCGCTGCCAGGACGAGCAGGAGCAGGATGAAGCAGCCTGTCGCCTGTCAGCTACCGGTTGCTGTTTCTAGGGGTGCGTTTGGCAACTTCAACATTGGATTGTGCAGAAGGGGGTACTGAATGGGGCATAGGAGCGGGGGGAGGGGATGCGATAAAAGAATGGCACTAAAGCCGTTTGATTGCTGCCTTGGGGTAACGGCTGCTGCATTTGTCTGGACTTGGCCCATTCATATTATTGTTGCTGGTGTGATTTCGTGACGGCTTTTGACAGTAAAATCTTGCTCAAGATAATTTGAATAATTTCAGTGACCGATGCCAATCGCCCAAACTCTTCTTTCCACTGACAAATGGCTTTTAAATCACCTGCACGACTCGTTGCCTTCTTTATTTTTCCTGATTTGTAGTTAGGAGTCGCATCCGACTCTGGCTAAATTTTCTGCCTCGCATATGAAATTAACGGGCAACTTTTGTACGCATCTCGTACACAGTCCGTTGCCACAATGGAAACCTGTCCGGGCCGTTGCAGTGGCATGACGGCTTATTATCAAGCAACGGCAGCACTTTGCACGGTCTGCAACACACGCGTGCAGCCACAAACTATGGGGCAAGGTGGAGTCTGTCTATGCCGGCTGCACACGCCGTCCTGTGATGGATTAAACGGCTCTTAAGCTGCAGCTGAGCGATAAGCGACTCTTGTGGCAAGCCATTTTTGTGTTGCCACTGCCAACCCACACTGCGTTTCCACACCTCATTTCTGACTTTAAAATTGTAATGTAATCGCGTCTTTGTTGCTTAAATTTGATCAGACAAAACATATATGAATAATTTCCAACTGATAAATAAAGTGAGATCGATATGAATGCACATAATCGACTGCGTAATACTCTGTTATGTTCAACATAGTCTTAAGATCTTGGAAAATACTCGTATATAGACTCTCAGCAGGCGATAGACCAAATTTAATTAATGTTTTCTGAATTTTGAAAGTGAAGTGAAATATTTAACATTTTTAAGAAATATATTCTAAAAAATAGAAGAGAGCTTTACCAACTTGGAATTCTTCCTTTAGTACAGAAAACGCATCTAGTTTTCAGGGTGATTTTCATTTTGGGTCATCTGTCTTCAGTCTTGCAGTAGAAAATGGCCTCATATTTAAGGCAAACAACACCAGCAAGCCAAGCCAATTTCGCATTAATGAGATTTGACATTTAGAATACCAAATAGAATAGAGTAGCACGCAAATGTATGCTGATTACAACTGTTGTCCGAGAGACACACAAATTGGCCTACAAATAATAATGCCGGAGTCAACTTATGAAATGACGTTTTGCAACCGGAATATGAGCAAATTTCTAATATGGCTATCATAATTGGGTAGGATGCATAGCTTGTCTGCCAATATATATATATATATATATATATATATATATACATGTATATGGTGTTCCTGTTAAATGGAAGTAGCAGATACATATTGGATTTGATTATGCAATGCTGCTGCTGCCGTTTTATTGCTGGTTGGCTTATGCAATGTGTGAAACGATTGTTTGCATGCATATGCATACATACATATATTTAGATATATATTCTGTTGTACATATATGTGTATATGGTATTCAGATACCCCTCCAAAAACAGCAGCAGGTTGGCTGTTTGCATTGCGATCAAAAGAAGATGCTTAATACATTTTGTGACCGGCGGCTATTGAGACTCGCTGTTGCATGAGGATGCGTTTGATTGGTTATAAATTACTTTTTCTGGCTATTGATTTATTGAGTTGCCAACGCATATAACTTGATGTGAACCGGCAAATATTCATATTCATCATTTTTAACAGCATCATTTTAAAGGGCCATTTGGGAAATTGCCAATTGCAAAAAAAAATCAAAGCAACAAACAATTCCACACAGATTGTTTATTGAACTGACTATTTTGCGTTGCCAAATAAATAATTAAATACACTTCTGCAGCGACAGCGTTAATGTTTTTAAATGCAAAATGCAAAAAACATATTCAAAATATATTTGAGCAAAATAATAAAATTAGTGCTTCCATATTAGCAGCACTTGAATGGTTGAACTCAATTGATTGATTCGATTAATTTAATTTATTTAGCTTTTACTACTTTGTGTGGCAGCAATTTCGGTAATTTCATTACGCTGACATTACATTAGCATTTCGAAATTACACCAAACTGTCCGGACTGGAGACCAATTTTCTGATTCCCTTACAAAGTTTGTGCAGCTGCACATCCGTTTTGATGGCGCCGCCAGCGGCCTGGGGGCCGCTAGTAAGTAAAATCAGGCAAGATGCGCAGCGAACAGCGCCAAAACTGAAACCGAAAGATAAACATTTGCACAATACCTGGCAGTGGCCATCAATGGCAGACGCTACAGAATGGCAATGCCAATGCCATACGGCCATTCCACGGCACAATCATCGATGAATTGGACGGCAAAGTTTGCAACCGGACGCGAACTTGAGCGCCAACTTCGACTCCAATTTCAGCCAGCAGTCCAGTTCCAGTTCCAGTTCCCGTTCCCGTTCCCGTTCCCCATTGCCATGCCCTTTCTGGTTGCTTCTGCTTGTCTCAACTGCTGCTGCGTACATAGTTCAGCACAGTTGGGAAATTACTTATTTTTCATTTGTTAGCCGCACCCCGCATTCCGCATCCCGCATCCCCCACATCCCATCCAAATGTCATTTGGCATTGTTGTTGCCACCGCCGCCATGCAATCTTGATTACTGTCAGTGGCAGTAGTTGTATTTAAAATTGGCTAACAAGCTGTACAGCATTTTGCCAAAAGAAATGGGGCACGGGGCATGAGGCATGGGGCATTGAGCATGGGGCAATGCCAACGTCGCGACGTTTCTTTTACTGCTTTTCAGCTTTTCATTTCGATTCGCCCGCCTCGACTGCGTGTTGCAAGTTGGCTTCGTTCATATCGGCGAATTTCTCAATGATCTGTTGGGGCAGCAACTCCTGCCATAACTTATATTTGCCACCCACGGACTCACTTCATCGAAACCAACTGGCATTTTGTTATTTGTTTGGTTTTGCCATCGCTTTTTATATGTCTTTAGCTAATACCCTTTGCTCAGCTTGTGAATTTCACTGAGTTGCAATGCTAACCAAGCGATAAGATTTATCTTAAGCCTATTTAGTCTTCGTTTGACACATCTACGAAAAGGCAAAAAGGCTTACATAGTCAGTCATGCCCAGCTATACCCTATCTTTAGTTGGTTTGCATGATTTTGTATGTTTGACTCCGTCGCCGGTGTCTGTGTGCACTTCTGCATTGTGTACATTTCTGCGGTAATCATTTGATGCTCCTGGCATGTTGTCATTTGTTACAATTTTCTAGACTGCCCCGGCTGTTGTTGCACTGGAAAGGGGTTCGTAATAAAACTGTCCAAAACACTTGCGTGTTATACTCATTGATTTATTTGTAAATTACAATGTCAGTTGCTTGGGCTAATCAGGGCTTGAGAAAATGACCCACAAAGTAGACTGTTTTATTGCTCCGTATGGCAAACACAAATGGCTGATTCGCCTTAAACACTTTCCGCTCCGGATTGACCTTTGCGGCAGCAACTCGACCTTCTGAAGGAAACATAACTTGATGAATTTATTTCCGCATATTAAATGTGTGTGGCTTACGTGTGTGGTCCGCCGTGCCACAGCCGGCTTCGTTTACATTCAAAGAGACTTTTTGTCTTGCCTCTGTAATGCGATGGGGCGACTTTTTGGCAAACAGTCTACTCAGATCAGCGGCGCCTGGCTCAAAGATGCGCCTTACTCCCAACTGACATAAATATACATATATTTGGGTAAGGTTGTTAGATATAGGCAATTGGCTTACTCACTTTCTGCAGCGGCAATTTTAAATCCACCTCGCATTCGATCTTGAACCTGGGCAACGTTACATCAACATCATGCATCACTGCCCTGCGGGCCACTTCGTTCAAATCCAGCTTGCTTAGCTTCGATTCCAGCTCGGCAAGTCCATTTACGGCATGTGGCACTATGAACAGCATGTAAATGTCCGATTCCTCAAAGGGCAACTGCAGAATACGCGATTTCAGCCTTCGCGACTCGCCAAAGCGAAATTGTCCCTCCTGCAAAAATGAAGAAAACCAATTAGAAAGAACACATGTAAATCTTAGTGGTATACGAGAACTTATATAAATAAATGTATATAATATAAATAATAAATAAATAAATTAAGCTAAAGAAGACTAAGAAGACTTCATCCAGCTCTACTTGGGAGGAGAAGACAACAGTAGCCTTGTTCTCCCTTTCTTGTAGACAAGTCGGAATTCTGTGACAAGCAACCAAAGGTAACTAGCTATGATCATCTAATCTTTGGAATGGATGGATCCTCAAATCTGAAGGTTTACTGCCCAATTTAAGCACACACCTGTCGCATCATGGGCACCATCATTTTCTGATTTTCGTTGATCCTGAAGTCGTCTATCGCAGTGCGCTCCACGAAGAAGCGCGTTGCCCACTTGGCTCGAAAGTACAGCGAGTTGACCAAAATAACGCTGGCTTTCGGATTGAAAGATGCCGGACTAAGCAAATGGCGTACAGTGTAAAATGTTTGCCGCTCGAGCCAGTTATTGACATGCTGCATTGCAGCTGCCGCATCGGTAAAGTTGAGTCCATCTGCCTGAGCGTTGAAGAACTGCACAGCTTTCAAATTGAAGTCGGCGTGCAGCTGCTGATCGTGGTTGACATACAGCCCGGTGGCTAAGCGCATTGAGACTCCCTTCGGATTGCAAACGCAATCCGTGTTCAAGAACTCGGCATGTTGCCTGGCGATTTCCAGTTTTCTTACAGTGCCCAGCAAAAGACCGGAACGCAACTCGTCGGCGCTCTTTCCGACGGAGCCCATCAGCACCAGAGTCATGGCACTGCGTGCCGCAACTGGTGAGACGATTAAATTGTTGCCATTGACCGCCCCCGAATCGTTAAGGGCTCGAAAAAAATTGCGAGCAAATATTACTGGACTCGGAGACTGTGGCGATGTTTTGTTGCCTCCAGCAGCCATGTTGATGAGATGCAGCGTGCCACAGACGTGGCTTATAACTTAAAAAAATACTTGTAATACATAGATAGACATTGTTTAGAATTATGAAAATTATAGAATTATAAAATAAGTTTTTAGTTTCTCAATGAGTGACATCGAGCGGTTGACTGCGTTTATAATCAAGCTATTTTTGTTGAGCAACTGATTTGATTGGGTAAATATAAGAACTGTACAAAGATCATGTCACAAATGTTCTTTATATAGTAATGAAAAGTTTATTTAGTTCAACTCTTCTGCACCAAGCTGTAATTAAGAAAAGAAAAGCCTTTTAATTGAAAGATATTACCTTCCGTCTTAGAAATATGCATTCTGAGTAATAAGGTGAGCTACACTGGGCGCCAAAAGTATATCGATTTCTTCTGTGCGTCAAGAACGAATTTCCTGTTAATCAAGATGAACTATATATGTTCCTGATAAACGTGTATTTAAGTCGCAGATCCAAGCGCTGACTTATTGATTGGCTTGGGAGCATTTGGGTAAACATTTGCTTAACGCTCGCTTCTTGGTCCGTTTGTTGTGTACAAAAGAGTTAATGTGTGCAGTTGAGTGTGCAAGTGTTGACTGTTTGTTGTTCTGGCCATTATTGGTACACAGCTATATCTGGCATCCATTTTGCTTTTGTCGGCTTGCATTGCTGCCAATTTCTGTCGCGACAAGCAAATGTTTTTGTAGCTGTCGCTGCAGCTGCAGCTGCTTTGTTATTTACATGCCACGACAATAAGTCAATCCCATAATGGCAATAGGTCCTTAGTTAACGGATCTGTGGCGTGCGAATGGTGGTTGCCAACAGCCTATTTTGCTTTTCACGCGAAATCTGCGACCGTCCTTTGGCTCGAGAGCCACACACATGCAGGCAAATGCCAAAACATTCACAGACACACACCCATTTAAGATGGACAAAAAGGGCATATTTGTTTTCTTTTTTTTTTAATTTTATTCTATTCTTCTCTTTCTGTTCCAATTAAGCATCAACAGACTTAAATAGCAAGCGTCTCAAGTTATTTATTCGTTATTTATTTATTTTCATCGATAACTGCTACCATTTAACGAAATAAAGGAAACAAGCTTAAACGCTGACCCTCCAATGGTATATATCATAATATTATTGCCCAATTTTAAAAACTGCAAAGGAATATCCAGGCTATGACCCAAAATGTATTCGCTTACTGATTGCCATACTATCAGCAGGCGCCAACATTTGCAGCATTTCATAAATATGCAATTGCATGCATGAGAATTTGACTGTGTAAATGTGTGTGTGTGTGTGTGAATTCTGCAGCACAACGATATCTATGATGCTATATATACAAATAAAGCAGATACGTATATACATATATGTGTATGCACGCGTCGGCGATTTCAGTTGCAGATTGTGAATAAAAACATGTGTTGCCTTCATTTTTTTTTTTTTTTTGGTATCCTTCAGTGACTGTGCCGGCTGACAGCAATTCCACACCTGCTTACATTTGAGTGTGTAGCTCTGATCAAATATTTAATAACTGAGTTCAGGATATCTCGTAGTTGAGCTCACTCGACGAGTCGACTACAGCAGCCTAACTGGTTTAATCATGCACTTGACTGGCGCATTTGACAATATTTTACGTATGATTGGCTCTTTTAAGTTTGATTCGTTTACGGTTGAGTTTTATTGATTTGCGCAAAAAGGGGACTTTTACATAATGAGCGGTTCTCTAATTTGATTGTCAGTGCTCGTTTTGAAATTTCCATTTCATTTTGAATTGCAAAACGGGCAAGGGCCCAATGCAAGAACTTTGAAGCCCCAAGTAGCAGTCCCTCAACTTCAATCGGAGCACTTCGAACTCGCCATCCATATTCCAATCGGCACTAATTGCGTTTTAATGGAGTGCCTGCCTCTAGGTATGATTGACGACTGTGCGCGCGCCCCTCGGTGCTGCAAGGCGACCGGATATCCGTACAATTTTTGGCGTATATTGGACTTATGCAGCTTATATCTACACAAAATGAAATCATTTCAAATTGACAGTGGAAGCGAGTGATGCTGGAGCAGCAGCAGCTCACTCGCAGTAGTCTTGGCACCCCAAGGCTATCATTTTCGATTGTGAAAGTTTCTGTGGGCTGCGGTTGTCATGCATACCCTGGCCTAGACCACATATCGAACCCTTCTTCAGCCGCCCCGCTTCTCCACTTCCACTACCATGGAGCAGGCAGGTTCGTAGGAAACTAGTTTGCGGTTGGCCTCACTTTAAAATCTTAAATGGACCACAAGGCATCGAATTTGAGTTTAAGTTGAGGCCGACGCCAAAACCGCAATAAATATGAAATTTTGTTGAAATTTTGTTGAAATTTTGAGCGTGCATAACAATAGCAGGCAAATTGCATAGAAATTGGATTGCACTCGCCTTGCTGGCCTTTCAAATTGGCCACCCCCATTCATGTGTGCGATGCCAAGCTAGATGGTAATTTAATATTCTCGATTTCATGCCTAGAAACTTGGACGGACAGATTGTTTGGATTGTGTTGTCAATTTATATACATATTTTGAACAAACGTGACTAAATTCGGTAGGCATCTAAAATATTTTATTTGTAATTGCTGCTTGATTTGGTATCGTTTCAATGATCAAATCGACATCGAATCTCAAATGGCAAATGTCTACCAATAATTGTCACTAAATGTCTTAAACAAGTTGTCGACTAGTGGCAGTGGCAAGTTAAAACTGAAATTGTAGTAGTTGCTAGCGGTGCTCAATAATTAATTGTTAGTCACACTTGTGTAATGCATTTTGCATCTGCAATTACTCGACTGCTGCTGCTGCTGCTGCTGCTGCTGCTGCACGCACTCACTTATTTATTTATTAATTAAATCATTCATTGTTCAATCAGACCTCTGGGAATCGGTGCAGCTGGCGTAGATGTTGTCGCAGCTTGTGTGCTCAACATCAGGTACATGGCATGGTTGCCAACTAATCAATGAAAACAAATTCATCAGCAACTGTAAGACGCATTCAATATTTAATTAGTCCTTGTGCACGGAACGGGAATTGTCTGATTTGCGGTAAATGATTTCAATAAATTAGTGCAACTTTACACATCTTTGCCGAGTACATCGCGTGTGGCAGTCTGGTAGAGTTTCCATCATTCGGTAAACCGAATCAATTGATTATTTTCAGGCATTTCGCCATTTCCATCCACGCTACTTTTTCGCCATATATTTTGACGATTTTTTTCATCGAAAGAAAATGCTTTGTATTTGCTTAGGCTTATGGCCAAGAAGATAAAACCGTCTCAAGCACAGACAAATGCCAAGAATAAACCAACAATAAAGTTTTGCTTATAATAAAGGGAATTTGATATACTCTAAGTTGTATGCCCTTGTTGAGGGCATTATTAGTTTGTCGAAGGATACGTCTCTGTCTTTCCTCATATATTATCCTTTTCTTTATGTTCCTTGGTTTATAATTCGAAGCTGACAGGACCACTATCTTATCTAGCTGCTATTGGATCGATCGGTCGAAAGATACGCTTTAAGTTGTGGGAACGAGATATGCGTAGAAATATATGTAATCAATTATTATACAAAGTAGCTACTGAAATCAGTTAACAGCCACAAAATGTATAAATACAATTTGCTTATTCAAATTTATGATTTAGATTTCTGCAGATTTAGTCCGTTCTACAAGGGTATGTAGTCTTCGGCGTGCCAAACATGACATTTCTTTCTTATTTGTATGGTAGATTGCTTATTTTATTTTTTTCAAAATAATAAAGTCAGCACTTGGAACTCGGATCAAACCGACTGCGCAATATGCTGATACCTTTGTTAAAACAACTTAGGACAGGTTGAGCTGTATTATGTATTTCTTAGTCTTTTTTAAGCGATATTTAATGAAACTTTCTTTGGCAAATCCAGCTTCAAAGTTTTGCAATGTGCCAGCGAGCTATGTAAAACAGTTTACACAGATCTACACTAAAGAACAGTTTATACATTCTTCGGTCTTAAACAGGTTACCAGATTTCTGTGAGGCACCCCGACGTTCAAAAAGTATCGCGAATTTTGGATTTTCGCGGGTTACGTATAATCGAATTTCGATTTTTTTGTAGCGTTATGTTGGTACTCATGTCTCTCATTTATGCCGACAAGCTCGGCCATTTTGAATGTTCACTTAATTGTTGACAGCTGCTTTGCTTGCACGTGTTTTGGATCGTCTTCGATTTTTACCTATTCAAAAAAATGGATCAAAGAACCTGTATCAAATTTTGTGTGAAAAACGAAATTAAGTGCGCGGATGCATTCCGAATGTTGATTGTGGCATACGGAGAAAAATCGAAATTCGATCATACGTAACCCGCGAAAATTCAAAATTCGCGATACTTTTTGAACACCTCTCGTATATTAGAAATAACCTGGCTGTTGTCCAAAAGAGTAATAATAGCTTAAAAAATGTGCATTTATTTTAATGATATTTCCAAGTTTTAATGTTTATCTTATTAATGCGGCAATCTTATGATCTTACGAACTTTATCATTATATTCTGTATTAAAAATATTTAATATATCATTATATTCCATCAATTATTTGTTTTTCTTCTGCTGGTATGATTACATATTACTTTGAAAATTCGAGGAACATTACAAATAGTTGTAAGCGTTAATATTTGATTTTGGTGTTACAAAATACTTTGTAAAAGTCAAAGTATTCAATGGTCAGCAAGTGTATGAAAACAATGTAGCAAGAAACAATAAAAATACGATTTTATGTCTATGACAGCGCTGAGTAGGTAAACACACACATGGGCCAGAAGAGAGATAAATAGTCAAGAGTGGAGAGCACTTTGGCAATGCTAGACATTGGCTAAATTTAAACAGCACAGAGGACAGCACACACACACACACACAAACACACACACACAGATACACACGTCAAGTGAAATTCGAAGAGCTACATTTCCTGTGCCTTTCTTCGATTTGATTTTTCATTTCCGCTGCAAATGGTGACAAAGTGAGTAGAGTGAGATTTGAAATTGTGTGTGTTCTTTACTATTTGTGTGTTGATTTCTTGTGAAATATCAATACACCAAGGAGCAAGGCAAACACACTCACACACACACACACACACGCACACACACATATGTATATAGAAACGTGTACACAGAATTGATGCGACAATTTACCTCAAAGTCCACTTGAAATGCTCAAGTAGAACTTTTGCTGCTTGGTTCGGTTGTGCTTGGTTTTTGGGTCCGTAAACCGCTTCTGTGCCGTAAATTTAAACAAAAACCCCAAAACGAATTTGGTTGGCCGACGACGAACAGGGCGACAACAGCAATGCTGAACCACAGCTGTTTGGTCAGCAGTGTCAATGGTAATCATTAACACAAATCAATGGGATTAACAATATTTCGCGTGCACAGTTATACATACATACATACAAACAGACTGAAACGGGCGTTGATCAACTTTAACCCAAAATGCCAACAGCACCCGAACCGCAGACATACACATCATACACGGTATATGCACACACACACACACAGAACACACACACACACAGATATATATGGACATACATATTCGCAAAGAGTAAATACAAATCAACATGACAGGCGCAGACTTAATCCGAAAGTAGTGCTGAGTGAAATGAATGCATGACCAATACGGAGACAGAGTGAGAGGGAGAGAGAGAGAGTTAGATTGAGGGTAAGAGGGAGAGAGAGAGAGAGAGAGAGAGAGTGTGTGTATGTGTGTTGTACACAGCAAGCCCCATGTCGAGAAATGGTCAGCACTTAATTTCCTCTTTGTGCTTTTTGGGTCTGAAGCTGTAACCATGTTTTGCATGTGTTTCGCCCGTAAAAATATTTTTCCTGGCTGCTGCTGCTGCTGCTGCCGTTGGGGCTTAGCTTTTGGGGAGACATTGAGATATGCAGTTGAGAGCAGTTATTCAATTCTGGCCATAACTGAAAGATGTCGCTGGCTCTGTGACACTTACTCAAATTCTCTAAGCTGCCGCTTACGCTACGCTTTTTCCAAACATATTTTTCGGATCAGTTGCAGTTTAGTAATTGAACGAAATTCACACAAAATCTGCGAAATGCACATATTCATAAGACTTATTTCAAGTCTAAATTGCGTAGTTCAAAAGTGCAATTTCAACAACATTGCGAGGCTTCTACGAAATACAAACCGGGCACACGCACGACTGCCTCACTTAATTTTGTTGTCAACTCTAACTCAATTCGGTGCTTGGCATTAAATACTCCTCAAAATGCCAGGCGAGAAACTCCAGCCAGCATAATTCTTTTGGAATGTTAAAACATTTGCGAAACTTTTGCACCGAAATTCGTTAACTGTCAAAATGTTGTGTCGAGTGTAAAGCAAATCAGGTAAAATGCCACAACATTTTGCAAATTGTAAGTGCGGCAATTGTGTGTGGACAGGTGTTGGCATGCTTTTAACTTTTCAAACTGTTCTTGGTATTGTTGTTGTGCACGTTGAATGCCGTAAATTGTAAATTTGTAAATGTGTAAATTGTAAATTCGTAAATTGTGAAATGTTTGTGTTTAGGTGTTCTTTTTGCTGTGCAGTCAAAGTTTTTTGGTATGCATGTGTGATTTGCTCGTTGGGAATTAATAAACTTTTGACTGTCATGGAAACTGCAGTGCCAGCATCCAGCATCCAGCATCATCGACATGTAATTAAGATAGTCGAGCACTGAGCACTGAGCACTGAACACTGACTGTCCTAAATGAGCCAGTGCTCTTCTTGTGTGCAACATAATTGATTTGTCCGAGGCGAAGCTATTCCCAGCGCACACACTATAACGATAATGATGTTGATGATGATGACAATGATGATGAGCTTGATGATGATGACTATGCTGACGCACGTGCGCTCTCAGACGGATCCTTATTAGTGAGCAGGACTGGACGTGGACGTTTTATTCTGTCCTTTTTTGTTTTGGTGGATTTTTGCTGCATCTGTGCATTAGCAACGATGTTCATGTTGATTCATTCATTTCATTAATGTGGCGAGTTGACCAAAAGTAGTTGATGCTTTCGCCAACACGTGTAAGCTAGCACCAAAAAAGAAAAAAAGGGCGAAAAAAACATATATTCTGTAATTGGACAATGGCAAGGCGGAAACGTTGAGCTCGAGCCAAGTCAAATGTTTGGCTTAAACATAAACAAAAAAAGAAAAAGAGAGAGAAACAGGGACAAAAAAGAAAGAAAAAACTTTGGTATTTATTTTCATAGCTTGACTCGGCGCAGAGAGTAGATGTAAATGTTGTGGGTGTTATCGTTATACGTATTGGGGGAAGTGTAAACAGGAAATTGGTATGTTGAGTGCAGGTATTGCAGCGTTGACGGATGCACAAGTCTGAAAATCCGGAAATGTGGCTCACTGAATATATGTTGGCGGTGACAAAATGTACACCTAGCCGGCAAAAGCTCCATTTGATTCAAGCACCACGGCTCGACCCGGCTCGACTCGGCTCGTCTCGGCTTGCACTGTCCACCGGTCCGGGCGGAAGTGTCGTTTGACTTGATGGCAGCTAACCGTTAGCTAAACGTTGCCCATGCCATGTCCCACACGACAGATGGCATCATCATTCGCTGGCTGGCTGAAGGTGGCGCCGCTGCCGCTGCCGCAGGACTTACCTGTCCTTCCCACAAATTGACTGTGGACGCCTGTCGTGTCAGCCTGCTAATGGGCCATTGTGGTTTGTTTTTCGGTTCTCTACTTATACGAAAGCCTAACACGTGGTGGCCAACGCGTCGCCTTTTAGTTAACAATTCTTATTCTCTTTCTAATTGTTGTGGATCAAGTAAGTTTCAAATGGCTTTGATGGGTGTCAGTTGGATTTAGAAAATGTCAGGCTTCCATCAAACTCAAAATATATTTGAAAAAAATCTGAGTTTCGTTTTAAAAATATTAATCAGTGGTAAATAATAATAAGAAGATTTCATAACTTGCAATTATTATTTTATTTTTCAAGCTATTGTATGTAAAATAAAATTCGGCAGTCGCAATGGAATAAGTGAAAAATATATTTCAACAATTATGTTGTCTGCCACAAGAGTCTAGCTGAGCTCGCTTAATTGCAATATGAATGGTATTCTCTTACTCTCAGCACAATAAGCTGCTACATATTGTAGTAAGAGCTGCAAGTTGTATATATAATTATGGTATTCAGAAACTTAAATTTCAAAAATCAGTTATTCTTAAATGTTTTTTGCGATCGAACTATTTATGTCAGCTTTATTCGGTTGCTCAAGTTACTGATGCATTAGTAACATTTTGTCATTACTAATTAACCATTAAAAATAAAAAATATCCATTAAATTCTGTAAGCAGAGTTGTTGAAAAAATAGCAAAGCATCTCGCAAAAAGCGTTTGCGACAAAGTTCAACTTTGTTGTGACTTGTTAGTTCGTTAACTTTATGCGGCTTAGCGCCAAGTTATTGCTATTTATTTTGCATCATTTTCAGTTTCATGGCGAGCGAGCCAAGCAGCGTGTCAATGTTGAGTGCCTTCATAATTAGGCAAGCAATAAAAATGACGATGACAACGAGTACTCAAAAAACCAAAAAAGAAAAAGAAAAAAACGAAAAAGAACAAAGGGATTTTAACAACAAAATTAGCTATATTCTGCATGATTTCTTTTATGACTGCTATACAAAATGTACTAAAATGCCAATTACATTACTGAGAGAACAAATTGGGTAGGTATAGATACAAATATGTATCAACTCATATCGAATTTATACAAGTTTCTAATGAGGAAGATTAATTTATTTCATCCCGAGTTTTCATACTCTTTGCATGGATTACATTTGAGATAATTCGGCTTTCTTTTTTTGTAATATTTAATCACCTTTCGAGAGTAGTCCAGCAAACAATACTGTTACAGTTGGGCGCTACTAGGAAATTACGGATTTTTACGAGGTATGCAGTACACAAATGAAAGCATCCGTTAATTTCCCCAGTGTACAATGGAATTTACATCATTTACTAATAATGCTAAAAACCCTTCCACATGCGCCACACTCATTTCGTGTGTGCAACTTGCCTGGCCTTTTAAGGCTGCTTTGCGACTTGAGAAGATTAAGCTTTTGTCGTCAATTGGCAATTGGTTAAATAAAGCCTGATAATTAAGGAGCTTCGCTACCCAGTTGGGCTTTGCCCCGCCCACAGATGCTGATCCAGCAGCTAACGAGTTGAAAATGTTAATGTTCATTGGCTATTGACTTTAAATCGCATACTATTTAATTTTGTAATTTGGCCAAAGTGCATTTTTGTCGACATTTCATTCCCATGTACCACATGGCGATTGTCCTCAATATACACACAAACAGAGCCATTCCACATGTATCCGGGATCCCAAACCATTTGCTTGATTTGTCATTTGCCACAAAATCTAAAAATTAATGATTATTTTTGGCGTCTGGTTTAGATGCTGGTTTGGTTTTTATTGGGGTTTTCTGGTTTTCCAAAACGGTATTTGTGATTTGTATTTAAATTTATGTTTATCGCCAACTATGATTATGATTTCGTTTAATAATTTTGGCTGGAGTATGTGGTATATATGCAAAATATTTGGGTGATTCCGAATTGTGGGCTTGCAATCAAATTCCTCAAAACAGCTGAAGGATCATATCGAGCCGAATGCGATACAGAAAGGCCCTAAAATTATAGCTATTGTGTATGGGGTAAAGTGAAGACAGCAAGTGCAGGAGGGGTGATACACGCAAGAGATGGCACAGCTTTAAAAGCTCAAGTTGAAGCTGTCATCGTCATCTACAGCTCGTTGGCTACTATGGCTATTGTTGCTACTCCTTCCGCTCCTTGTGCTGGGCTCTGCAGTTGTGCTGTGTGCGTAGCAGCGTTTGAAATTGCACCCAAAAGGACAATTAAGCATGAAGTATTTATGTGCCGACGCGCTTCTTAGCCAGGGAAGCGGCAAACACCAGCAACAGCAACACCAGCAGCAACACCAGCAGCAGCAGCAGCAGCAGCAGCAGTGGCAACAACAGCAGCAACAGCAACGCAAAACTGCCAGCGATGCGTCGCCGAGCCAGAGAAATAATTTCATTATGCTTGCAACTTAATGCCAACTTACTGTTTTACAGCCGGGCAGTGGTAGCAAAAAGCGTCCCCTTCTCACTTCACAGCACTCGGCACGCTTTTCATTACTGCCGGCCGCATGACTTTGCTTTTAGTTTTTTAGCCCTTTGCTTATGACCAGCTGGCATGGCATGGCATGGCAAAGCATGGCAAAGCATGGCATAGCGTGGCATGGCATGGCATCAACTTGGAGCCTGAGACGGCAGCCAGCAGATCCTTCTTCCCGTCATGGCTGACTTTATTATGCCCGTTCAGCACTAAATTTTATTGTCAGTTCATGTCATGCTGAATTATGTAGCGCGGCAAAAGCAGCAACACCAGCAACACCAGCAACACCAGCAACACCAGCAACATCAGCAACACAGCAACAGCGACAGTAACAGTAACAGCAACAACATAATCATTGTAATGTATTTCGCTTTAGCCACTCTGACTTGGAACCTTATTAAATGCATCAAAGGCCAGTCTAGGGCAAAGCCATAATTAACATTTGTCACACTAAGCACAAAAAGCCATATCGGCGAAGCTTCCACAAGCTTCAAATTTTAATGTGCATTGACCTGTATCGAACCACACCGAATCAGCCCACCCTGTCGTTCAGTACCAGCAGTAACCACACCATACCGCACAAATTCTAGCATATTTAGTAAACAATTTTAATTAAAAGCCAACGCCAACAACAACTATGCAGAATAATTTTCAGCATTTGTTGGGCGCCCGCCGTCAACTTTTTAATTCAATCTCAAGAACGAAAGTTGCGGCCTGACTCTGAGTTTGTCAGACTCTTGGTCTGTACATGCAATTTAATTTGACAAATTTTGGTGCAAACTGTTTTCGGTTCTGCGCAAAAGTTACCCAAAACAGCGGACAAGGGACAACTGAAAAAATAAGCAAAAGAACAACAACAAAATACAAAAATCCTCAATATTGACTACCAGCTTCCATTATATTTTTTTTATGTTTATTTTCGTGCTGCAGTGAACAGCCGTATTATTCCCAATCCACAGTCCCAGTCAAGCAACACGGATAATCAAAAATCAATGGGCTATACTTAAGTACGTCCATGTGGACGGTACATTTCTGATGATGATTGCATAACGGCAGGGCTAAAACGTAGCTAGGATTGGATTGAAAAATCAAATATTGTAATCCCTGCAGCCATTAAATTAAAAGCCAAGTAAATCTGTCCTTGGCACGAAAAACATGAAGTGTGAGTAACACGCACAGCGGGTTCCAACTGGGCATAAATTAAAGCTTGACTTTTCAGCAACAAGAAGCCTTTTCTCGGCTAATTGTTTCTATTTCAGCTTTGACATAATCCCATTTCTAACACAATTTACTGCCTGCTGCCAAATAAAGAGTGTTAGTAATCTATCTTTCAGATTTGATGCCTCTATGAATCTCTTAAAAACTATGACTATAAAAACTATAAACTATATCCAAAATTCAAAGTCTCTGACTGAATTATAGTCTCTGATGGGCGTACAAATAGTCTAGACGATCTCGATTGTGCCGGAGATGATTCCTGTATTCCTATATATATATATTACTATAAATATATATATGTATTTACATTTGCTCCTTACTGCTTTATCATTTCCCATGTCATACAAATAGTCAATATTCTGAGCATTAGATGGTCACATAAGAAAACGAAATAAATCTGGGGAAATAATGCTTGGTAGGTTATTTTTAAACACAAATAATTTTCTGTTTCTGTTGTATATGTATATATATCGATAAGGACTGAGTAAAGCATTAAGATCATTTTCGGTTACATTTTTGGGTGAAACGTTTTCCGCTTGCCGGTCACGATTTCATAGAATTTTTATATTAGGCTTTCGTTTATGGGCAAATTATGTGCAACGTTGCCACGATGCCAGGCGCTGTGTGATATTGACGCACACATACGGTGCTTGTTGCTGGACAAAAAACAAAAAAAAAAAAAGAAAGAAAAAAAATATGTAGCCAAAAGTGGCAAAGTGACAAACCTGGTTGGCGGACTGCACTCTCCGCCAACGATTGGTTGGCTCTTTTGGTTTTCAGCTAGTTGGCCACGTACAAGAGCGCTCAATAACAGCGCCTAGGAAGCGGCAACGGCGGCCAGAAATCCAAGCACGTAATTTTAAATGGCTTTTACTGGCAGTGAACTTAAACTTTACGCTGGCGCACATTAGCTGTGTCTGACAGTCTGAAGGAAACATTCGTCGAGTGTTAAATGCAGCTGCCAGCTGCCAACTGCCAACAGCCAACAGCCAGCAAACGCAGCAACATAATGGCCAAGACCAGCAGACCCATTGCAATGGCTGTAGGCACTGCGACAACGTGAAATGGCCGCTAACCGCAATGTTAACTGGCGTATTAATGCCACACTTTTCCCTCATATATGTATATGTGTATCATGTAGCATGATGTGTATGTGTGTGTGTGTGTGTGTGTGTGTGTTTTGTGTGTGCTGATGGCCTGACAAAATGACTTATTGCAACAGTTGCGGCTGCTTGACTTTGATTGCATGCATCAGATATGGAAAAGCTGTGTGGCACACAGCTGGCTCCATGAATTTCTATGCAGCACGTTCCGCTGCGGCCATAATTAAACTCTTTTTAAGCTCTCATCCAATGATACGTATAAGCAATTTTAATGTTCTTCACAGAGCATTTAAGCTGACACTATAAATGCACATTTATGGTTTGACTGCTTTAAATTACAGCAATTACATGAGAAATAAAATGTTAATCGGATTCTTATCCAAATGGAAATTGACAATTGACAATTTTGCTGGTCGGTTTCCAATCACAACACTCACCACAATCTCAATTTCATTCACATACCACATTCCCAATGGCAGCGCACATTGCTGGCCGTGTGATGGCTCCCATTGGTTCACAGTAAAGCTCAAGTATGAAGTAAGTTGCCAAAGGTAATTATTTGCAGTTATATTGATAGATAAATAGATATTATTATAGATTTGTTACAACTTGATTGTATGTGAAGCACTTGCTTATATCTCAATGAAATCTATTTCAATTTCCATCGCGAAAGTGAATTACTGCGTCAAATTATTTCAAATCAAGTGAGAATGTTGCAGTCTGAAATATCAGATAAAATCAAGTGTCAAAGACACTTCTTGCGAGGCTCTACAGCTCTGAGATAGTAACAAACTTAGACTTCTCCAGATTTGATAATTCTAACTTAAAAATTGATAGAAATTGAATATAGATCTCATCGTGTAAGGTGTATCGAGATTTGACAACTGGCAGCCCTTTTTCTTATATACTTCGTAAGTCGGCTTAAATTGGACGATCTCAGAGACTTTAAGAGGCAGATTTGAAATAGACAATTGTCTGAGATACTTGAAGTTAATTCAATTTTAAAAGCGCACTGCTTGCCACGTCGGTTTTTGAGTTAATGTGTTATTTGATGAATGAAAAGCTAAAAATGTGTGCAGGGTATCTGTTAGTCGGGCACTGTGCACGGCCTGGCAAGTGCACACACGATCCCCAGGACCTGCTGCATGTCGAGTGCATCATTTGTTATGGCACAAACGTGGTCAGACCAGACAATGCCAACGGTCAGGAACTACAGCTACTCCGCTAAAGGAACGTGATGTGCGGCATGCAAAGTAGGCAAGCCATGAATTATGAAACGCGAAATAAAAGCGCAACCCAAAAAAAAAAAAGAAAAGAATCAAAAACGGAGCGATGGAGATCGAAGTGTTCCTCGTTGCTGCTAAGAAATGCGACAGATGTTGCCAGACAACAGCCAGCAGACACCAAACAGCGATTGTAGCTTTAAGGCAATGGTATCGAAGCGCCTTGCAACTGCAGTTGGGAAATGTTTTCTTGTCTGTGCCACATATGCTCATCAAAAAGATGTTAATTTCTTTACATTGTGTGTGTGTCGGTGTGCCTGCGTGTTGGTCTGTGTTTGTCTTGTGTCGGCTGACATTAAGCTGCTTGTTTGCACAACATCTCAAAGGACAATGACAAGCCAAGGCGAGCCATACAACCAACCAGCCAGCCAGCCAGCCTGCCAGTCAGCCAGCCAGCCAGCAAGCCAGCCAGTCAAGTTGTGTCCGCGGGACATCGTACATGTGTGTAATCCCAGTGCAACTTGAAGCTGAAGATGGAGGCGACAGGCGGAGCATTGGCCGAGAGAAGTTGAAGCAGCAACAGCAACAGCAACAGTAGCAGCAGCAGCAGCAGCAGCAGCAGCAAAAGTAGCAGCCAGCACAGGGACAGTCATCTGAAGTTGGGTTTTTTGTGTTATTGCTGTTGGTCGTTGTGCACTGCTTTTATTATATGTTGCATGTATCCTTAAGGGAAGTTAATTAAATTTACTGACCATGGTATTAAGCAAACAGTGGCTTCTGCTGCTGCTGCTGCTGCTGCTTATAGACATGGCTTGGCCAGCAACTCACGCCCAGCGACTGCTTTCCACGGACTGTTTGCAACAAGGATAATACTCAATTAAGAATAAAGCAGCTCGGGTAGCATGTGTTTAAGTGTCACTTGCAAATACACGGCACTGCGCTCAACCATATGGCTAGCTGGCTGGCTGGCTGGCTGGCTGACTGGCCGTTTGTCCAGGAAAAGTTAATCGAAAGAGCCAACACCACTAGACATTGACCGTGGATTTAATTATGATTGGCGGCAACAACGTAAAATTAAATTAACTGCATCGATGGCACTGCATAAAATCGCAATCAGCCTTAAGACCACAATGGGGCGAATGTGAGGACACATTAGCCCGACAGCTCCAACCACATAGAGACTATTCTATTTTTAAGTGAACAAAGAAAATGCCAAATTTTCGCCAGACCAATAGACCTAGAAAAGTGTAGATATTCATTTCAGGGAACGTTTAGTGAATAATAACAAATTTGATGTCAAATCTATAAACGTTTATATTTAACGCAGTTTCAACTGGCAGCAGGTGTCAAGTTGATGTTGCTACAAAAAAACTTTATATTTTTTCTTAGGGCTTTAAACTTTTGGCCCGGCAGCAACTCTGTCTTACGTGTTCACACACATCTATATATATAAATATATATTTTTATTTGTGTGTATTGTTTATTTTATCTATGCTTCGTTACACACTGGCACACACTCATAGAGAGCACACCCTCAAATTCACATGTTTGTAGTCGCAGTGTAGTAGTGCCTTAGATAGTTTTCCCCACAGTTATCCTTCTGGCTGTGGCACTGGCGCTGGCACTGGCACTGGAAACTGGCAACTGCCAAAAACCTAAAACGAAACCCGCTCAACGAAACGAACGAAATTCTACTTACGAGTAGAATTGGCCATTTGTGCAATTGCTTTGCCTGAGTGAACTTGCCTATTTTAGCATGACGATGGCAGCGTAGGACACACAAAAGCCCCCGCCAGAAGGGTTCTTCAATGCTGTTATCATATGGCCAACAGTGCTATGGCTGCCCCCAACTTTGGCTCCTTGTCCTTGTCCTGCAGCTCGTTGCTGGCAAAAAGTTAACTGAACGGGCGCCAAAGGGAAATGAGAATGCGAACTGACGCTGACTGCTGTTTATTTAAATGTGCTCACACACACACACACACACACACACACACACACACATACGCACACCTGTGCTTCATGTGTTTGAATTGAGTATGTGTCTGGCACGCCCATTTCGTTGGGCGCCCTTCTTACGTTGCTTCCTTGAATTATTTAGTTTGCACTGCGCTCGAGTGAAAGTTACTTGAAAATTTAATTTCAAACATTTTTTACTTGCTTTGCTTTTCTTGAGAGTGCGCTATTTGCTTCGTGGAGCAACAGCAACGGGTTAGTTGCATCAACAAGAAAAAAGAAAAACAAAAAAAAAAAGAAACAGTACGAAAAGGAAATGCATTTTTTGTAAATAAATAAGAACGCTAAATGAGATACAAAAATTAAATCAGTTGGTGCTGCTGCTCTTGCCTCACAAGCTAGCAAATTTATTTAGGGAATCGATAAAAATGGCATGAAGTTGTTGAAGTCGAGTGCCTGGACAGGTAAATGGATTTACGTTTGCAGATAATTCGGCATGTGCATAACGAGCCAAATACAAGAGATGACAATCCAATTGGGCCAACTTCTGCCTGCCCACTTTGTGCAAACTGAGACCGATCTGTACAAGACAAAATAAGAGCGCTACACTCGAAATTTATTCAAAATCAGAAAACAAACTAAGCAAACAGAAACACTCACGTTGTGTAGTTGTAGTTTGTGAACTTATTCACAGCTATTCAGAATTCAAATACATTGGATTGGTATATCCTATTCAGGCAGTTCAGGTAAAATAAAATTAATCTACTTGTAGTACATATTATGCTGATTTGTTTGTCTGTAAACCATATAGTCTTTCAGATCGACGGAAGGAGAGATGTACAAATAGTGCTATGGATATATCTACACCAAATTGGTTGTTGTTGTTGAACCTGAACATATGTATATAATGTCTAACATCACAGCATTACAGAACACCCAAATACCCTTTTTTACCCACATCCAGGTTGTACAAATTAAAAGTAACTGAGCTGCAAATTGAAGGGATACATTGTCGTTGTGTCATGGTTTGAGTATCGGCTCAACCGCAACTGCCAAACTTAAAAAAAACGAAGAAAAATTAAACACATCAGGGAACCAGCTTTTGTGTATTAAAATTCAATTTCGAAGGGACTCATGATAAAAAGCATGTTTGTATTTCAGATGGCCAAACAGGCGCACAAAGCTACAAGCAAACAAGGCAGACAAACACAGAAGCATCAGGCAAACCCACACACACACACATGTATATATATATATATATATATATATAAATGTGTGTATAACGAAGTTAACTAGCACGATGAGGAGGACTTAATGCTATTGACCGTAAAATGAATTAGTAGCAAAAGTTAACATTTTTTCATGAGCTGAAAACTGGTGCTTTTTATTCTCTGCATCCGTTGAAAATGAGAAAACGCGTTTAAAGAAGTTGCACAAAGTATACAAAGAAGTTGTACATATAGTAAACAGAACGCAGCATTTAGTGTATATATATTCCTGATCTGCAAGCCAAGATAACTTAAGAACTACAGCCTTCATAGAGAGCATACGCAGATCAAGTTCATTTCGATAGCTTCTTTCATTTTCCCAAAACAAATTTAGAGGTATATATAAAGGTATATTACTGAGAAGTTCAACATATTACTGATGATTATGATTGGTAAGCCATTGGGTTAAGGGTTTCTGAAAGTCGTCCAGAGCATTCCTACTGCATGGATCTGACAGAGTTGTTTTGTAGAACCTATAAGCATTCTGTTTATGAAGTGTTAAAATGTTACTACACCGAATTTTAAGTGTTAGACACTCCTGCATAATAATGAAGCGTTTTGAAGTAAAATTCAATTAAATACCCGTAACAACAACTGACGCTGCTGCTGCTGCTGCTGCTGCACTAATCGTAATGAGTTGTCGTTAAGCTGAGGCTGATGGTTGTGAGTGGTGAGCTGTGAGCTGTGAGTTTCTATGACCCAGGGCGCATCTATGGGTAACATCAAAGGGATAGTGAAAGAGCTTTTTGAAAGCCGTTAAAAGATGTTCTGTGCGCCAATCTGGGCTGTGGCTGCATGCCACTAATTTGAGTGCCTTGTAACTTTACGTACGGTTAAATAATGTGCCCCAAGCATTCAGTTAGCTGCTCATACTTCACAAGGCTGCTGCAACGACTTTTCACTTCAAAGCTCTGTGCCATTTGAGAGTTTGAGATTTTAAATAATGGTGATACTGTGTGGGAAATAGGTTTGGCATTACTCAACAGTGCCGTTATCGACTCATGTGGTACACTGTCAGTTGGCAGACGCCTACTTGCTCCCAACCAACCAGCAGACAAAACAGGTAAAAATACCTTCAGCAAGGTCTTCAAAGTGAATACTGCCACAGATGGGCAAATATGTGTGCTAAATTATTAAAAATGTTTTTGGCAGCATAAGCTGTTAGTAAACGCAGCTATTTCTCATGTCAAGGCAGTTGCCGTCGATGTATCTGCATCGTTGAGGGGCACAAATATTTTCAAATCCCACAGAGACAACACATAGCCAAGCATCTGCACATAGTCAGAGTCCTCTTCGTCCTGATTCAGTCCACAGATTGTGGCCATTGGCATTCCAGGTGAAGGTCAAACGGAATTCCTGCACCGACGATGGCATCTGCCTCACACACATAGCCGAACACTGAGTAACCATTGGCTAATTTTGCTGCTTGCTGTGCGGCTGACCAGCAGCTGTTAACCACTAAATTATGGAGCAGGGCCTGCCTGCGCCGCATCATCATCATCGATGCTACAAGATTGAATGTGTATAGATTTGCAACATTTGGGCAGTACACCGACTATGGTTTCATAATCTGAGCAATTGAGTTTAGGTGCAAATGTAATAAATAAAATATATTCATGTTTTCATCAGAAGTTGAAGCACAAAAGAAAGCAAACAACAATTTAAAAGAATTACTACTCACTCCCTAAAATTACTTGTTTAATGTATACGAGATTAATGCTTATCAGATTTGGTGCCTTTGGTTTGTATTTTTCTTACTCGTATTTCTTGATCTGCGTGAGATATGGAAAATAAATTAGCTTCTGCTGAATTGGGCATTCTAAGCTACAAATTCGACTTCTCGATAATCAAGGAATCTAGCCAAGCGTGATTATATCGACTCAGTTGCACATTTTGCTAAAGACAATATACTTTTTGGAGTGAAAGATGTTTCCTTGTAGTAAAATATTCACAACGCAATACCGCTTCTAGTCTTTTTTAATTTGCAGAAAATATAAAAGTTAAGCAATCGTTGTATGATATGCAAACTCCGATTATTAAAATTAAACTATGTAAGCTGAAAAGTTAATAGTTAACCTTAAAGTTTATACACAAAGATGCAGTCTCACGCTGCAGCTGTAAAGTTTTTCCAACGGATAAAGTTATCTTGTCAGTTTTTGTTGTTGCCAAATCTCTTTAATGCCTAGCCAACTGACTTGGCCAAGGGACGTGCGTAACTTTGGGCTGCACTTTTCAATCAAAGACACCTTTAAGACTACATGTGGCCTTTTTAGCTGCCGCAGATATGTACAATGTAAATACCAGTTGGGGTTTCCCTTGACTCGACTATTTACACATAGAAAGAAGAGGCTAAATTGGCAAAGCATCAAATTGTTAATTGTATGCAACAAAGTTATGAGCTCATAGTTGGCCAACCTTTTCCTTACTTCTTTGGCTTTTCGACTGGGCCTCGCCTGGTCCTTCCGGAGGCTGGTCGGGCCAGTGCCAAGAAATTTTAAACCAGTTCAAACAAGGTTCACACCACACAATAAACAAACAAATAAGAATACTCTAGTCGGCACAGACCGACTGCCAGATGCCCTGTGCTCAGATTGTAAGTCGACTATAACAATGCTTCTAATTTGATTTAGCTTAAAAGGGTCCTCGCCCTCAAATGCTTATATTTGCCTTTTTTTATTCTCTTTTTTTATGACTATCCCTTATAAGCTCTGAAATCGTGGCTGGCCATGGCTGTGTATGTATGTATTATGTATTACATGCCTTTGCCAAACTTCATCTTAGCCATTTTTAATGGATACAGGGTATAAAAACTAGTGGAAGCTGCAAACACGAAAAAAGAGACATAAACAAGCGTAAAGCAGTTGGAGTGGAAAACGAACATAAAAACAGCGAGAATGTTACAGCCGGGCGTAAACGACTCCGGAATACTCTGACAAACAGTGCAATACCAGCTGATGGGCGGCACTCGATGCAAAAATCACAGATGCAACTTTTAAATTTGCTGACTGAGGGCGGAGGGACAGGGTGTGGCCTGCATAAATATACATGCATACCGCTCAAGGATGCCACCGGCAATTTACGCGTCCGGCTTTAGAATTGTGAGAGATTTGCATATACATATGTATATTATCGGTTTACCAGCTTGTCGGATACAAACCAAAGATTTTATCTGCTATCTGTCTCTATCTCTTTCCCTCTCTTTCCCTCTCTTTCCCTGTGCGATTCATATTTTTTTAAGAGCAGCGATTGGTCGCAGCTTTCTTTTTAATGTATGGTCTGCTTATATTTATGCCGCTTTTATTGCTATTACCTTTTGTTTGTCGCCTCTTATTGATTTTATATCTTAACACTCTTAACGATAATAACAGGCCATCTGGATGGGCTTCTTGTTGTTGTTGCTGTTGTTGCTGTTGTGCATTTTGTGGAGTTTGCTGAAATTTAGTGGGCACTTTAGCAAATTGACTGGGAGAATTGAATGTATTATCAATTACGACTCCAACGCACACCCCAAATCGAAGTATCGAAGTCAAGCAAACGTAATCGGCTTTGTGAGCTCGCCTACACATATGCAATGCATATCTGCACTCGAGCTGAACAAATATGAAATGAAGTTGCAAGCAGCAGCTGTTGTTATCGAGAAAATGAAAAGAATATCTGCATAGCTATAGCTAAGAGAAATAGTCGTTTTCCGATTAGACTTGTATTTTTCAATAGAATTAGGGTGGTCAAGATTGGATTCTTGCAGATGATTATACACACTCAAATGTGGTATTCTTTTAGTCTGCACAATAAGCAAAGTTTCTTAATGAAATATTTCCACTTCATTTGAACATCTTCTGGTCATAACACAACAGCGACATGAAACTTTAATGAATGCCTGCTAAGTCTTAAGTGACGTCAACTATTACCTCAGAGAAGTTTTTGCCATATCTGATTATTTCAGCCCAAGTACCCATTCCCATACAAATCCAACTTTACCACACAACATGACAACCACTATGTCGTAAAAAGAGTTTTATGTCCTTTTTATGGTGATGACAATTGCGTTTGCTTGGCTTTCGTGTTATTGTTGCGTTGCTTACCCAACATACCCCAATACACACAGCCATCCACAACCCTTCCACTCATCCGACTCCCTCGCGTCTACTCCGCCTGTTGTTGTTTACCTGCCAAACGACGAAGAATTAAATCTGCTTCTAGATTTAACGCTCTTCTGTCTCTATTTGCCATGAGCACAATCAGTGCAGATGTCAGCTTCAAGTTATTGGCTGTGCACTTGCCCTGCCACCCACTTGCACATTGCAACTCTTTTTGGGGGTACATTTTGGACATGAAAATCGATCTAAAAATGCGGTGATTTTTAAAAATCGGATCACATTTGACAAAGTTATGGCTATGGAATATTTTCCGAAATGCAGCCGTAAGCAAATATTGCATTTGTCCAAATTCTTCTTTTGGACCTGAACCCATAATCTGTTGATAATTTGGAACGGTAAGACAAGGAGTTGTCCATACGAGGGGATCCATTATTGATATAGAGTAAGGAGTTAGGACATTGCTGCATTTGTATTTACACAATTTCAACTCGACAGTTTATTTCTTAGTGTGTCCATCAATTTAATCCGATCGGTTCCAACAATGAAACAAGTGTGTTGCAAAGATGATAAATTGAACTAAAACAGCATACAGCACAGCTTGTGTTTTAAAAGCTTGATATCATGTTCTATGGCCTCTCGTGCATTTGTACTCTAACAATGCCAAGACTGTGTAGTAGAATGTGCTCTCGAAGCCTAAGCTTTGTAGCCATGAGCCATTTTCTAAGGGCTCGTCTGCAGTTGATGTCATTGTCATTGACAGTTCCTGGCACTATTTTAGCAGATGACTGAGTGTGTGTGTGTGTGTGTGTGTTTGCCAGAGTGAGCCACTTCTTGTTTTGCCTGTTGCCCTCTAAAGTCCCTTAACACGACATTTCCAGCCAGCACTTTATTACTATCCGTTTGCAACTGCCTCTGACTTTGACTCAAACTTAAGCAAGCTTCATAAGCGTTATGCCTAAAATAAATTAGCTGAACTCTTTACCGATTTGTTTTTTACGCAAATGCATATGGGAAATGTTTAATAATGCAAATGTTTGACAGAACGAAGCTTTTTCGACCACATAAAATGCAGCTCTGCTTGTCTACCTTTGTTTAATTTCTGTTCTGATTAAAATGTGCTTGATAATTAATTAAATTGACAAATAAAATGAATGGAAACATATAGTAAATTGAATAGTAAATTAATGCAAAAAACTGAATTCGCGTTTTGTCCACTAAAACCGACTGAAAGATGCTGCTTTGATAAGGAAGATAAACTTCAGAGCTTGTTTAATAATGAACTCACACTTACCACCCACCCAACATTTGGATCAACTACGAACCGTATTGAAGGGTCGGACGGGCTAACTTAACCTACTCGCAAAACCATAGTCACTTATTGGTTGTTTGCATCGTTCTGTTTACCTTAACTCTTTTTGACTGTCTCTCTCTCTCTCTGTCGGATTTTGGAAGACAAGCAAAATAAGTTAACATGTCAGGCGATGAGCCACTTTGACAATCTACAAATGTAAAGAGGACGGGAAATACACACAACCCACCAACACAAGACAACACAAGACAACATATCTGGTGAGCGAACAAGGGCATGTATCTGCAAGTGTGCCGAAGAAAACTGAGAACTGAGAACTGAAAACTTTTTAAAAGCACTGGGACGCATCTCACAAAGTAGTTTGAACTTTTGAAACAATTTTGATAAATATGCAGCGGGTAACCTGAAGATCCGGCTGCATTGAAGCTTGTTAGCCTGGTCTACACTGCGATTTTCAGCTTACAGAAAATGCTTCAAATGTAGGAAAGGTAACCTTATCGCAGTGATAATCAATAGGTGCTAAGCGATTGTAAATGTCTACATAAAGTTTGTCCCATACAAATACAATAATATATAAATATATGTTTATTCATACATGGACTTGTGAGTTCCAGTGTACGAATCCATGTAAAGGGGGTGTCACTGTGTCTGCTAGACATGTACGCAATTAGAAGTTTTCCTGCTAGCATAAAGTTAAGATGCGGCAGGATAGCACAAGCAAAATTAAGAATATGGAAAGTTTTCACGTTCTTCTTTCTTACAATACAAAAAAAAAAAAAAAAAAACGAGGGAAAAACATCTTTGGAAACGGGGAATTTAGGAAAAAAGTCTTACGTCTGCTGCTTCTGCAAAGGGGGAGTCAGATTTGAAAGGAAAAGCACTGGGTAAAAACTTCGTTGGACTTGGTCTGCGGCCCGGTTCAGTATGTGGGCAACAGGCAACCGACAACAGACACATGAGAGTATAATTTCATTACAAGGTTCAAAGTAAAATAAAAACAATTATCCATTTGCTCGGTTTCCTATGTGCTCTATGCATTAAAAGCGGGTGCTCCAAGGCTTTGAAAATGTATTTAATAGACACAAAGCATGACTACTCTGCTGATTCTCTATGAAGTTTTGCTCAGCACTATGAAGTAAGCCGATATATTCTGCATCTTTGCCATCTAATCATTAAGCTTTGTAGCTATTCCGCAAACTGGTTAGAGTCGGTTATATCAAAACACTTCATTACAGTTCTTCAGCATTCGAAAATCGAATTATTGCTGTATGGAAACAAGTGTAGAATAGAAAGAAATATAGCATACTTATGTAGCTTCAGGTGCATAAAATATTCTTTTAAATATAAATTTTATAAAATTATAGATAAATAATTTCCTCTTATTTGAAGTCCCTCTTTGCTTGAAGTCCGAATTTCTTTCAACATTATGGAGCCCTTTTATGTATAGTAATTCTGCCACATGAGTTGAAAATACGACATGCTAAAAATATAGTTTTAAGCTTCCCTTTAAATAAATCTTTGAGAGCACACACACCGTTAATTAAATATTAAAAAAAGCATATGTTCATTTTTAATTTTTATAGTCTTACGAATGACCAATTTTATAACACAAAATTACTTATCCGTACAGTTAGTCAGGTAAAAATCTGTGGTCATATTTGTTGTAATTGCTGCAGTCTAATAATTTATGTAAGTGCAACAGAGAATACAACTGCAGAGCTGCCTTATCTGATTCGCCATTACCGTTTTAACAGCTGGAAGCATATAATAATGAATACACACAGTTACTGAAAATGTTCATGTATGTTGAAAAATATAATTTAAATTAATGTGCAGCGTTATGAGGTGCTTTCATACATTGCAATAATATCCCTGATATTGTTATTGTTTTCGAGCACTTCGGGGCTAATGATGTGAACTGTTTGCTTAATGCCGCCTGCAATCACACGAGTTAAATATATTCACAGGCCCAGTCTCTATTTGCGAAGACAAAGTCAACATTACTTAAATGCACCAAAAATGTAAAGGGTGCGTTTGTTTTTAACCTTTTTCCACATTGTTTACCAACATCATTTCCCAGATATAAAACTCAAATATTTTTCTTTTTTATATTTTTCTATATTTTTTTCACAGAAATTCTCCTCAAAATATCAAGTTGCGTACAATATATTTGTCATACGTTGAAAATGCCTCAGTTTATACTTATACAAGAATAAAATAACGTTTATAATTATGCCATCGGCTCCTTCGTATGGTTTGTTGTTGTTGTTCTTGTTGTTGTTGTTTTTGGTTGCTGCTGTTGTTGTATAATGTATAATGAACTAATAATAAATACAAGATTCGCATTTGTTCTATAGGCTGTTTACCCAATAAATTTGCCATGTTCATATTTTGAATGCTTTATGTTTTACTTATGCTCATATTATTTTCTAGATGTTTCTTACACATTTTTATATATACCTATATTATATTGAGATTCACAAAAAGTTGCAACAAACAAGCATTATAATAATAATAATAATAATCATAATAAAAATGATCAATAATAATTGATATACTTTTCATAGAATATACAAAAGTGACGGCAAAAATATGCTAATTGAATTAAATTCTATAAAAACTGCAGTTAAATTATTTAAACCTTTAGTTGTTCACTCCAAACGCCTTATACGATTTTTTATTTTATATGTTTTTATTTTACAAAAAATAAATTAAAGCAGTTATTTTTGCTACCATTTATTAGTAACTTTTCAACTCATCTCACATAGCAGTACAACTGGTGGCAAAAAAGAGAGTTGCGTTAAGAATAAGCGTAAAAATACGCAAACAGCAAATGCACATCAATAGTAATAATAAACACTGACAATTAGATTTTTCTTTTTGCTATTAGCTAAGGATTCGTTTTTTGACGTTTTGCTTCCGATTTTTTGTTTTTTTTTTTGTTTTTGTTTGTTTTTGTTACGTTTTATACACAAGCGGTAAAGTAGCCATTGTTTAAATTTGATGCCATTTTTTTTTTGGTTTGTATGTTATTCGATTTACATACAACTTTATTGTAAATGTATTTTTAGTTTACCTGTGCTGATACTTATGTGTTTGTTTTGATATCAATTACGCTCCTTAAGTGTACAATTTCAATTTGTTTTATATAATTTAACTTAATTAATTTGTGTATGTAGGTAGGCTAACTTACATATTCACACAAAAAAGCTAAATTAAGATCTTTATAAAAATCCATATAAATCACCATTTGCTGCTGACCCAAAAAAGAACTCAGTTTCGCGCCCATGTTTTGTTTTTTTTTTTTTTTTTTGTATAAACCGAAATAACTTATTGTATAACGCTTCTGGTGCGCTCAGCTGGTCTGTGCTCATCTCATTTTCGGTTTCTATCCAGCCTCTGTGTCTGTAAATTTACACGTTTTATACAAAATGATGTGTCTTATTGTAGATGCTTTGCATGCTCTCCCAAATCGTCAGTTTTGAATTCTTATTGCCTAAACATAAACATACACAACTTTCACATATATGTAGTTTGCCATATAATTTTCTTGTTTTTTGTTTTTTGTTTCTACATATACACACATATGTAAATGTATATGTATCTTTTAATTAGTATGTTTTAATAAGTTTGGATTTTTTCTTCTTCATTTGATTTTTTTTCGTTTTTGTATTTTTTTAACATTAAACTAATTCATTTCACTAAACTATACACAAAATGTTGACGTTAATGCGCTTATTTTCCCTATATAAAACGTTAATATTATAATTATATATATATATATATATATATATATATATATATATATGTATATGTAGCTATATATATTTCTGCTATGCACTTTACCAATCGCTGTTTATATCTAAATGTTAACAAAATTTGTATGCAATATTTTTGTTTACCTAAATCATAGTTTAACCAAATTTTGACAAGCACTATGCAAACGAAAGCTTAACGAAAATTGTGTTTAAATTGTGTTCTTTGTGTATTTAAATATTTCAAAACTTTTTACTCAATATTATTGCTAAGCTGTAAATCTATAGAAAATGTGTACAGTGTACGCTCTTCTCCTTCATATTCTTGTCTAGCATTTTGTGCTGTTTGTATACATTCAAATTGTTTAACTGCTAATTTTAGACAATTATTTAATCTATACTCAGTGTGTCGTTTATTATAATTTTGTTGTTGTTGTTTTTCCCCTATTTTCTTTGTTTTTTTTGTTGTTTTAGTACTTCTAGACTCACATTCAGCGTTTCTTAAAATTCGTACTTTATTAACTTTACAGTTTACGTATGAATAGTAGTAGACAATATACTTGTTAGCCTTTGCCAAATGGCCGAGTGGACTGTTTCTGCAGTCAAAAATAATTTTACAAGCGCTCTTACTCAACCTGAATGATACAATCTCAACCAGTTAAAATATCGGGTTGCTAGGGGTTTTTTTTTATTTTTGTTTTTGAATGAATGATTTAATTGCTAAGGCAATATGCTAAGGAGTATTTGAATGCGTTTTTAAATATAGTATAATTAATAGATTTGTTTTGAGTTTTATTCCATTTTACTTAATATTTTTTAACTTTCTTACTTTTGTTGCAATTGTTGCATAAACGCGGAACACCTCGTTGACCAGTCTTTTATTTTGTTTTAATGTTTACAGAATTATACGTACTTATTTAGTTTTGCTCTTGTTTTTTTAAAATACATGTTTTTCTCATTTACGATTTGAATTTTGGATTGTAAAATACATACACATGAGTACTTATACATTATTCATACTTAGGCCCCCATGCATTTAATCTAAATGATTTTTGTTGGATTTTGTTTTTAGCTTTAAGGATTTTCTATACAAAATATTCCATTTGGGTTTGGTTAATCTTTCTCAAAAGTTTCACTAAACTGATTGAAGTATTTTTGACACATCGTACATATTTTTGTTCTTTTGGGTTTTAATAATATTTATAAGTAGTTGTGTTAACATCATCATAATCTTGTTCAGTGCTTTTTTATGTTTGTTTGTTCGCATGGAAGCCAAAAATGATACTGGACAATCAAATCCAGTCTACTCGTACGTTTTATCCGATAATATATATATATATATATATATACATATATATATAATCTAAAGGAAACTTTTAGTTTGTAACTTCTTATCCATATATGAGACTATATATAATTACATAACATTGAGATGACACAAAGCACAAGCCACACACAAACCGTCGATAAAGTGATAAATCTCTTCTCACTTCACAATCATTGAGAATTAAGCTAGAAATCAAGAAACAACTTTTAATGCCAAATATAGGAGTATATAATTGTTTTCCAATATAGTTTTCACAAACTGTACCAGTGCTCATCGAAATGCGCTTAACAAAACATAATCAAATGCATTTGAGTGACTCTTGACAATCGTGTGTAAATGTGTATGTGTATGCATGTGTGTGTGTGTGTGTGTGTGTGTGTGTATTTATGTGTTTTACTTGTTGTCTTAGCTATTTCTTGTTGTCTGGATCACAGAATTTGTCATCACACAAACCATAATGCTCGATCATGTTGATTGATGTCATGTTGTTTTATGTCGTGCAAATAAGAATCCTACCAAAAAAAATCAAATTAAAAGTTTTCAAATTTTTTAAAAAATATTTATTCATTAAAAATATTTAATAATAATCAAATTATAAACAAAATTAAATAATACGCAGCACATAATAACTAAAAAGAAACAGCAAAATGATGGAAAGTAAAAAGCATTGCTATATCATTCCAGAAAACATTTTCGCTGAATTTTCAGAAGATCTTGTGGAAGTTTATTAAATGCTTTCAAATTTGATAAAAGGTGAACTGCTTGAATTGAGCAGAATTTGTTTTTTGAAGTACATCTAAATTTGTAATCATAAAAAAGTTTATTTTCAAGTATTTTACATATTATTATTTTTTTGTTTAAATTAATGAGGCACATAAAGAAGAATTTGTAAACGTATGTCAAAAATAGGAAATCGCATTTTGTCTCAAACCAGAAAAGTAGCGTTATGATTTGTTCAGATTAAAAATTCCTCGTAATACTTTTCATCACAAAACAAATGTGTGCTTTTTTAAATACAATTACATTAACAAAATTGCTTTAAAAAATATCAATTTGTAGCGCCAAAATCTTGTATTTATTGGGCATTTATGATTTACTTGACAAATATACAAAATACATTTAATCAACCTATACAACAATTATATTACAAATTTAAAATATATATAAAATTAATGTAAGAAAATATAAGCATTTCATATTATTGTTTAAAACATATTTTGCACTTGTGTTTGTTGTATTTTGTTGTACCTACGCCATTACGATGCATAATTTTCATTAACTTTAAATCTTTGTATTTGTATGTATGTATGTATGTTAACATTTTGTAGTATATTTTATTTGTATAAATATTTAAAATTTGTTTCGCACTTTCGTTTGGCAGTGTTTACAATATTTGTTGTCCTCGCTTCAAACAAAACAAAAATATATATTTTTATTTATTTATTTTTATTTTTTTTTGTTTTTTATTGTGCTTAATAAGTTGATTCATTATTAATTTTTTATTTATTTCCTGCATCAACACAAAAAATAGCTTTGCTTTGGTAAATTGTTAAATATTTGTTGTCAACTTTTGAAATGCATATGGATACTTAACTGCTTACCGCTCACTACTTAAACATTTAAAGTAAATAATACAACAAAAATATTACAAGCGAAACGATAACGATAAGCAAAACTAAAATAAAAAAAATGAAAATAATAAAAAAAAACAATGGAAGCAAAGGCAACAGAAAACTTTTCCACCAAATTCTGAATTGCTTGTGCTATCGTCTGATGCGTGAATTTTGTTGAATTAGATTTAGACCAGTTGAACAGTTGAACAATTGTTCTGCTCACTTCGATTCTGTATATAGATATAGAATTAGATTTAGATTTCACCTCACATATGGCGTTTCATGTGAAGGGCCAGGTGATCGGAGCGCGAGAAGCAGCGATCGCAGTTGCGGCACTTGAAGGGCTTGGCTCCAGTGTGTTTGCGATAGTGGCGGGTTAACTCATCGCTCCTAGCGAAACGCCATTCGCAGCCCTCCCAGGAGCACTTGTACGGCTTCTCACCTGCAATGAGAGTGGTTCAAAAAGAAGATTTAATAAAAATTCATATTAAAAATCTCAAGCGTCCACTTATTAAATAAGTTACTCGAAAACAGTTTTAACAAACACGTTGCCTGCAGCCATTATTTGTTGTAATCTTCTTCTTCTTTTTTTTTTTTGCTGCTGGCGCCACGACAGACAAAAGAGCGCATAAATATGCATACCATGGAAAAGTACAGAAATATAGGGGGTATAGTTGGTATAGTTGGTATAGTTGGTATAGAGGGTTTAGAGCACAATTTTGTGTATACCTTCACAAATAAAATGTATAATAAAGGCAACATAGATGGAAGGAAACGAAGCAAATAAAGTATGCTTAGTTTATATATTTTTTTTTTTTTGTACATAATTTGAATTGAATACATAAAATCTCCGTTCTATATCAAAATGTGTACCTTTATTGTGAATATATTTTGTATTAGTATAAATCTGATATAGCTGAATTCATATTCTGAATGTGGGCTGAGTTATCTTAATCAATTTTTGCCGAAAAATATGTATCATATATTCTGCCAGCGTCTGCAATGAGCCAGATCGAAGTTTGTGAAATTGTGTGCCAAATCGAGAATGCCTTTTGCCAACAGTTCTCCGCGTGCCAAAAGCAGTAGTCAATGGTTCTGAAAGCCAGCCACAAAGTTACAGCGGCAGTGCCGGGAAACCAAAAAGGAAATGCAGAAGTTGTAATTTCACACAAAAGTAGAAAACCTAAAAATGTGCAAAGACTGAAACATAGAAGAACAGTGCAAAGTTCTGCCAGAAAAAAATGGCAAAAATTATTTGAGTTTAAAAGACAAACAGCAGACAAGGCAGGAAATTGCCGCTGTTGCCATGCTGGAGAAAAGCAGTGAAAAGTGGAACCAGATAACCAGTAAAGTAGACGACAGCCAAGAAAAATGCATAAAGCTGAGTGGAAAACTTTGTAACGCACACCACACCAGCTTAATATATTTATATATATATACATATATGTATATATCTATATATATTTTACATGCATACATTCACACAGCTTAAAACTTAATGCATGCGGAAATGTGTGATATTTCCGTGCTCAATTTCACATTATGCACTTGCCCAGCGAAACAAACGAGCCAACGACCAAAGTGCCAAAGTGTGGCGCTCTCTTAATTTCCATTTACTCTCTGTTTACTCTCTGCCCAAACGTTCAACGTGACGCGCCTCAACGCTGCAAGCAGGAGGACATTCTCTCCCTGTGTGTGTGTGTGTGTGTGTCTGTTGCTGCTACTTCAACATTGGCATATTGTCACTACTTCCAGCGAGAAATCGAAACAGCAGCTATGTATAAAATCAGAGTGTGTGCGGATGTGTGTGTGTGTGCGGATGTGTGTGTGCGTAAATCAGCTTCAAGTGCTCAAAGCAAAGTGCATTGAAATACGTATACGACTTATGAGTTTTGTGTTGAAGCGCATTTAAGCGACGCAAGCAATGAACAGACAAACACTAGTTAAAGAGCTCAGCTAGTAGATACCCTATGTCCAATCGATTACCCCTAATTATTAGTATTTTATGCATAAAGAATATAATAAACATAATAACATACAATTTAGTAACCGATCTCATATTTAATAATATTATACAACCGAAAACAGAGTGGAAAACTATTTGGAAGTAAGTATTATTAATCTGTTTTAAAGTTTTAAGTAGACAACATTGTTAAGTGAGGTCAAGTTGGTTAAGTGTTAAGAATGTTAAAGTATTCAAACATCGATTTTGTTATTTTGATTCTTTTCGCAACATAATTCGCGACTATCGGCTCATTGGAGATTTATTGTTGCGAACGTAGTTAAAACTTAAACAAAGCTATTTGTTTCTATACATAAACTTACTCCTTACTGCACCCATATTACAAGTTTCAGCTTGAAGGGTGTGGCAAGTGCAACAAGAATGCTGGCAAGAGCAGCAGGTGCCGCTTAACGCAGAGAGCTCGGAGCCAGTTAATATTTTATAAATTTTGCTAGCGTCGGGTTTTAATGTCAGCGGCCAATAGAAAGACTGCCCCAATGAGACATGCAACGAACGGGGTAGTGCTGGTGGTGCTGGTGGTGTTTGGTGGTGGTGGGAAGTGGTAGTGGCATTCCATTCAGTTCACGCTATTCTTTAGCTTTTCTTTTATGCGCTGTGCGCCTCCTTGGCTTTTGCACTCAACACAACTTTTATGGTCTGTTTGCGTCTATCCGCTTGATTGCACTTGCAATCTTTTCTTAACGGCCGGGGCCAACTCCCACCAGCTATTTGAACGTCAGGCTTGCAACTGGCAAGTCTGTTGTTTTTATGGCCACAGCGTTTAACTAATTGAAATCTTTTGCGCACTGCACACATTTATTGGCTACTCTGTTCTGCTTTTCACTTTAATTGATAATCATTTGTTAGTTATTCGCACATATTTCGGTTGGGTGACTTGAATGCTTTTCTAATTAAACGCTCCCAAATTTAAAACTCTGCTCAGCAGTTAACGACTTTTATTTCGAATACATTCAAAAATACCAAATTCAATTAATGTGTATCCGCCCAGCTGACTGCAAAGACCAGAAATGCAACACAAGGCTGCACTGGGATGAAAATTAAAAGCTAATGAAAATGCTGCAAACAATATGAAAATATTCAATTAACACCTTATGCTCAATTGCGGCGGCAATAAGGCAGAACCGATGTTGCAAAAACTGAGAACAACAGAAATAACAATGGCTACAACTTTCAAGTTAGCAAAATACAAACAATTAAGTACGTCACGATTAACTTGCCTGTTGTCCGCCTACCTAAAATACGTTTCTTTTGACGATTGACCAAGGCAAAAGTTTTTATGTTCAAAGCTAAATTGAAAAAAATTGTACCAACATTTTTTTTTTTACTTCTAAACACATTTTTGCTGTTAAACATTTTCTTTTTATATCAAACAAACACTTAAGCTGGCAAGTAAAGAAACAGATAGAGTTTTTTTTTGTCGTGTGGACAACTAAGATATACCCTGTATTTAACAGAGATTGTGTATATTTCCTTATCATGATCTGTGAATGCTATACGAGAACACACATATTAAATTTGATGCCGTTAGCTCGTTCAAAATGTAAGACGCGTAAACTGTGGCCAGTAATCGATATTTATCGATATAATGTTGGTATAGGAAGTGAATGCCTTCGAACAGACAGACAAACAGCTAGTAAAACGAAAATGGCTCCTCATCATGAATTTATATGTATATTTTTAAAATTTAGTCGGAGTCGGAAATGTGTCCTTCGTTTATTACAAGCAGTACTCATTTTATGAGTATATTATATAAAAAGTCAACAACAACTTGGTCTACATTATGATAAAAAGTTAAACCTTCCACTTTAAAAGCAATTTTATTATAAATTCTTAATGATGTTGGCAGTATCAAAATATTGTATAAGGCTTTACTCAAATTACTTCTCTAGCAATACAGCTTATTGCAAAAGGGTCAAACACTTTTTTACGGTAATACTGAAAGGGTCAAATACATTTTTTAAACAACATTTAAATGGCTTCTGCACATTCGACATAATTTTACAATTATGAATAGTGCATTTTATAAAATTGAGCGTTCTGCGACAAAATACAAAAAAGGACAATAAAATATTAATAAAAATTCGTCACTAGATTGATTAACTGGTGCAGATGCCATTTTATTTGATTTATAATTTTCATAATATATGAATATAAATCCATGTATGTTTTATGGGTTAAGTGCATGCTGACAGGGCTCTTGTTCAACTCAGATACACACACAGCAACAGCAACAAAATCCAGCAGCAAATATTCGATTGTAAAAATTGCGATGGCACAAATCAATAAACGGAGCACATTTTTCCCCCTTTCTCTGCTCTCTCTCTCCCTCTCTCTCTCTCTCTCTCTCTCTCTCTGGGAATCTCTGATGCTGTATGTGGCAGCAATAAAATTACATCTCATCGCTGGGCTTTATCTATGTGTCAACGTGTAAGAGTGCCCCATGTGCGTGTAACCAATAATTCATTGTTGAGTTATGCGATTTTTATTGAAATTTGAAGCCTCGTCTACTGTCATCCAAGGATGTTTTTTGGGTTGCCCGCTCGCATTGCACTTGATTTTGCATGCCCGCCGCGTGTGGACATTGCCACAATGGCAGCAAAACAATGCACTCGTGTCCTGGTCGTGGTCCTCTTTTCGTGTTCAGGTCACACCAATGTGCCGCCCTGGTGCTGTGGGACTCTGATTTATTGCGGGGGGGGCGGCCAGCGACTCGACATCGAGTTGGCTGGTTGTTCGCCAAGGGAAATGTTGGGCATGACACGAAATTGCTGTCTACCTAATGATTATATCATTGAGTAGTGAAATGTACCGAAATTGTTCCACAATTCGCATTTTTTAAAATTTGTTTTTGATTTTATTGAATTATAATTAATTTGTATTTTATGGCGTATTGGGAGCTTCTCACCTGTGTGGGTTCTTTGGTGCGCCTTTAGATGTGAACTCTTCGTGTAGACCTTTTTGCACCCAACAAATTGGCACTTGTGTATTCGACGCTTCGAGTCCGGACTGTGATCGCTGTGATGCTGGCGCGGGTGATGATTTTTGGTAGATGCTGTCAAGTTAATTGTGTGGTTAAATATTGTGGACCACGAATACTTTGGGTATAATGAGAATACGTACCAGTTGTGGATTTCACCGGGTTTGACGTAACCACGGCGACTATTTGTGGCGTCTGTGAGACCGATTGCTGTTGCATTGCTGATGTGCTGCTGCTGCTGTTGCTGGTGCTGCTGTTGTTGTTGTGGCTGTTGCTGTTGTTGCTGTTATTATTGTTGTTGCTGGCGGCGGCGCTGAGCACGGCAGCAACATTAGCGTTGCCATTGTTTTGCATTTGTATAACACGAGCCAGACTGATGCCAGCGGCTCCAGGTGTTCCATTTGCTGTGGTTAGCCGCACGATGGTGCTGCGAGGAATGTTGCTGTGGTTGCTCGACGACTGATCAACACTGCAGCTGCTGCTGCTGTTGTTGTTGTGGTTGTTGCTGTTATTGCTGTTGTTGCTGTTGGCGTTGCCCGGCGAGCTGTTGGTGCTGCCGCCGCTGGGTTTATTAAGCGCCTGCGGCGAAATGCTTAAGTGTTGAACAGCCAACTGTTGCTGCTGCTGTTGCAGCTGCAACGTTGTGGCCTGCGTCAGTGAGGAATTCTTGACGACGGAACTTTGGCTGCCAAAGTGCAGAATGGCGGTCGCGGGTGTGGAATTTACTGCTGCTACTGTTGCCACTGCTGGCGTTTGTTGCTGCTGCTGGCGTTGCTGCTGCTGGCGCTGCTGTTGCTTTATCAGCGCCGCCAGTTCACTTGCATCGATTTGCTGCGGCCGATGTTGTTGTTGTTGTTGTTGCTGTTGTTGCTGATGTTGTGGCGGCTGTGCATAGTTATGGCTGCGTAGACTTGACTCGGGTGATGATGGCGGCGTCAACGGCGGAATCACAAAGTCATGCACATGGCCCTGACCCTGACCCTGGCCCAGATTCAAATGATAATGTCGCTGCGCCTTTGCCTGCAGCACACGCACCTTAATAGCTGGCGCATTGCTGCTGCTCGAGCTCAGCGTTATAGTGTTGCAACTGCTGAGGTTGCTGCTGTTGCTGCTGACGTTTACGCCGTTGTTGCTGCTGCTGCTGCTGCTGCTGTTGATGCTACTGCTGGTGCAGTTGCTGCTACTGTTGCTAGTGGGCGTCATGTTGCCGGCGCTGCTGATGCTCGGATTGGGCGATATGGCTGACGGCGGCGGTGCAAATAACGCGCCCAGCTTGTCATCACAGGATAATCCATGTGCTGCGTCCTCCTCATCCTCGTCGATGCGTTCCTGCTTCACCAACACCTCATAGCTGAGCGACTGCGAACCATTGCTGTCCCATGATATGCGCGAGCAATTCGACGACACCGATGAGGTCGTCGATATCGAGTCCAGACTCTCTTTGATTTTCAGCTCCTCCAGCAGGCGGCCCTGCGTTGAGAATATATTCCAGGCGGTATCCAAATCCGTGTGCATCTTCTTATAGCTCTGCAGCTTGGGCTCGTCGCGCAAATATCGCTCCAGTTCATAGCAGGTCTGCAATAAATGCAACAAAATTATGTTAAAAACTCTGGTGAAAAAATATATAGACTTGGGTTTATAAGAGAGCCTTTAAGTTAAGTGTGACCTGCACTTCAAAATTCCAAATATCAAATTGATTGACGATCTCTCGCTGGGAAGCACAGCAGATACTGCCCGGTCAACCTATCTACAAGTTAGCATGCCACTTTGAAGGTGACAAAGTCGTCAGCAACAGAATGTTGCTTAAGTCCATCAACCAGAAGCAACACAATGTTTCCTAAGTCCATCAACCAATTCGAAGCTAAGTAACTAAATCCTAAAGGCTTTTAATAATACCACAAATTGCTCATATAGCGAAAACCTTTGGGTTTTTTTTCGCCAACAAAAAAAAAAAAACGGAGAAGACCTTTTTTAACAAATCTTATTTAGTGCAATGCAAAAGCGTAAAATCAATGATGTGGAATAAATGGAAGAGTAACAGGCTGAGATATATGGGAAAAGCGGGAACTGTGCATTCCACATTTGCTTAGGTTTGCTATTGTGCTACCCCTGCCACCTTTCAGAAGCGGTAAATCACTTTAAGTGTTATTTCAAGAAAATAATTGCAACACATAAATTTCTTAACCCTTTCAAGTCGCCAAAACAAGTTGCGTGTGCGATTTACGAGCAACAACAGGGCAACAACAGAAAACTATAAATGGTTTATGAATCAGCGTCTCAACACATTCCAAACGGATTGGAAACGAAACGAAGGGCGGAGGAAGTAGTCCATGATTAATGTGCGGCTGCTGCACTTAGTTTCCATTTCCTGGCCGGCAGCACTTTAGTCAGACAATGCAACGCAATCTTTGGGCAAAAATCTAAATAAAATGTAACATGCAGCGAGCATGCTCTGAATTTGATATATTGTTAAAGCACACCCGATGCGACGTACACAAAACATACAAGATACAGTACCAAAACCAAATGCAAATGCCAGCTGAGCTGAGAGCTAGCAGCTAGGAGCCAAGAGCGTGTCTGAGCTAGGCTCCCTGTAAAATGGTATCAGAAATGGCATTTTTATGCGCTCTGCTGGCGAACGGCGTTGCAAACAAATCACCTGGCCACCAAAGGAGAGCGCAGCCCAAAGATTAGAGCGCGACTCAAATTGCTCATGGCACCGAGCCAATGAGAAAAATTGGTCATCCACATTTGGATACACGAAGTGAAGCAACCCCGGGCCAATGATTGATTTTTAGTGGATGCACAGTTCGCGACTACAAAGTGCTGTAACTGACTGCATGTCGCTCAAAAGTTAATTGGTTGCATAAGAAGCGTCTTTACTCTTATGAACTATGGATTACACCATTTTTCACTTTTTTGTGAGCAGAACTAAACCAGAAAGGGATGCTGAAATATTATATAGAAAAGAAAGCAGAAGCATTCGCTTTAGACATTTACAAATGTTTGCTCCCTCTTACTCAACTATACGAGCTATATCTCTATAAAGATATACAACAATTTTAATACAACAAAGTTAATATTATTATTAATATTTAGATCTATTGTACCCCAGCTTTATAGCTCTTCCAGCAATTCTGGTTATTGAATGAATTCAAGAATTTTGTTCAACTTCTTTTCAGCTTTACCACATATTCTTCTGAACATGGCGACTTCATCCGCTATGATGTGCTTTGAGGATTCCTTCCAAAATCGATAGATGCGTATTCCAAAATCGATAGATGCTGCTGATAATTACACACAGTTTAACTAGGTCACCTCTTGTTCTACAGTGGCCTGTCAAGAGACCATTAAGTATTCCAAGTCAGTCAATCGTTTCTGATCATAGCTGCATTGAAGACATTGCGACCAGTTAATGTTGGCAACTAACAGAAAGTTGTAATCGAGAATTGTTTGCTTGTAATCAACATACATATGAGATTATGGTTGGTAAAAAGTTTTTAGATGGCTGTCGGAAACAAATAATTATATCTGCTTAGCCTTAAAGCTGATGTGTCAATCAATAAGCTCACTTTTGCTCACTAAACGAGCGTCCCCAAAAACTTTCTTTCTAAGCAAAACAACTTTTTGCGAAGCTCGTTTGTATTTAATAGAAATTTATGTCGCCCCGTTCAAGTTGTTGTTGTTGTTGCTGTTTTTATTTGTATATGTGTTGGAAGTACTTTAGCACACTTTTTTCTGTCAATTTATGGGCCAAGTGCACTTCGAGGGACGCATCAGTGCCAAATGGCGTCATCTATAAATCTATATCATGCGACCCGTATAAATTAATTTCCTTTCTGTCTACTCTCTGCCGCAACTCCCGACAAGAGCATTTTTACTTATTTATTTACTATTTATTTAATATATGCATTACAAACCGAGTTTCGCAATGCGACCAACACAATTGCTTGCTAATTCTAGCGCAATTTGTATTAAAGAGCCCAATGATCCCAAGCAAACAAATTTGGCTTAACAAATGAGACAAAATGTTTGTACAAATTAAAACCATCATACGCCCGCCAACAGAAGGCTTTTATTTGGGCTTAAAGGGCTTGGGATAAAATGAAATTGAATTTGGGCAACAGCAAATGGAGTTTTGCCGTTTGCAAAACAGACAGTCGGATGCTGGGTTTGAGCAAGAATGTTTCAATGTTAAATAAAAGCATACGATTTAATTAAATTATCAGCATGTTTATTAAAATCTACAAAATGTAATATGAGCTAAGACTATATGGCCTGAGTCTATTGGGAGGGATTTTCAGCATTTGCTGGCACGCATGCACACACACTCAAACACACACACACACACACACACACACAAAGCACATGATATTTACCTAGACTGTCACACGCCCCACGGGATAACACGACCACACACCGAGTGAGTCAGAGATAGAGATAGAGACACATTCGGAGTCAGAGTCAGAGCCAATGACAGGGATAGGGATATGGGGGAACACATTTAATTATGTGTGTAATTGAAAAAGACGCAGCGGCAGTTAAGAGGCTAGGCTCGTCGAAGACGACAGCTATGCCAAACAAAAAAAAAAAACGAAAAGAAAAAACCAAAAATCTTGTTAAGGCTATTATGCGGCCCATGTCCTGGACTCCCTGCTGTCTTCTGTTGAGCTCTGCGATTCTCTCATCATGTGTATTTTCGGTGCGTGTTTGTGTATTAGAAATATATTAGTGGAGGCAGCTTCGCCAGCGCCTGAGCTTTTCATTTGCCACGCCGAGAAGCAGCTGCTAACTTGCCGGAAAGTATGCTATACACCATCCAGACTACATGCCACATTTTTGCTGTTTGCTTGTGTGTTTGTGTGTGCGTATGTGTGTGTGCTCTATCTGCATTATGTCATTTAATGAGCCATAATTCCATAGAGCTTCGCTTTAAAAGCCCCTTGGGATGTGTTCGACATTTCCTCTTAATTTTCTTTCTCTTTTTTTTTTTGGTTTTCTCTTTTGGGGCTGCCATTTTGAAAGTTTTAATGAACCAAACGTAATAAAATTATGTTCACAATTAATGTCGTCAGCAGTTGACCGGGTAAGCTCCAAAGTAATACAACGAGTAGCAAAATAGATAGAGAGAGAGAGAGAGAGAGAGAGACAGAGAGTCTTATAAATGTTAATGGAATTTCCTCGGAACAGACATAATGACTTACTGACCAATCAGTTCCTATTCACAAATAATTCTTTGAAGCATTCATTATAACTTACAAAATGTTTCCAAAATTTCTTAAGTCGCTTGATTGCAATAATTTATGTACTTTAAAATAATCAACCTGAAGTAACAGAATATTTGTATAAAAATCATGTTACCTTACGAGTATTTATAATTATCCATTGCAGAAAATGTGTAATTGCCAATGATAAAGCAATTTTTGAATTATTGTCACAATTGTTTCCACTGATGTCTTGCTGTGACACTTCTGCTGGTTATCTGTGCGCTGTGAGCTAAGTGACTGCAACTGTAACAATACAAGTCCAATAACAGAACAATATCAGCAAGTCAGTTGGTTTGTCAATAACAAAAAGCCAAAGACAAGCGATGGGCGACCAGGAGTAAAAGCAGCATGGGAGGGAAGGCGAAATGAATGCAGGATAATTGAATTATTGGCATTATCAGCACAGACACAGATATATCTACAGCTACACTCTGGAGTGTAATGCATTGATTTACTTCTTCCTTGGACTCAACTACGACGACCCCCAGCTGGCATTGTTATTGTTACAGTTTTTTTTTTAAATGTTGTTGCATTTGTTGTTTGTTTTTGGGAAGGGGCGTGCAAAGTGCACTTAAAGTGCCACAACATCAGCGGAAGCAGTAGCAGAAGCGACAGCAACAGCAGCAGCAACGGCGGGCAGCCAACACAAGTGTCTGGTGCAAAAGGCGTTGCATAATTTCAGGCATTATGCTAATTTAAAAAGTTGCCGACTACTCAAGCAGCAAGCTTTCACATAAGTAGTTTGAAACAAGGAAACAGCTGCGAGCAGCCAGTGAGAAATGAGCCACCGTCGCTGATCACTTTCGCCCAGGAACGGAATTTGCTTTTAAGTAATCGAGAAGCACTTCAATGCGAAAAACTGTCGAAGTAGCTGCTCCCAAAAGTATGCTACACACACATACACCACACCACACAACAAAAGCAGCAGCAGCAGTAGCAGCAGTAGCAGCAGCAGCAGCTACTCGAGGGTTGCTGCCTGCTGCTTGAATGGTGTGAGAGTGGTTTGGGTGCCATGGGTGGTGTGGCTTGAAGCAACTAATGCGTCGTACGCGCCGTTGAATTTAAATGAGGAATTAATGCGAACATTATTTCTGGTCGCCTCTCGGCGCTAGCTGGCTGGCTTGCAGGCTGGCTGTTAGGCAGCATCAACCCCAATATTGTGGAGATTCTTTGACTGGTCTCTGCTTTTACTTTTACTTTCGTTGAGTATACAAACAGTTTTTGCCACTTTCCATATGCATTCAGTGTTCGCTTTTCGCCGCTATTCCATTCTATGCCCTCCGATCCGACCCCGGCTTGGCACTGCGGCCCAGCAAATTCTGGGATTCGTCACAACGCCCTAGCCATTAGCTTGAACTTGATAGCATTTTGTGTGCCATACGCAAATTGCGACGCTCTTGTTGCTGCCTGTTTTTTACGCTTCGTTTTGTCATTTTGTGGCATGTTGCCGCCTTGTTTCTGTTGTCATGGTTGCTGTTGCTGCTGCTGTCGCTGTAGCTGCTGTTGCTCCATTCATACTGCCTAAATGACACTTGGCGCAAATAATGATGCTGACAATGATAATAAATAAATTTAACACTGTTGGATGCCGCAACTTGCGTCCATTTTGTCTGAGTGTGTGTGTGTGTTATAGGAAAAATGCTCTTGAAGACGTTGGCATTTTGCGTTGTTACCAAGATTAACCTTTATAGCCGACCAGTTCCCCCCGTCGCCGAACCAAATTGTAAAATAATTTACTCTTATTTTTTAACTGACGCTGACAGCGGCAGCTTAACCACACTTGAACCACACAAAATAATAATAATAATAATCATAGCTCTTATAGTTATGCCATTGATTTCAACAAGATTTGTAAAACATGTAAGGAACAGTTACCAATATACACATAAAAAGCAAATGCTATTCTTTTTTTTATTATTTTTATTGTTATTGTGCATGACAATGCCAGCTAATGTTTTTGGCTGAATGAAGACGACTCATTCAGGAAGGATTTGACCCATTTTGAATTCACTCACTTGTACCCAAAAAGTTTGAACTCAAATTTAAACTTACTTCTAAATATAGCCCAGCCCAGACAAACAGAGTTTAAGTAAATAAATAAATGGAAAAAAGGGGAGCATAAAATGCCATACACATGTACTCGTACATACAAATAGATTTTGGGGTAGGTGGTGTGGGGACGAGAAATCGCAATTGTTGTGGTATTCAGGTTTTATGACGCACCCAAAATGGACGCACAAGGTGGCAAATGTACATGGAACGTCTATTAACCGCATAGCCATTGGATGGCTTTTGCCATCAGACCCCAGCCCTGGCCGTGTTATCGGAAGTGTTTGTTTAACATTTTGTGGCTTACAACTATCATGGCTTTTGATATTGACCCGAATCATGTTTAACAACGCATTTTGTCTGATGGTAAATGCTTCATTTTTGTTTGGATTTTGTGTGCGATGCGTAGATTGTTAGCGGTCTTCACCATTCCACCAACCCATTTGTATCGATTGTCCGCAGCGGTAGATACCAAATTTGTACACAAAGCGGAATTTTTCTTTTCGCCTGAAAGGCGACCCAAAAGTGTCCTTATTGCTTTTGCTGTCGAGCAACATGTGTAGCCCACCTCGGACTGTCTTCAAAAAGTTAATTGCTCTTAAGCAAGTTACATTTTGCTGCACAACCAAATGAAATTACAGTAGAAGTTGCTGGCCTTCCAACTTGGATGCCAAGCACAGTGCATGGTGAACAGTGGCAGTCAGGAAAACAGCCATACAATACAATACAGGCGGCAATAAAATAATGGTAACAAACAACAACAACAAATAACATGGCCGAGACCAAGCGGGCAAACATAAAGTAACAAAAACTACCAGTATAAAGATACGAACGGGCATAAAAGATTACGCAGCAACAACAAAAAGACCAACAACAACAACAAGACCAACAAGAACAACAACAAGAACAGCAGCAATACCAAATGGCTTTTGTGTGTAGCTTCTTCCCTATCCCCAAAAGTCGGACATGGACATGAACACGTTGACACACTGGTCAGTGTTTGTGACCCTCAAGTTATTCCCCCAGATTGCACACCCTCGAAATTTGCATATATATTTTTTGTCGTCCAGACCGGACCGAAGTTGAGCAGTGAGCAGCAGCTTATCCTTCTTGTGGCTGCTTGTTAACTAAAATATGATTGTATTCAACGCAACTTGGCTTGCAATGCATGCTTATATGTATGTCAGATTTAGACATAAGTATATTTAGCAAGCCATCCTATTAGACTCAAGTTAAGCACAAAAGTCGGTTGTTTACCTCCTTATTGTTGTGTGTTTGACAAAACTTTAATGCTTAAATTGGATTTCTTTAAAAAGGTAAACTTTTCGTATATAGTTGCTGAGAACTTAATAATATTTTCTACTTTTTAACAGTACAGTCTTTTCCTTTATAAAATACCTTGATTCCTGCCAATTTGTTTGTCTTTTTGTCATAAATAAATAAATGCAAATAAAATTAATATAAGATCAATCAATTCATCTCAGTATATCTTATGAAAAATGTATGGATGGAGATTTACATATAAGGCTGCTGCTGTTGTTTCTGGCTAAAGGTAAGTTGACAAATTGTTAATGTGACCATTTATTGAGTTTTCTAAGTGCGGCATTTGCATAATCATTACTATTGCGCCTCTCAGTGACTATGCCTTAACGTGGCGACGTGCCACATGCAACCACATACATCAACCTGAGAAAGTAGAAAGAAGTTTCGGAAGCAATAAACTCATTGTCGGTCTGTTGTTCCTGGCGCATTTTAATACATTCGGCTGGCGACAGCCGCTTTAATGAGTCGGAAAGCTGAGTAATTGGTGAAAAAGTGATGACAGGCAGCAGACGACAGCAATGCGCAACAGTTGGCTGCTGCCAAGGCGATGAGTTGTTTGAAATGTGTGCCACAAGTAATTGCAGCCATAGAGAGTGAGATTTACCTGCCACTTACCAGGCAGTGACACTCAGTACATATGCTGAGGAGGATTGTTGGTTGCTATTATTGTTGTTGTTGTTACTGGCAATGATATCCTGACTACTGAGTACAGAGTGCTTCAAAAGTATCAGCTTTCAGTTTAGCAGATTTATTTGTGGCTCTGCTGCTTTAGCTAGAACTTAATTCCCAAGACAACCAATGCGAAGCCGTAGAATAGCGTGTGAGCCGATTGTCGCAATAAACTCAACGCTCAACTCAACCAGACACTGTACAAGCAAATGCAATTGCTGATAATATACTTGACGGTCAATGCTCCTTCACATAAGTTACTTGTCTCCACAAAGCTCCCATTTTGAACATATATAAAGACACATAACTCAATTCAGTAGCTTTGTAGTTTTAATGAAGCGCAAAATTGTTATTTCGGTTTTTTTTTTCCAGCAAAAATGTTGTCCGAAATGCAATGTAAATAATACTTTTCTGTGGTAATCGATTATTTAAACAAGCACAGTTTAAAAATATAAAGCAGGGAGTTGTATGTCGTTATTCAAAAAGTCCAATTCTGTTGTTTTAATAACAGCTATAAGAGATATTATGTCTGTAGACTTTGGTAATAGGTACTTTGATACTTTTCATTTTACCGCATACTAACTAAAACCGTAGCTTTGCATTTGCGGCTTCAATAAAATAACTTTTTAACTATTCATATCTATAAATGTTTCCGAGCGTCTAAGTGGAACTGGAACAAACTGAAAAGATGTCCGTTTTCCTGTTGAATATTGTTTTTATTTCTGAGGTTACTTTTGGCAAACAAGCGAAAATAATAACAGTCTGATTCGACGCTTCAAATTGCTGTCAATAAAACTTTTTTGATGTAATATAAGTTCAAGCACTTTGCCAACTGAATATGTACAATTTATGCGACATGTTGCCTACTTTCATTCTAACGTAAACTATGAGCTGAAAGTTGACCAGGGAAATATGCGTCCCTGGTCGTCATTCAGCTGTTTGCCTATTGTCATGCATTGCTTGCTTTGGCTGCTGCATGTTCTGTTAAATTTGTTGTTGATTTTATGCCTCTGTGCACTGTATGCTTGTTGATTAAACAAGCCCAGTCATTGGTCAGTGGAGTTTCTGTTTTACTACAGCTCGCTGACATCTATCAATTGAATTGCCTTTTTCACAGGTGATTTGACTAGTTACTGCTGCATCTACAGTGACCAAGTAAGATATTACATACGTCGAAGACTGCATTCACTATCCAAACTCAGCTCGATATATATTTATCATTTGCTTTTTTTTTTAAGTTGTATATTAAGTTTATTGTTTCACGTCTTCCTTCGACATATATTAAATTTATATATTGATGAAATTTATGCACTGCCTGCTGGAAAAAAGCGTGATAATATTCAAATTTTAATCAAGATATCTTCAAAACAGATCAGAAATATATATACCTTATAGGTGCACAGCGATACATGATAATACCTTTTAAAAGGGTATTGAAAGCATCGATTGTGAGACGATGTGTTTCTCATTTTAGAGACAGCACCCCATAACAGCCCTACAATGTGCCAGACATGTGGTTTGGATTGTGGTTGCAGTTGTTGGCTGGTGCCGGCGAACAGATTGTCTAACGGCTTGTTGACTCTTTTACAGCATTTTTTGCACAATTTTCACTTTTCGTATAGGCAGCAAGCTTAATGGCTGCACCTCAACGTTTCAACAAAAACAAAAATAGGAGTGTTACGAGATAGGTTTCTCCTTTTTTATGGCACCATAAATATGAACAACAAAATAATCCATTAACGTTTATTTAGAAGATGTAACCATAGAATTTAATTAGTCCGTAAAATTCTATACAAATTACTATTGAATGCAAAAATATATATTTATTTTATAGTTATAACCACACAATTTCATTAGACCACAAAAATCCTATACAAATTACAATATGATGCAAAAATACATTGAAATTAAATATCTTTAAAATTGGTTCGTTTCGTTTCGTTCAGTTTTGTAAAGTCACCCCTTTGCCCAGAACCCATTGAGTTGGCCATTTGCTTCATTACAACTGTTCAACAACAAAAGACACAGCCAACCAAATAGCTAGCAACTAAAATTGCACTGGGCCGCAAAACGGGAGAGAAATGCCAGCGGGGTTTTTTAAGTGGTTGTTGCTTTTGTGATGTTGATTTAACCCCAATCAAGCTTGTAGCTATAGCTGTTCCTGTTGCTGCTGCTGTTTCTGTTGTGGCTGTTGACCATCGTAGTCAGCTCGTATTACACATTTGCATTGCACACGATACGGTGCATAGAACATGTGGCAGTGAGGACTCCGCATGCCTCGTGAATCTTTATTGATATGGGAGCAAGCATCATGTTTTCTCTTGTTTGTTTATTTTTTTATTATTATTATTTTTATTTTTTTTTTTTGCTTGCGCTTTTAAGTGTTTTCGTAACTAGAATACATTTCTGGCTCAATCTAAAGTTACACCATAGACTTGTACCTCAAGCGCAATAATAACTAAAAAGGCAAGAAATAAGAAAAAAAGAAGAAAATTAAATGATTTTTCACTGCCTCAGTTGTGTTTGGGTCAATATCACAATATTTACCATGCCTAAGGCCAAAAAAAGAAGAAAAAAACCAAATATGTATAAAAAGTAAATATACATATATACATAAATAATAAAAAGACAGCTGAAAAAGCTACGCCAAAAATGAAGAAGAGACAACCCAAGGCCCTAGGCCAAAAGCCAACTGAGGGAACACGCCACGAACCACACCGCACCGCAATGCTGAAAGGGAAGTTGCTTAATTAAAAGCGGATATTAGCAATCGCCAGCCGCAGAATGGCAGAGACACAGAAACAGAGACAGAGATACCGAATCCCAGCCCCAGTTCCAGTTCCAGTCACAGTTCGAATCTCGAGTTTCATACCAATAAAAAGGACGCTAGCGAAATAGCGTTGAATGGCAGCAGCTCTTGGGCCGAAACTGAAAAGGAAGCAACGATAAAGTATGTGAAAATTAAAAACTGAGCTGTTGCTATCGCGACCAAACGAAACTTTAGTGGTAATTTTAAACGATGCATTAGAGATGGGTCGAGCTGAATCCCTTATTAGTTGTACAACTTTTTTGTTTTATGGATCTTTTTAGAGTGCCATGACATTTTCTTGTTGTAATTCGTTTGTTATTGCAGTACTACTACTTTATGGTTATTGTTGTTGCTTTAATGCTAAAAGGAAATGGGCGATGACATTAAATAGCCGTTTCAAGGATGTCTAACGAAAATTGCTTCGGGTTTCCTGACAATTTTTTACTGCTAAAAAAAAAATATAAAAAAAAATGATCATCAACCGAAAGGTCAAAGCACACCGCATGATTGTTAATGGGTTTACAGCGTTCTTTGCCAACTTTTTTTCAGTTACGCCGATTTTCATTTATTTATGCCGTTTAAATGTAGATACCAAGTTATTTCTTAGCTTGGCCTGTCCTTGAACATCTGGCTCAGAATTGCTAGTGCTCTTTAAAAACACATTTGTCATTGTTGAGAAGGCTTAGCTAAAGCAATCAATTATTTTTTTGCAATTGCACTAAACTGAATAAGTTGTGAGGATTCAGCGAAAATCCATTAATTTCTCTTTGAAATAGAGATACAAAAACTGATATAATAAATGCTTACAAATGATTTATCATTAATTACCATTGAATAATCTTAATAAGCGGCTGTTGAAGATTTGATTTGTTTACTTCGTAGACATTTTCATAATTGACCCATTCGAATATATTTCTTTGCAGTTATATTTTATATTTTATTTTATAACGATAGTCGTAATTCTAACCAGTTTTATTATTTTATTTCAACTTTATAATAGTTATGCAGCACATTTAAATGTTCTCCGCCCACTGGACAAGTGTGCCGCAGTTTTTCACCCGCCGCACTCTCAGCAATTGTTCAACGCAAATGTTTTTCGCAGTTTTACTTTGGGTTTACCTTTGCCTTCAACAGAAGCGCCACAAAACCGCCGCCAGAATTTGTTGTTTGCCAATTTTGTTGGCTCCGCTGGGCTAAAATTTCCCACTCAAAAAATTACCTTTTTGTGTTGCACCGCTGTCATGTGGTTGTTGTTGTTGTTGTTGTTTCTTAGTTGTCGCCGCACTTAATTTATATGGCATTCACCATTCGTTACACATGAGAGACGCCTGTGCGGCATCGGCGGAAATTTGTACAAATTTTTGGCACTCGCCAGCATGTAAAGTTTGCTCCACAACCCAAGAGCAACAGCAACAACAGCAACAATAACAATGACAATGGCAATTCCCGCTGTGGCTTATTTTCCCACAGTGGCAGCCTAATGCCAGCTACGAATTTCGCCTCAATGCTAACAACATGGTAAAAAGGTAATTACCATTAAATTGTCCACCTGCAGTTTGTGTGCGTGTTTCTGTTGCCATGACATCCACAGTTGCAATTTTACATCTGCCACAGATACGCATATTTCGCTTGCATTTCGTTGCTTTTTCATTTTGTTCATTTTGCAGATTTCGTTGTATTAGTTTAACATTCGTGTAGGACTCAAAAATATACAAAATATGTACTCAAAATAAGGGATTTACAGATGTTGTGAAATCGATTAAAAACGACGAGAACAATTACCAAAGCAAACCATTTACAACGAAAAAAAGAATTAACAAATTAACAATTAAATTAAATGAGTTGGTCCACAAAACTTGTGGTCAGTTAAAAAAATACTAGCTTTTGTGAATGTACTAAAATAGGGCTGCATTTGCCCTAGATCTGATGAGATCTGATGCGGACGTGCCATATGCTTACCCTGTAAATGAGTAAAAATTGTGTAATATAAAAAATGCTTATCGCAATTTCCAACTTTTGTTAAGGCCATTCAACTGGGAGTGGGCAAAACCTAAACTCAATAGATCCATTTTATCAAATAATCACTGGTTTAGCTTTTAAATTTACAATGGTATAGACATGTGTACAGGGCACATCCGATTCGAGTCTCTCCTCTAAAGCACTCTTACTTATTTACACCGGAAAACCGCAAATTGTTGAAATTAATTTCACTTTGGACGCATTCCAATTTTAAACTACATAAAACAGCAATTTGTTCGTCCTTACCAGAATGATTTTGTTAGCAATGTACAATGTATGTAATATATATAAAAAGGCGATTGAATATAGTTCTGTGATAAGTAACCCGATGTTGATAATTCTTTAAGCTATGACAGCCTATGCTATAGGGATCCAATCCCAGTATATTCTAAGTAAAAGGGCGGTTGGTTTCTAATTTCTGGAAGACATTGCTCTAAAGCAGACAGTCCGTCCGCATTGGAGCTTTAAGCGTTGGCCAACTTTGCAATAATCTTGCCAATTAAATGTATTACAACAGTTTTAGAAATTGCTGTCTAAATTACACTGACATCTGACACCAGATACTGAAAAACATACACATGTAACTGTCAGAAATGTCAGTGCCAAATCAAAATATTATTTTTTTTTTGCATTGTGCCCATATTTAAGTGAAAATAAATACAGCTGTAAACATAATTGGATCTGTGCAACTGCTGTTGTAGTCATTGTCTGTGGTATGCAGACAATTTGTTTCACGAAATCAAATATGCAATAAATCCAACTGCTAAATCAACAACATTCAAACATTTGTAACCTGCAACTGCGTATAAAACAATCTGCAATTTTGCAATTGAAATTGTAACGGAGACTTTAGTGTGTGTGTGTTCAAATCTGATTTACTACTATGATGCTGTAAATGCATAAATTTATTTATTGTTGTTGTTTGTATCGAGCAGGACATTGCCTATTGACATACTGTCAAAGAGACAAGCAAAGCATTTTTTATTGAGCAACCCCTTTAATTGTAGTTATATATTTTTTATTGTTCAATTTGAATGACTATGACATGCTGATATTTTGTACTATTATTGTAACTGTGCTGTTGTTTGTGGTTTGGTGCATAATAGTTATTTGGTTTACTTACTGGTTGACCTTATTATGCTTCGTTTTAGAAACCAAACATGCACTCTGAATTTTGTTATGCTTTCTCTTCGTATTCCAAATATATTACAAATAGAATTCAGTTTTGTTGTTTCGGTTGATGTTGCACATCTTTAGAATTTAAGCTTGCCAGTTAATGTTATTGTTTGCTATCTTGTATCAGATTCATTCATGCTGTAAGTGTTGTTAATGTTATTGTTGTTGTTATTGGTGCCATTGTCAGGCAGCAATCGACAGCAATTGCATTTGCCAATTGGCAGTCCATCAAGATTAGCACAAGGTGTTTGCAAATGCAGCCGGACTGGTGCCTTGAGCCAATCGAAACCAGATACCAAACCAAGCAAAGTGGACTGCAAGTTGCACGTTGCAAGTGGCTGTTGCACGAGTGGGGTTGCTGCCTGCCTGGCTGCTTGCCAGTCCTTGCTGGCTGTCTGCTTGCCTGCTTATAAACGCATTCACGTGACCGAAAGCGAACAATGCAACAACTGCCAATTGGCGGGGAAAGGCAGTAAAGTTCCCCCTGAGCTCCACATGCAATTATTGAAAGCTCCTCCGGTTGCTGTCTTTATTGCAGCTGCTTTTGTTTGTCTTAGGTGTTGCCGACGATTAACAGTTTATCTTGGCTTTGTTTGTCCTAAGTGAGTTGCACTAATAAGCTGAATGTGCAACATGAAGAGCATGCAACAATTGACTTACAGCGACTACAAAATCCATTGTTCTTAGAAAACATGGATAAGTCTATGTGTGTTGCTCGACCCTTGAAATGTAAAATCAGCTTCAAGAGAGTCCAAAATGTTACGCTCATTTTCTCATCTATATATATCTTGAGTATCGGAGCAAAATAAATATCTTTCGATATAAATTTAAAATGAAAAAAGTCGAAAGAGCCCGTACTATACATATATCAGAGATGATTGCATATTTGCACAACTTCACCTATTTTAAGCTAGTTCATGGAACTGAAACTGGCTTATTGTGCTTCATAAATGTTGTTATCCAATTTATGGTTCGTCTTTCTTTGGTTTTAACATACCTGTAATGATAAAAAAGAAGTAAAAAGTTAATACTGGACTATATTGTGGGAAAAATGTTAACAAAATCGGAGGCAATAAAAACATACATATGTCAGGCATACTCTCGAAGGGCAATCATATTGTATTCTAAACTAATAAAACCCAGTCTGAGAGAGCTCAGAATTTCAATTCCGTTAGAAATTTAGGCAATTGTAATTATATTTACATTAATTATAAAGTCTTTAAAAAGAAAATATTTGGCTTTTTATGATCAAGAATAGGTATATACTTGTGAGAGATGTGTCCTTCGTCCTGTAGACATGCTTTTACACAACTTCCTTTTACACATTTTACCCATTTTTAATGTGTTCGGGGCTTAGAAAAAAGTTCTGAATTCTAAACAGGTCTGATTATGTGTTATCTTAGCTACTTAAAAATAAAAATATGCATAAAATGGTCTGTTATTGAAAAACGCGACTCTGAGTTGTAGTCGGCGGCTCAGATAAGAGCTAAACAGTTCCAGCAACGGCGCTGCCACCCAGAAGCGAAGACCAGCGGCAACATTTTGTGGGGTGCATTGCGTCAGTTCGTAATAAAATAACCACCGTGTCTAATGCTAATTTACTGCGTTTTTATGACCGTTCGGTTGCTTTTTTCCCTCCGTAGGTGAGGAAGCCCTTTCACTTTAATAGGCTATATAGCACCACCTTTTTGCCAGCCCCACTCCATGTCCTGCTCTGTCCTGTCCTGTCCTGCCCTGCCCTGGCTGCCTGCCAGCGTAAATTGGAAAATTTATACGTGGCACATTAAAGGTCTGCCTGGAGCATTGCCTCGGAAGCCCGAAACACTTAATTTGCGTTCACAATGAGTTACAAATTTGCAATGTTCACCTTATTTTTTGGGTGCGTAAAATGTGTTGTAATTTGTTATATGTTGACTCCTTGTTGTTTTGCACAGTCAACGTGTGGGTGTGTTTATGAATTGCTATTGTTTTTCACGACTAGCAAACTTTTACATACATTATAAAAAGGTCGATGTTATTTCGCTTTAATGCTTGCATTTATAAATTTAAATTTAGAAGAACCTTTATAAAAAAAATGCACAGATATGTTTCCAAATTGAAGAAGAAATTCGAAACAAAAGTCTTACATTTGCATTACATCCAATTTCAACATTAAATTATACTTTAAATATGTTTTTCGTTGGCTCCAGGCCAAGGACACTTAAGCTAGAAAAATGCAGTTTCTGTATTCTGTTGATCTTACAAAGTTGACAACAACTTTAAAATTGAATTGGTATCAAAAGCTAATGGTATCTGAGAGAACGATTAAGTATTATTCAAAACTTTAGCCAGAGAAAAACATATTTAAATTACTTAAATAAGATGACCAACCAGTTCATTTTATTCATTCTATTCAGCATTAAGAAATCCGTTAAATTTCACAACAAAGTTCTGATTATGGTAGTCATAGTATTGTGCCCAAAAAGGTGGATGGAAACGCTGACAGCTAGCAACTAGCCAAGCGTGGTTTAAATATCGAGTAGCTTCAGCAGCAGCAGCAGTAATGGTTGCCAAAGTTTCTGCTTTGAAGTGCTGTGGCATGGTATTCTGATGAAGCTTACAGACGCTGTCACGTAACCAAAATCCATTTCCCACTCTTCACTTAGTTTTCACAGGCTGACGCGGACAATGACAATTAATCAAGCGATAACAAGATGTAAATGCAATGCATTGAATAATTTTTTTTTCTTCTTTTTTTTTTGTTGCCAAACCTTAACCGTGCATATTTTTCGAACAGACTCTGCCCACAAAGGAGGGAAAAGTGGTGGGTGATGGTGGCAAAGCCCTTCCGGCGCATTGCAGTTTATTTGAAAATTAAATTTACGCCAAATTTGCGCAGACAGCTGGCTGCGTTTTCTTTTCCAACTACCCTGGAACTTTTTACTGAGGCAACTTCATGAATTGGATTACGGTGCGCGTTCTTGCCACGTTTACAAAGTCTCAAGCCATGTTTTTGCCTGCTGGCTAGCATCGTTGCATAGTTTTTTAAGTAGCTGCGTAAATTTTGAATCCCTCAGATTTGTGGGTGGGTCCAAAAAATTTCAACAGAAATTGCCGTCGGCAGCAGAGGCAAAAATGTAATGCATTAGTCGCAACGTTGAGTTTTACAGATGGAAGCAAGCCATTTGGGGTCTTCCCCAAAGCTTGCCAGCCTGCTTGCTTGCATATAACGAACAAAACGTTTTAAATAGAAATCTTGATGCTAATAATGAACACGGTGATGATGATGCTGATGATGCAACCGCTATTTTATTATCTTTGCTTTATAAATTTGCTTGCTCTAAGTACTTTAAGTTTGTAGACGTTTGTTTTTGTCGGGGTAATGAGACCTGACAAGGATAAGCTCCCTGATAGACCAACAAATTAAATTCAATTCTTGTTTAATAATCGATTAATAGGAATACATTCGAGGAAACCATTGAACTACTAATCCTAACTTTCAGATAAGTAAACTAATTTTAACAGTCTGACGACACACTTATTATTAATTTTCGATCTCAGAAACTATTAAAAGATGCTCAATTTCTTGCTCAGCACAAACAAATGATGACTATTTGGTGTATTTCTTTAATACCTATCTATTTATGTATTAATTTCCCGTGTAGTGTGATTCATGGAAGCAGTGGGAGAACCACTGGCTAAATAGCACAACTTGTAGTGAGTGTGTGAGTGAATAATTATTTATATATGTACGAAAGGTTTGCTAGAAAATATGATGAAAATAGTAAAAAGTGTAATAATTAAAAAGTGTTCGTGTTACTTTCTATATTGAAAATGAGTCAGCTTAAATATTTGTGGATTTTGTTGCCCTTTGTTGTATCTGGCAGGTAGTGACTAGTAAAATAGACAGAATACTTGTATCCCATCTCATAGATATCATGCGATATTAAGCCGAAGAAGGCAATGAACAATAATAAAAATGGAAGAGAATTCAGACGTTTTACATTAAGCCGTTCAGTAAATTATTTGAATTTGGTCACTGAATTGTTTACTTACTGTGTCCATTTGCAATATGTTATAATAAATGTCACGCGATCGAATTAAAATCCTTTCGTTTTTGTTTTTATTAATGTGTGTATTTATGTAAGTCGCTAATAGTTTCTAGCAAAGCGTGAAAAATTGTCGCATATTGAATAAAATGTTTGTCAAGAGCCGTTAAAAAATCATAATCAAAGGGCACAAATCTGCGACGAAGGATTCGTAACTTTTATTTCATTTGACGCAAATCCTATTAGTTATTTATACACACACACACACACACACAGCACAGTCAAACATACTATTGGCGCCATATACATTTTCACACACACACAGCAGAACCACTTGTTTATGTCTAAATCGTCGTCTGCTTTCGTCTGCTGTCGCCATTATACGCTCATAAATATGCTACAACCACAAAACAATACTTTTGTATCCTGTATTAACTGACGCCATCTTATAGCATACGCTCAACTTTGATTACAAACATCTATGACTAAACAAGATACGCATGACGCTTTGAATCTGCAGGCCACACTGGGGAACAGCCTTGGAATGTTGTTATCATGCCATAGAAGTGCGCGAGGGTTGAAAATAAGTCACTTTTTGTTTTGATTTGTGTAATTAACTGATTTAGTGGTTTAGTTTTAGTTTTATTTTTAGCAAAATTGTATGTTGAGGAACTTTATTTTATATCTGGTTATAAAGATATATAATAAACGAAGGTTCATTCTGGGAAAGTCCCAATTTTGTATATAAATTAAATTATAGTTGAAAGGCATTTAAAAAGTTGAAGAGTCCTTGTATAAACCGCATTGCTCTTAAAGAAAATTATGTTGAAAAGAATATATATATATTTGCATTAAAAAAAAAGTATATATATGAGACTTCCAGTGATTTATACGGCGCCCCTCGTTTATCTCAACCTTTGTATTTTTTTTTTTTTTTGTATTTGTGCTTATCACAACGTACTTTTGACAGTTTTTGGCAGACAACCTCTCACACAATTGTGACCTATATCAAAGGCAATCATTGAGCCGATATGTGCGCCGCATCGATTAATTTATGTCTGATTTTGTCTGTTGGCAACGGATGTCCGGTAAAATAGCAAATTGAACCACAACCAACTTGAATCGTTTTCATTATAAAACATGAGTATTATTCGTTACGTTGTGGTTGCTTTAGCTGTCTTCTGTTTTACTTGACTTAACAGCTTGATTTTGATTTATAGACCTGTCAGTTAGGCCAAAGGAAATGCCTACGCACAAAGTTGTCTAAATTTCAGTCGCAGGATAATTATAAATCATCATAATGTTTCAAAGATAAAACTACGAGACCAACTGTATAAATTACTATTTATTGCCAGAGAAGCAAAATTATAGATATAGCAGCAAAAGTTAAATTAGGGCAGCTTTAGTCAGCGCTAGTTAATCAACTATTTACTGGCACGGCAATTAGCAGGTTAATTGTAAATTAGTTGGTTACAAATTATTTAATGAGCATCAAGTAAATATATATATATACTCGTATATATATATATATATATCATTTTTGAAAATGAGAACGAGATACACAATAAATTTAATTAAAAATGCGCAAAGCAAAAACAAAGAATTTTGCATATTTTAAGTTCATTAAAATCAAATATAAATATATATATATATATATATATTTATAAATATATTGCCGTGCAGAAACAACAGTAAGTGCTCTACACACAATACTTGGCTTTTCATATTGTTTTTGCAATGAAGCACAACGAAACAACAATGAAAGCTAAAAACAATCAGCGAGCAATTGAAAAGGAAAGCCCAGCCAACTTAAAGTAGAGAGTGTCTACTGGCCAACACGAATGTGTAAAAGTGTGGGAATATATTTTTAGAGCTTGTTGTATTATTATTGTGGGGCTATTGTGGGGCTATTGTATGGCGATCCGACCCCCTCTTTTGTGCCGTCGCTTTCCCCCATCTTCCAACCAACTTTTGTAAGAATTTCCTTTGAGTTGTAATAGGTACAAGCAAATATTTTCCAATGTTTTATGTTTTCACTGTTTGGTTTTGTTTTGTTTTATTATAGTTGTTGTTCTTCCACTAGGTGGACAAGTGGACAAGAAACTTTAATAGATAATATTTTGAACGAATATTTTTCCTGTCTGCAGAACTGGACAACTGGCTGGAAATAGTCAAGTTTTGTTTTTTCAATTCATTTTCAATGTTGTTGCTGATTTTCTGCCCACAAGATTGCCAAGAGCTATATGTATGCTATTAAGTAAGTGTAAGCTTTGTTTTATAGTAGTTTCCAGAATTAAGAGCTAGCTGTAGAAGATTGCACGAAGAGCCTTTACTATTTGGCCATTAAATGTGTAATGCACTAATGCAAGAGAAGTGGCATTTCGAGACGTATCTTTAAATATTTTTAACAACTCATAATCCAAGCAAAGTTGGCCAAAGTTTGACGGAAAGTTGGATCCGATAAGTGAAGCTATTCGACATATGCATGCACATAAAAGTAGTCGCGGCAATCTGATTAAGGCCAGGCTAATTGTTTGCTCAGTGACTGACAAATGTGAAAGCCGACTGCAAAGCGTTGTTACACAAAGCTCTGCTCCTTTACTCTAGCCCATCTTAGTCTTTTTTTGTTTACTATTTGTCGGCATATACACACGCACACACACACACACACACACACACACAGAGAGAGTAAGATGAATGAGTGTTAGTTGAATGGACGACGCGACGCGACGGCAAAAAAGAGCAACATAAAAGCTTCAGTGCCCCAGCCCCATGATGAGGGCAAATAAAAGAGCATCCCTTATGGGACATGTGCTTTCCCTCTCTAAGTGTGTGTGTGTATGGATGTGTGTGTGTGTGTGTGTGTATGACGACTTTTCTAATGTACATAAATTTCAACATTTGCTCATTTAAATAGGCATATTTTTGTCATTTTACAAAAGTTTTCGCAAATGCAAAGAGGAAACCTAGCATGCACACGAGAGTCTGTGTGTGTGTGTGTGTGTATGTGTGTGTGTGTGTGTGTGCGTGCGTGCGTGTGTGGGTGTGTGTGTGTGTGTTTTTGTGTGCGGCATACTCAAACATTTTTTAGAGCGCAGGGATTTGCCATAAGCGCAAACATGCAGCAGCCCACCGATGCCGCCACATTTGTATGCAGTACATGAGGTAAATAAGGTAAAGAGAAAGAGAAGGGAGCGGAGGGCTGCTTCTGAGCCATACAATAAGGGTTGACTTGCGGCTATGTCTATGTGTGTACATGTGTATGTGTATGTGTTCGCAAAAGAAACCGCTGCAAAAATGGTCGTGGCAGGCGCCTCTTGCATGCATTCACATGTGTGTATAGAGACACAAGCGGACCTCAGACAGACAAAACACGCTGAGAGCCTGCGTCAGACAGATAGGACAGCAAAACAGACTGTTAGCCCAGTTGGTACATACAGTTTGCCACGGCTTTGTCTACTGCGGTATGCTGTGTGTGAGTGTGTGTGTGAATGTCTGTGTTGTGGTTATGGTGCGCCCCGGATGCCTTATGTCAAAATGTGGTTTTTATTTCGGTGCATTTTACAGTTAAGGCTACCCCACCGACGGACGGCCTTTAAGGCCATAATGATGCTTTCATCAAAATGGCGCTTAGATAATTTGATTGGAGCAACACGGCATTTTTAAAGCTAAATGTTCAAATTATGCAATGTAACAGGGCCAAAGCTTTTTAGCTGCTATAAAATTAAAACTAAATTTTGTAGCTTTTACGTTTTGTAGCAACCTGTGAGCGCTTAGAGCCACAACCACTCAGCTTAAAGGCATGCCTGCAAATGGTTTGCCAGCAGGCAACTAGTCGAATGCGTAATGAGGCGCCTGCCCCATTTTCATTATCCTATGGGGCAGACAGGCAGGCAGCAGTTTGCAGATCGACACGCTGCAAAGCTGTTGGGTGCAATGAACGCACAATAGACCACAAGACAAGCAGGCAGCCTGATGCAGATGTGCGAAACAAAAACAAAAAAAACAAAAAAAAAAACAAACAAAACACACACAGGCACACACAGTTACACACCCACAGGCACACACACACACACCCACATACACTCAATGAGAGCTACAGGGCCAGCACAGATCACAGCCCCATGGAGTTTATTTAAAAAGTTGGAACCGCGCTGCTGCCAGTTGGCAGCTTGTCGACTGTTGATTGTTTTTTGTTGTAGTATCTGCCAATATTGTTGGTGCTGCTGGCGCTCTTGTTGCAACTATATGTGGGTTGGCTGTGCTGGCCCTTTCAGTTGCAACTGTAGGCAGGCGTAATCATTATAAAAGCATTACTACAACTTTTCATTCAGCTTGTTTGTGCCTTTGTGCATGGCTAAGAGAGGCAGTTGCTGTTGTTGTTTTTGTTCGAATTGTTGTTCGAATGTTCGCGTATGTGTGTGGGAGAGTGTGTGTGTGTGTGTGTCTGCCATCAAATTGTATATTAACAGCACAGGGTAGCAACATAGTTCATATTTAACGCCTTCACGCTGTGAGCCAAAATAACGTACAGCTGCAAGTTCACTTTTTGTAGTTATTATGTCTGGCAGTTGAAGCAGCGTTTTTGTTTTCTTTTTTTCTCTACACATACAACAAATGGGAGCACACAAAATTGCATTTGAGAATTGATGCCACAGCCGAGAGTTGATTTGCTCGCAATGAGGTCAAATGGAAGTGCAACATGACAATTATTATAAGCTGTTTATACTTATCATTAAAAGTCTTAATCTGCAAGTCTCCTTATTCTCAATCTGAAGAGTATTAATTTTGGTCATAAGCAATTTATGAAACTGGCTGCTTGTGTGTGTATTTTATGATCATGCTATTGGCATTTTTCTTGTGTGTATTTTTTTTCACTTTGAACAATTGAAAAATGCCATCACGCAGCTCGTGATGCTGCTTGCTGCTCACAATTAAAAACCACGTACAAAGCACCTAACAGCCACCCAAGAAATATGCAAATCATATTAAATATTATACAAACCATAAAAATATTAAAAATTACTTTACAAAAATTTGAAAAAGAAAAAAAGAAAGAAGAAAACCAGCAGTAACAACTCTCAATTGTTAGGGCTATATTGATCAATGGTTGGAGTTCATTAAACTTCATCAACTAAAACGGACGCCTACGCAAAATAAGATATAAAGACGCACACACACACACACACACACACACACACACACACACACACGCGCGCGCACACACACATTTCACTTGTCTCTTGGCGTTGGCTTCACGACGCACTTAAGCATTCTAGACATGATTTCTAGCTGTAGGCAAATTGCTGCCTTGGCTGTCTTCCCCCAGTTGTTTTGGCTGTCTGCCCGTCTGGCCGTCTCTGCGACTGTCAAACAAGTGGCAGCGCCAGTGGCCGTATGGAGGTGTACGGTTCGATGGTTCAGGCACGTATTTAAGGTGCCATATCGGCTGACCAAATTCCTTTCGTCCCCCTCTCCGAATGGCCCACTCAAGCTGCGAACTTTTAAGCGAACCGGGGGCCAACAACACAACAATGACTGGGCTCTGTCTTTCTGCCTGTCTGTCTGTTTGTCTGTGTGCATGTCTGTTCTATGAAGATATGCGTTTTGTATACACAAATACGAATGCATCGGCATTTGTATCGTTTTAATTTATTTCTATATAATTATCTTTTATTCCCCTGACCATTTTGTGTAGGCATTTAGAATATGAAATTTTATGAAAATATTTGCAATGCTTTCGAATAATACTTGAAAACTTTCAAATTTCGATAAGTTATACAAAATGAATGTATTTTACTAATGGAAATAGCAGCAGCTTATACTAAGATCACCACAGTACAAAATATTATCTACGTTGTCACAGCCACTGAGGTTCAATTTGTATATTGTAAATAATACAATTGGGGGCCTATAAAATTTAACAATATTATTCATTATTTATGCAAAGTTATAAAACGCAACAATATTATTCGTTATTTATGTATATTTTATACATTGTTGCGCAGTGTGTTTACAAATAGGATTACACACTGCAGCCCATGACATGTCAATACCATTCCAATTACCATTAATTGCAATTTCCATAATGAATTATGCAAAGCGGACAACAAACAGACAATGCTGAAAAGCGTAGCAACTAAATTAATAATATTATTGTGCAAGCGAAGCAATTTTAAAGAGCATCATTTGAAAGGATTTCACAGATTTGGGGGCTCATCGGATGAACAGAGTCATCGAATCTGAAATCAAAAAGCACTTAAGATGCCAACTGAAGCGTGCCAAGCCTCAAAATACGAGGAAGAAGTCTGCTGCATCAGCCATCTAGCCATCTAGCCATCTGACTGTCTCTGTTTGCTTGCCTGCATCAGTCTCAAATATGCAACACACAACTGATACAAATACATACAGATAAAATAAGCATCCTGACGCTGTGCTGTGGTGCTCAACGATGCCGCGTTGATGGATGGCGTCAAAGCGCTTGTGGCATGCAAGCAAACGCATTCAATGCAATGCAATGCAATGCAAGCTCGCGCTTCCATTCAAGTGAACCGATGTGTATTCAATATAATAAAAAGAAAAGCGTGTTGCTCACCCGCTACACCTTTGACGAGGAGCGACCAACAAAATACCAAATATGCACTTCAAAAATGTATTTGCACTGGCAACCTTTTACTTTGGCACTCATCGAGTTGAAATGTTTGCAGCGACGAGCAAACATATTCAAAATATGATGATGGAAATGGAAGGGCTGTTGAGTGGTGACAAATAATATTTAATATGAAATATTTTAAGTTCGAAATTCGAGATGAACATTTTCAATTTAAAGGGTTCGCCGACTAGGTGCACTCTGAATTCAACAATTATATAAGGACTACAAATATGTAAAACAAGTAAGAATAAATTGGAGATGCTTTTTTCTGTCGGTTTAATACTTTTATACCAATTTGAAATGAGTTCAGTGTGTAAAATAATCTAAGTTTAGTAAATTATTTTTACGACGCGCATTTTGTTGCTTTTTGGTTAATCAGTATTTGCATTAACTAGCTTAACTTTCGGTCAAATTTAAGCAAATACTCGTAAATATATTTTAATTAGAAACATAACGTAAGTCTCTGGCACACTTGCGTTGGGAGCAGTGTAGGCCTGTTCAAGAGGCGTGGAGTGTGTTTATGCTTTGGCTTTTGGCGAATAACTTAAGTAATTGCTAAGCCTCTGCTGAACTTTATAATAATAAGCACTACATTTTCTTGGGGCTATGAAATTATGCCCAAATACGTCTGTTGCTTATCTTAAGTCATTTAAGTCAAAGTCATTATGCTCTCCTTAAGCTAACGGCACGAAATTGACAGCCAAAGAAATGTTTATACCGGGCACTTGAGACAGCTCTGCAATAAATTGAAATACGCACACAGACACACGCGCAGCAAATTTAATTTCACTGCATTATAATGCAATGCGTAATTATGCGGTTCGCATACCAATGAGAACAGCAACAGCAACAGCATCTTCACATTGGAGCACATTATAAATAATAAGCTTAAGCGAATGCGAGAGAGCGGATATCCTTCTTAGCAGGCGGCACAGCCAAAGATGACTCACTTGAGATGCAGCAAGCTATTAACAGCACACGCAGCAAGTGGACAGCAGTTGTTGATTCTGTTGATGATGACAATTGCTCAGCACAATGCAATTACTGCGAGTCCAACAATTGCCCGACTTGGCCCAGCTGCAAAATGTTGCCCTTTGCGTGCAGCCTTGAAACGACTGGCGGCATATTTGTGCAACAGAAAAAAAATAAAATAAAATAAAGAAAAACTTAAAGGTGTCCAGAGCACAGATATCGAAAATTTTGCAGCACAACAACGATATTTTGCAATTATCATTGCAATTTGAGTTTCACACGAAACTGTAGCCACAGAAAATTAGAGTTTGCTTGGGGCTGGCTGCGGCAGAGTTGCATGCACACTGTGATTGTTTGAGAGCAGCAAATTGTAATGACAATCAGAATTTTGTATGTTGTATGTCTAAACGATGATTTTTGCAATTAGTATGCCTTGTGCAAGTTGTTGCAAGCTGCTGCTGTCATTGCTCTTGAAATGGGTTTGTGGGGCATGCGTGGCTGGGCAGGGGGTGGGAGAGGAAGTCCACACACAGTCTTAATCAAATCAACACACTTGACAATGCGGCGTAAAAAATCTCACGGCCCGCATCAATTTTCATTTCTGGGTCGCCTTCGTTGTCAGGTGGAGCACAAACAGCCACAAAATGAGCAAATACAGCCTCGTCCCGAGGGCTGCGAGGCGAGTCGAGTCGAGTCGAGCCGAGACTGGTGTGAGTTAGACAAGATGTATGTGGCACAGCGTGTAGCTGGGAAGTCGCCGCATTTTTGTGACTCTCAGCGCGAGGGGGCGTGTGGCATAAAAAATTCAGCAACTAATTTGTGTTGGGACAGCCAACGAAACGGAAAAAGAAATAGGATAAACCCTCCTTGCTAATTTTATGACGAACGACCTACGCAGCCAACAGAGACGGAGCAGACATTTCCATCTCCCCGTCTCGTTGGTGCTGTGACTGCTGCTGGCCGTAGACATCTACTTTCATCACCTGCCACATTCTCATATTGTACACGAATTTGGAGCTGGGAGACAGCAGACGGGACACGGCACATATTTCTTAACTAACAGCAGATGTATATCTATGTATGTTTATAAATGAGCACAGGGGGATACTCGGGCATTTTCTAAGCCGTGAAAATGTATATAATATGTCCATAAGAAATTTACATTTAAATTAAATATTTTTATATTTATTTAAAAATATTTTGTCATGCATGAAATTGGCATTTTTGCACTTATGTGGGAGCAAAGAGAACAAAACCTAAACCTACGGCATATTAAATGTTCGGAAAGCTCGAAACCCATATTTTGGGCACATAAAATACCCAACAAAAGCCAGAAAGTTCAAAATAAAAAGTGAAAACGTATTTTCAACAAATAACCTAAATATTTTACAGCTACCTTTTTTTGCGGTCTTAGGGCCCAACGAAAAAAACAAATTTTTTGTTTCTTTTGTAAGTCAAGTGTAGAGGGGTGCCCTCAAATGTAAAAAATAGGTGGAAAATCGCATTGGGATGAAGGTCTCATTATCTTTTCGGCCAGATCATTAGAATTCCTTAAAATTCCTTAAACAGTTTCTATAGCTTTAAAATTGTACAATTTAATGCAGCGACGCAATAACATATTTACTTTCAGTGAAACAGTTCGTAGTTATTTTCGAACTAGAACAAGTCTAGTTAAATTAAAGTCTGCAATAAAAGAGTTAAATCACAAAAGAAATTCTTTTCTAGGAGCAACAAAAATAATTAAAATCGTCTTCTTTAATTGCCTAATTGAACGCACAATTTTCAATTGCATGAAGCAACCAATTAAAGCGAACAACAACTTTGACAGAAAATGATGTCAATGATGTCAACCGAAAGGTGTCCAATATAAGTGTTGCTCTGTTCGACAGGAAACCAATTTTGGCATCTACGATTTCATGGTTCTGGTTACCAAGCAGCCAGTAAATGCTATACTTTTTTAATATTATTGACAGTCAGTAAATTCAGGGCCTATCAAAACAAGCATTGTGTTATCAAATGCTACATTTTCGAGCGTAAACTCGACGTAATTAGAACTCTTATCCTTTGCTGATTGGGTTCCCAATTGTTAAGGACATCAAATCTGGACTGGTTATTGCGATGGAATGGCTCCTGGAATTGCTTTTGCCGCCGACTGACAAATAAATTTAAGATCTGTGCGCAGGCATGCTATAAACAATTTAATTGTGCTTAACACAAAAAAAGACATGGCAAATGTCGTAAATGTGTCATTGATTACCAAAAAAAAAAAAAAAGAAATGGTTGTACATGAGACGCGAAAAGCTAATCCATAATAAGCTATGTATGCTCTCTCCCTTTGACATTTATGATGTTGTCTGTGTTTTGTAATAGATTGAGTTTCATTTGCTAAGATCTAAGTCATAAAAATGTGCACACAGGGGGTAGGTTAAATTATGAATATTTATCTGCTTTTCAGAGATTTTTCTTCTTCTCTACGCCTAGCAATATGTCAAAGAAATTGTCAACAAAATTTCTAGATATATCTCACAACTCTCAAAGCTTTAAAATAAAAGCAAAGTATTCTTATCTGTGAATATTTAATGAATACTCTTTCTGTAGTAACTCGATATTTTTCGATAGTGTCGGAGGGAGAACAATCGAAGAAGTAGAATTAAACGTGTGCTTTACGAACGAGAACTCATAGCTAAATATGGTTATATCGATTCTATTTACCCTAGTCAAAATGATATATACTTCAATATTCATACGTTTGCTGTGACATCCTTCGTACATTAAAGGTAATAAATACAGGGTATAAAAAAAACCGCAAAAGCAATCAAGTAAATAAAGGGCAGACTAAACGCTTTACAAAAAATGTAATAATAAAAGTCACCGAGATAATGAAAAAGTGTGCAAATAAAAAGCGCGTAAAATGGGTATAAAATTACATTCTGAACGAAATGAAAAAAGACAAGATAAAAAGCCACACAAATGTTGCATACTTCTAGGCTCAAACTCAATACAAACCAGCAAACCAACAAATATGCGTGAACCATTACGCAAAAATTATAGCCACAACAGAAATAGATAGCCAGAGCCAGAGAGTGCACCAAATAAAAAGCTATAATTAAACTCAACTACCAGCAATGAGCTACTACTACCAACTACAAGTTTTTATGCTTAAAAAAAACGCACTATTATTGGCAAAAATTGATCACCATACGAATGTCAAACGGGTCTAGTTTCTACAGGGAATAGTGCACATGAATGCAGATGGATTCCGCTCTGCAAAGAGTAAGCAATCTTCGGCGTGCCCCAGATTAGTTAGCATACCTGTACTTTCGTAAATTTGCGCACATTGCTGCCGTATATGGACTTTTGACGGGCAACACAACAGACAAACAATATTTTAAGATTAAATCACACAATTTTCAGGTACTTTACACAGGTGAAAAAAGGTGGTTGGATGCTAGGGGAAATGACGAAGCCCCAAGTACGAATAACGGAAACTGATGTTAGCTGACATTACATGCATTAGAAGCTAATAGAACGGTATGAAGAGATGTCGATGCTGCTGCTGTTGCTGTTGCTGCTTTTGGCTCTTGCCTCTTGGCTCTTGGTTGACTGCCTGTCTCCATGCTACCTATAGTGTCTGCTGTGCAGCATTAAACGGCACAAGCCCAGCGCTGATGGTTGCTGTAATCATCGGGGCATAGATAGCAGCAAAGCAGTGAAAAGTGAACGGAAGAGCCAGAGAACCCAGAGAACAGTGCCACATGTGGCGATGTTGTTGTCAGACGGGTCGGCAAAAATTTCCCACGTTGCGCACTTTGCCGTGTCATTGAACGTTGTAATGGCTTTAGCTGATTCTCTGTGCCAGGTTATATACATTTACCCAAGGATGCTGCCATATTTGAATACCCAACTCTTTAGCCGGAGAGAGTGTGTGTGTGTACGTGTGCAAGTATGTGTGTGAGTGGGTTAAATTTAAATAAATTAATACGCTGTATTAGAGACATATTAGCAATGGGAGAGCAACCACGTGCCCACATGCTCGAAAAACTAGTTTCCGTACTAGAAATCAACCAAAAGTTAAAGGTGAAAGTTCAGTTGCGCCATTCACTGCAGTGTTAGTTACGGTTGAGTGCGCCCTGAAGTATGGTCCGGAAATTTTTAATGGCACACATATGAGCGGGACAGATAACTGCCAGGGACGTGCTGGCAGGCGGCTCCAACTAAAATTCAATAATATATGCACACTTAATCAGGCGCAACGTGTGGCAATGCACCCGAGCACATATTGATCACATGATGCCCCATGCTGTATGCAACATTTTAATGACTCGATTTAGGGTGGATAGGTTGTGTCAGAGCCTTAGAAATTGCAAACTATTTACTGGAGCAACAATTTTAGTGCATCTCATTTAATGAGAACTGTAACTAGAAATAACAACAGGTTGACTTAATGTCAGTGAATTTTTCGTTGATTATTGAGCAGAGTGAAATGGTGAATTCTTTGCTTTATGTTGCAGATTGAAAACATATTGATCTAATCCGTTTAGGTCACCTCTAAGCCAACAGTTCTCAATATCAAAAGTTCATTATGCCATATATTATGGCATACAACAGGATACCTCCTTACGTCCCACAGCAACCCCATTATTTATATGCATGGAACTGCAATTATGAGATCCTTTCTTGCTGCTTGCTCGTGGAGCATAAAATCTGCATTGAGATAAATATGCTCAAGGAGCAAACCAATCATCGATAAATTTTGTGTGACAGCGAGCTAAAGAGGAAGGCAAACCACAAAAAGAAATCAATTTCCTGTTACTCCAACCACATCGCATGTTGAAGTTGCAAATGCGAATGCGACTGCCACATTATCCTGCTGTTTTCTGCTATGGAGCCTTGGCCTCATCCTTTCGACTTTTCGCTTAGCAAATAAACTTACCGAGCCACTCAAGGCTGCGACGAAGTAAAACTCGAATATGTTCTATACAATATATTCAAATGTGTGCTTTTCACTTCCTATTACCAAGGTAAACAAAAATTTTATTACCTTTTTATGAGCTCGCTGGAGTCACAATGTCGCCCAGGCAGTTAGCGGCCTTCAGCGAAAGTCGACTGAGACACGGATACCTGCGCCCATCAAAAAAAAAAAAAAAGCAAGTAGAAACACACACACACACACAACTATGCACATAGACCATAAAAAAATTTGGTAGTAAAAACGCAAAGTGCAAAGCATTGCAAATGCGAATGCGAATTCCTCTGCGAAGGGCAAAATTTGAATGAATTCCGTTTGAACTGGGCAAATTCAATTTGCAATGAGATCATTCGTGAGGAGACAAATCACACAGAACAAGTACAGGGGCAGTAAAGCTAAGCAACTCTCCACCTACCACCCCTTTTAACTCACGGGGCAAATAATCAGTTCAAACAATTTGGTTGTATTTGGTTCGTTTATGATTAGCAAAGAATATAGCCCTGATCCGATAAACAAAATTTCTGACGCATTGCACATCAGGCGAGCTCTAAGAAAATATTGAATGAAATAACTTGAAGACTTGTATTTTATAATGAAATTAGTTCATTTAAATCGAGCTGATTTGAAACGAAGAAGCAGACAGTCGAGCTGTAGCTGTCAAATTTCTTTAAGAATTCATTATTAGTGTGGCGTTTCATGAAATCTTCGCAGTTGTGAAACGAATTGAACTGCCCCTCGTAGAATTTTAAAACATTTAGCCATGCTGCTCGTATGCCACGCACAAGACCCTAAAAAGTCTCCAGTCTGCCGGCATATGAGCATTTAAATTTTTTTGGAAATATCAAGGCTAAATAAATTTGCACATTTTGTGAATGTTTATACACTTTGCGTTGGTCTTCTGTCTATCCGTCTGTATATTTTCTCCAGCAGTGCGCAAATAATTTACTTACTATGCGAATTATCTATCTCTCTCTGATTCAAATGCCAGCCACTTGAGTTCAAAAGCCAGCCACACCAATCTATCCGTTTATGTATCTTAATATGATGCAATGCGTAGCTGTATTTATATATATATATATATATATATATATGTATATATGTGTTTATACCCTTGCAGAGGGTACTTTAATTTTGTCGTCAAGTGCGTAGTGCTGCTTCAGCACTCTAACTAGTTTCGAGGGTTGTTAAGTTCCTTGTATATTGTCAACTAGTTACCAACATTAGAATAACGGATCATATAGGTTACACTTAAGCAATGAATCAAAAATTGCTAGGGTATATACACATATAATCTATTTAATTATTTTCTTCTGTTTATACTTATAAAAATGTTCGGTTAACTTACTTTGAGCCACTCAATTACGAATTTGAACATCAAACAGCTGGCTTAAAATTAAATTTTCTTGACCAGTCAACTGTGTCAAAGACTTTTCATAATATGACAGTATATGCAACCAAAATGTATTCAACAAATGCTGTCAAGCCGAAAGATAGCGAAAAGAAAAAAAAAAGGAATATGGATGCATAATATATTAAGTTGATTGGTTCTTTTGAAAACCATGTTAGCTTAGTTAGATTATTCATATTAAATTTGCTTTGAGCAAATAATCCAGAGAGGCATTGCCAACAATGCATTGTTTATATATTGATGATGTGCAGAGCTGCAATATCATAACAGAAGAAGAAATATTGCGGCCAAATAAATAAACAATGGAAATCTAGTAGTAGTGCTCAACTACGAGATACCCTGTCATCTAAGCTGCTTATTCGCCTCAACGGTAGCTTAAAGTATAGCCAAAGAGTATAGCTATTTAGATCTATATATCTATATCTAAGACTATACAGATATAAATTGTATAAAAACCAATATATTTCTATAGTTTTTTAGAAGATTATAAAATCTACGCTAGGTTCTGCTCTTTATATACATTTGTACAACTCATTAGTTTTTAAATTTCTAAATGCTGTTATTTATCCAATTTTTGCTTTCAATTTTGTCGTTTTACGTCTGTATTCGAAACATCGCCTGTACAGCATCAAATAAATCTTCCACGAACTGGTGGCTTACTCATGCCTTCTAAAAAAGTCTCTGGCGCCGTTTGAATCATCCATTTCCATCAGCTGTTTTGTCAAGTGCATTTATCCAGGCCTCAAATTGCTTGAGTTGTGAACTGTGAATACATTTGATAGGGGCTATTCAATGAGTCATTTTACGGCACTCACATTCTCGCACAAAACTTGAAATATATCCATATTGAAGAACACTTGTTCTTGTACACATTCCACATATGCATACACATATTGCTTAATTAAATAAGTACACATGCTGAATGTGTGGTTAATAATATGTGGTTAATTGTAAGCTGCTTCGTTGTTCGATTGTAGTCAAGAACCGCATACTTCAGCTAAACAAACAGCCACACAGTTTATTGACTGTCATTAGTTTGTTGGTCTGTTGCTTATCTTACTTGACTGAATCACTTAATAAGCTTTTACTTTTTATTGTCGACATGGACATGGCAAAAATGATAAATTGAATATGTGCAATAGATCAGTTCAGCCAGGCAACATCACTGCTGGTAATCTGTGGAATGTGCTATCCATGAGAATAGCATCATGACATCATATCTGAACAAGAGCATATGCATGTGTGTATAAACACTTTGCGCAACAACAGTAAAGGCTATTCATTCTTGGTCCAATACAAGATTGAAATTTTAAACAAAATTATGCATAAACATAAACACTTTGAAAACAAAAAAAAAACACACACACATACACACAAAAGCTGCTGGGAAGGAAGGGGTAAGAGCGATTCTCCTTCATCTATGATAATAACCAAAAAGTTGTATACAAATTAGCATATATTTTTTGTAAGTGTATAAATGTGTGTGCGTGTGTTGTGTGTGGCAAGACAGTCCTCATTTCGTCAACTTATCAAACTGACAACAGTCATTCAGGCAACTGGAGGCAGGTAGTCAAAATTGAAATTCAATTTCGTTTTCTTTTCAAATTAAAATTTGTTTGTCTTGGAATTTGAATATCAAATTATGTTGTTTGATGTGCGACGCAGCCGATTCGACTTGATTATGCGAGTGTGAGAAAGATAGAGAGAGGGAGATGGTGGGAAAGAGACGGAGAGGGAGAGCGAGTGACAACAAACAAAGGCAGCCAAAACAAGTTATAGTGTGACTAGTCGGGCATTATCGATTAGGAGATACCCTTAACTAATCTAAAACGTATTCGAATTCGCAAATGTATTTATGAAATCATCAGCGAATACACATACATATATACATAAATACATACATACATACATTTAAACCTTAATCATACAGGTACTGACTCACTGTGCAGTTTATAAGTATAAATACAACGTAACTATGGCATACCGTATATAAAAATGTTTACGGCTACAGAGTATTTGAAACTGTTTGTAAACAAAAAGCCGTTTTGCTGAAGCGCGCCAAAAGCCGGTACCCATTACAATTTGGTTAGAGGGGATTGAATGAATAAGCCAGTTTTATCTGATCGCTTTTTAGTATCTCTAACCTACTGTCTATTGTTGTTTGTGTGTATGTGTGTAAAATGAAATTAACTTCGCAAGTGACTTATGCATGACGCTATTCACAAAAATGCGCTAATACAACGGAATATCTGTATGTGTATAATATATTTATATATATGTGGGCATATCTGTGTTAAATCGTCGCAGCACAAATGTTAAGCGAACTGAGCAACTGGAACTGAAACTGAAACCGGTTAGATTTGAGCAGCCTTGAACAGTTTCAACTAACGCAATACACTTTAGAGTATGCAACGTGTGCGTTTATTTTTAGCATATATTCTCTTTATCATCTCATCACACTGCTTTACATGATCGTGGGAAATTTGAAAACAAAATGCAAATGAGCAGCAGTCAAAACAAACTTATATTTATTTCACAAACACATCTGCCTATCTTAGTGTATTCACAACGATTGATCTCTTCTTCTTTATCAAGTTGGTGATCACACATTTGATATCGATCGATATCGATACCAATGTTATGTACATATGTTATTTACAGCCTGTTATCTACATTACATGTTACATGCTACAAAGTTATGAAAATTACAGTTATTCTCAACAAAGTCTTCTCACTGCCAACCTACGAAAGACTACAAAATGCTAAAAATTTAAAACCACAAACTTTAATACAAGCTAATAATACACTCTTTATACATTTATAAGTAACTTACATTAATTATATTATTATAAAATATAAGTCATAACATTGTAACAAATAAATCTGAGCCAACCTTATACAACGGCTCAACTCTGCTGCAAGGAAGTCGCTCTCTTTAATCTAGCCTAACAGACATTATAATAAAATTGAACACAATTCTTCCTTGAGCCTCAAATTAGTCTATATAGATTCTTACTTTTTTAGAATCTTATTATATTTAAGATATGCTCTATAAATAAAGTCAAACTACTGATGTTTTTCTGTACCCTTCTTTAAGGGGTGCATGCATAACAATTGAATTCACCTTATTCGAAAGTTGAACTAGGCCGATACATCCGACACTTCGCGCCATGTGTTGGAATTTGAATAAATAAATTGATTAAAATTCTATTGCTCTAAAATGGTAACAATAAAAAATATGGCTGTATATTTGAACAAGAATCGTAAGCCCGCAATGACTATTGGAACTGGAAAACCGGCTGCATTCAATCAAAACAAACGTTGGACAGGTCATAACAACTTTTGTGTGCCGCAGCGCTAGTAAAATCGTTAATTTTTTTTTTTCTTTTTTGTGTGCTGGTGGCAAATGTGTTGAAGCTAAACAAAATGCAAAAGTGGAAACCGGCTTAGCTTGCGTAATCGTTGGCAGCCGTCGACAAAAGCGACCAAAAGTGTCCAATGGCGAATACCAACTGGATGGCTGGCAACATACCAAAAAGCCATTAGAATAAATTATAAGCATAGCTTTACTAAATTTGGTACGCCGTGCGATGCACAATGCAAATATACGCGACGCCTACAAGTGACTCATTAGAACAACGGATGTGAGGCCCTTCAACATAATTGGCATTCACGCTGCTTTCGAGACACATTTTCAGTAAAAAAAAAATATATATATATATACATCTATATTGACTTTGGTTTCTGGAAATAGAGATTGTTAAATTATTAACGAAAAAATAACACAACAATTAACAGAAATACGCTAATGACTGGGCCTTTAATGGATGATACAAGAAATATGCCTTACTCTCTGACTAAGCAAACATATCAGGTTTTAGTCGAGAGATCACTATTAGGTAGATACTCTGTATTTATGTTTTTGGATGTTGAAAATTAAGCAGATACATTTTATTTTAATACATTTTACTTTATAAATGATGAGCGCAAAATCTCACAAAATATTAATCAAAAACAGGGTTTCTTTCCTTTCCCTTCTCAACATTTCAAAAGGACTTTAGCTAATCGTCCTTATAAATTGATGAAATTACTGTGTCTCTAAATGGGTGGGTGGTATACGTTTTGGCCGATTACTGGTGCTGTGCGTGGGCGTCGCCAGAAATACTGTTGACCGATGAAGGAGGGAGTTAACCCCTAATATACTTTTCAAGTTTGATAACATAGCAAACAGTTTTTTTCCACTGATTGCGACTTTGTGTACTATTTCAATATGGTGAGGTTTAATTCAATTATTGGAACTGAACGTATCGCATTACTACATATGGGATTTCTACAATATAAGAATATCGTTATCCATATCGTTTAATTGGGTTGCTATGCTGCTGTGTGGCATATGAAAAAAGAAATCGTTTGAGGCAAGAAAGAGTTGAATTGCTGCCGTCGGACATATTTATATGCCGAACACTTTCATAGGCTGGAAGTCTCTTGAAAAGTGGCAAGGCAAATTGATTGTTGTGCTTTTTGGACTAATCCGTAAGCTGCTTAAGGTTCTCATGCAAAAGCACAATTTGCCACAATAACCTTCAGGGATTGTAGTTGCTTTCGTTGCAGAAAGTGCCACATTTGGCAGAGTCTCATACACACACAAGCACACACACACACACACACACACAAGCTCAGTCAGCTGTAAATTTCGGTTGCATGCAATTTCTCGTGCTAACGAAAGTTTTGTGGCCAAAAAAAACAAAAAAAAAAAAAAAACGAGCAGAATATATCGCTTTTCTTTTGTTTACACTGTGGCATTCGAAAAGCCTGCGACAACATGCAATGCCAGAACTAACAGCCCATACCCATTGCGATACCCAGACCCATACTCACCAAACCATCGTCAGGTTTGTTTTTGCTTTACGTTTTTGTGCCTTCTCTTTTTTTGTTATTGCCACTAAACGCTAAAGCATAGTTTTAGGCGTCTACTTGGCGCGCCTACATGGCGACGCACGCTTCCTGTGCCTGTGCCTGGGCCTGGGCCGCGACCGGGGCCGGGACCGGGGTTTGAGCCGGAGCCGGAGACGGAGCCGTTGCTAGAGCTGTGGCCGGGGCCCCACAAAATAAGAATAGTAATAGTAATAATAAGCGCCAGCCAGAAAGGGCCAACGGCCGAGGCAGGCGGCGCCAACATAAAAAGCTAGCTAGTGTACATTTGTATTTGTATATATGTCTGTTTGTGTTTGCGTGGATTTGGACTGGGCCCTGTGCCAACTAGTTTATGGTAAAGCACTAAAATTTTCACGCTCGTTTTGTTTGTGTTTTTGTTTTGGTTTTGGTTTTTGTTTTGGTTTCGGTGCCAGTGCCAGTGTTGATGCCTGTGCCAGTGCCTGTGCCAGTGCTCCTCGCGCAGGTGTCGTCCTGGTCGATTGTATTGTGCATATGCATATGCGAATTGTGCTTGCTCACTCGACCTTAACACTACCAGCAAAGACTGGCCTCAAAACCCAGCCGCAGCAGTCACTTAAGAGTCACTTCCCCAGCCGCAGTGCCTGCCTGCCGGGGAACAGAGCCTGATAATGATCAAGGCGACCAGCCGTTAAAGTTGCGCCTATTGTTTTTATGCAACGTGTGTGTTGTGCTTGCCGGTTGTCGTTCCGTTTTTCTTATTCTTTTTTGTCTTTGTTATAATTGCTGTTGAATTGATGGCGCAAGGCGAAGGTGGCGCCATTTTTTTGGCCAGCAATTTGCAAATTGTTTTCGTGGCCAGCCAGTCGACGGGATACAGAGAAATGATTGTAAACATTCGTTAAAGCCATTAGTTTTACATCTCTCTCTCTCTTCCTCCCCCCGTGCTACCTTTCACTAAATGTGTGCATTATTTTTTATTTATTTATTTATTTTTTTTGTAGCCACAGGCATTGCGGCAATACTTTAATGCAGTCTGTTTTATTCTTTTTGCCATTGTTTACGACTAATGCCACTGTTTGTGGCTGAGTACAACTAAAGCTGTACAAATTATAATGGCATTGTCTGCGTTGGTCTTTACACATATAGAAAACGCGGTTGCCGCTTCGGCGTGAATACAGCCCAAGAATTTTGTCCGCTTAATGATAGTTAAGCAACAATATGAAAGTGAAACATTACAAGGTAAGAATTGAAGAGCAGTAGTAAGAATTCATATAGAGTGGAACTAATACCAAGAGCTCAAACTAGCTAGCAAGATTACTTATAATTTAAGAAATCTGTATTGGAATCATTCCGCTATAGAAGATAATAATTATATAACAGATGAAATCATTACATGCAATAACAATTTAATTCTTAAATCATTTAAGCGTTGAACTTTCTTGGCCAATTACTGCAAACATTTGAAAACTGTGCGATGTCTTATAACGGCATGACCCTTATGCAATTTGGCTGGTTTCACTTCTTATTCTGGCTTTTTTTACGAGCGTACGTATTATGGCCGCCTTGTTGATTGCTTTGTTATTATTACACAAGTGATGCCGCCGCTTTTTGCTGTTGCATTTCATGATTTCGAGTGTTTACTGTTGATGGCAATGATAGCCACACCCTTCTGGAAAAACGGAGCAGTAACTTTTTTTTTTTTTTTTTTTTTTGCATGCTTTTGTTTGTGATGTCCTGTCCTGTTCTGGCCTCGCATTGAAGTGCCTCCAGTTTGTTGTGTGTCGTGTGTTCATTTACCAGCTGGGCTGTGTCATGAATAAATTTCCAGCATTGCCCCCATCATCAGGTCCAGGTCTTTCATCTGCGGATAAAGACGCTCATATGCACAACAAACGCAGCTGTTGCTGTTTGCTTTTGATCTTGCTCCACAGGAATGTAAAGAATAATTGTGAAAAAAAGGATACGGCGATTGACGAACCGACATAAAATGCACACAATTAATTGAATGTCCTGTGGTCTGTTCAGTTACGAAAATATCTCTATATTTGTACAAATAAAACGGAAAAGCACAAAACAATCAAATATATTCTGGACACGTAAAAATGCTCTAGTCGAGACAGAACTCAATTTGGAGCTATGCTGAACCGAAGTCCTTTCCTAACAATTTTAAAAATTAGTTTTGCTATCAGTATTCAATTTCTATCAAACTGCTAACGACTGGGGGAATTATTGCATTTCCTACAATTTTAAAACAAGAGTCTCAAATCGTTAAAGGTAATTGCTGAGGACCTCCTTCAAAGATCTGCTTATCTCGTTCTTATAAAAAGTAACGAATAGAAACAGGACGAGTGGAAAGGGACGGAAGTTAAGTTTTCTTTTCCTTTCCCAATTCTAGAAAATAAATTGCCTTTAGGGAACGGAGTATATCTTTAACAAATGAAAACGCTTATTGAATTTGCCCTGATGTAATTCTCAGTTGTGACCGTATTATTGGTTCCTTCACACTAGACTAGGCAAAGCAAAATAATGTTGAGTCATAAACTTGCAATAGAACCGCAGGCGACAGCAATGAGAAATAAATCAATACAATTCAAACCACAAATGTGCTGATGTGTGTGTTGGCAGTTGCCAGCATAGGTATTACACACATTATTGGACTCATTCACAGAGTGACGAGAATGTAGGCAGGCAGCATTAATCACACAGTACGACAGCATCAGCATCACTCAGAAAAGCATTATTATTTTGATGACAAAATTAAAGAAAAAACTATATTCAGAATGAGCTCAAAATCGTTACTTAAAAGAAATGCTATATAAGAAAATTACGTAGATAGATAATACTTTTCTAATTATTAACAATGTCTTTAGTTTTACTTAAGCTAGCGTAAGCAAGCTTAAAATGTGTTTATTTTATGAATTTCCTGCCAGTTTGATACTTAATTTTGTCCTTGATCTGCTCAAAAGGACGACGTTCTTCAATGATAATCAGTAAAGCACATTTGATGTTTTTAATTGAGTACTTTGGCAACACTTAAGCACAAACACAAACCCACACACACATCAGTGTAGTGGTGTGCAGACACACGCACACACACTCAGGAGATGACGACGTGTTTGCCAGCTGCAAAGAGATAAGTACAGGCAAACACAATGGCACTTTCGAGTGCTGTTGACACTTTTTTAAAAATTTTTTTTTTTTAGCTTCTATCTCCCTTGATGTTTAGCAGCATTTACTTATTTCATTGTACTTAATCATGTCTAACAGCTTTTGGCCGGGCCCTCAATTATAATGAGTTGCACTTTGACGTTGCCTCAAGTGGTGCCAAAGTGTTCAAGTAACAACAAAAGTGCACTGGCTAAATGCGCAAAAGCCGTAGATAAAACACAAACAGCCCAAAACGGAACAGTTTTATGGCAACCCTGTGGTCTCTATATACATGTTTGTAGATCTTTACCACAATTGATGATTACACTCGTAGATGTATTAAGAGACAAACGTTCCAAATTTCGAACAACAATTTTCACAAAGACATGTTTTAGAAAAATGTACTCGGCAGAACCACTGAACTTTTCTTTACTCTTTCACTCTTTAGACAAAGCTTGATTTAAGTAAGTACCACACTCAAAATGTTCGAAATGGTGTGCAAGTTGAACACATTTACTCAGTAAATTGTTGCTTGCCATTTGCATATATATGATTTCTTTAACAACTTTAGTGTTGCTTTTTGAGGAAACAATTTGGAGCGGTCAGACAGACAGGCATTTACAAAACGATGTACATCGCTATATCGATGTAAATGTTGTTGATGCTGTGCAGGAAGAGGAATCTGCCCTCTGACTGTTACATGAATTGCATTCTTTAATATCCTTGTTACCAATCTTCACCAATTTTGATTGGGTTCAGCCAGCTAAACGTGCATGAATCAGCCCCTGAAATCGAAAGGTGACTCACAGTCAGGGTCAGTAGTACTCACACAAAGGGCTCACATCAAAAAATAAAAAAAAATATATATAAAAGAAACACCACGCTCAGAGGGTAATACGAATTTACATATGCTTTCACACACATAAATAAGCGAGTTTTAATTCTTGGTTCAGATGAGCGCGACTAGAATATATCCTATAATATATTACTTAAAAAAAATGCTGATGTCTTTCGAGCTGTATTTCTGCTGCTGCTACTTTCCTTGCAAATAGTCGCTAACCTTTTATAAATTTTAAGATGTGTTTTTTTTTTAAGTGTGTAAGCTCAGAGTTCGCCTCGAATGGGGATATGTGTGAACTTTTACGATTTGTTTGTACGATCTTACTTTTTACTATGCATAATAATAATATTTTCTGTCTATGCACTACATTTGCTTTACCTTGGCCAAAATCGCACCAAAAGAAGGCCAACAGCAGCTGGCACAAGCGAAGCGTCATTTTTAATAAATTTTGCTGTGACTCGCTGGGGGTGTCGTGTGTGTGCTGTGTGTGCTCTGTGTGTGTGTGTGCGTGGTGTGTGTTGTGTGCGTGCCACGGCTTACCCTTGCCACTGGGTGCTTTAAACAAAATTGACGACGACAACAAGGACTGTTGCATGTTGCTAGCGCTGCTGTTGCCATTGCCGTTGGCAACCCCCGAAGCGCACAGTCAAACGGGCCCATAGTCATAAAGGGTATTTCTCTAAATGCGTACTAAGGTGGGGCACACTCATACACACACACACACACACAAGCTTATACTCGACAAAGTGTGTTTGCATAAATGCCGATGTTGTGGGAGGGTTAGGCGCCACACCCTCATCGGTGCCAGTCGGTAGGTAGTAGGTAGGTAGTAACACAAACATTTTTAGCAACGGTGGCCACAATAAATTTTCATTTGTTTACCGTGTGTAATTAGAAAATTAAAACCCAGTTTATATGCCACCACCAGAAGCACAGCCGGCTGGGCTGACACAACACCAACAACAACAACAGCAGCAACACCAACATGAAAATTAGCAGGCCAAACATCAGTGGCTCAGCGACCAAGTGACCAGTAAATGTGGCAACTTGGGGTGGCATTGGCATTGTTTAATGGTATTCCTATATGACGCCGGGGTGGCTTTAAACATTCAATAAAAAGGGGGCAGCTGTAATTGGAGCCGGGAAGGCATAACTTCCTTGCCAAGACTCAAATAAATATGTTGGCACGAGTTCTGTGCGAAAATCTTTAGCAGATAACAATTTGTGGCTCCCTCGGCTCGAACCGGAAAGGGAGATCGTGTAAAGCACATAAATTTACATTTTACAACTCACTGCTTTTACGGCGCAAACATGCAAAGCTTGTAAACCCTTAACAGAAACAACCAAAGCATCACGTCGCAACGTGTCGCCTGCAGTGAAATGAACCAAAACTCAGAAGACTACACATATCACGAAAACTGTGGGAAGGTACCAAAAAAAAAGCCCAATTCTATGTACATCGAACTTTAATATATTTAAATACAAATAATATGACACCTAAGAATACAAGTTCTTCAGTTATGCTAATAATATTAGTGATTTATATTTTTATAGATGTTCTAATAAGCTACAGTCTATTAAATTGAACAGGTCTTTCATTTATAATAACCACAAGGGAATGAGTGTTCTAATTGCGAATTAAATTCGAGAATATCGTCTCTTTTGGTGCCTTATTATTCAAAGAAGGAAGGTTGGTTCTTTATAAAAAAACAATACTGTTTATTTTCTTTCTTGTATTTCTATTTATTACAAATATTTTCCCTTATTAAGAAATATTTGGTGAAAATAAAATTTTATATTTGCATGCATTTCTTTATAATTATTAATGAAAAAATATTTTCGACCCAGGAATAATTCTTGTGCGTCTGCTGCAAACAAATAAAAATTACAATTGCCCTCAACTTGAGGAAGCGGAAACAGGAATTGCGCCTGTGGATTGTTCAAGAATGTCGTAAAAGGCGCTGCTTCCAGCATTTGCGGTGTAACACCTTTTAGTGTGATTGGGCTTGTACCACGCCCCCCCTTCCGCACGCCACCCCTGCCTCCTATTACTTGGCTCAGCTTGGTTCACCATATGTATGCTCTTTTGCACTTTAATGCGTAACTTTAGGGCGTCATTTTCCCGACTCCGTCTGGGAAACACTCATTGAAAAAAAAGAAACAGTATTAGACTCCCTTCTTACGCAGAATTTTATAAAGAAAAAAGTTTATTGGCTTACGAGAGGGGGAATGCTTGTAACCCATCAAGCAAAAACAGCTTTCTAAGGCACGCTGTATACTATGTAACCTTGCAGACTCGGTTATTGGTGTTTTTTTTCTTAAATAAATTTTCAAATGTCTTTTATTTTATGTGCACTTTTTAAAGCAAGCTAAAGGAGGCCAAATGGGACATCCTACCAGCCATAATAAGAAGTAATAATCCTTTAGTCGAGAGAGCTCGACTTGGAGATACCCTGAATTAAGCTCATAAATATGTCAAATCAGTTTTAATCAGCTTCTATTGACAAATTTATCGACCAACTATAATAAAATTGGTCTGCGAGTGGTATACAGCAATCTATACTCAAAATAGAAATAATATATATACTTTATGAAGTACAACTGGAGTACTAGGAAACTATAATCATCTCTTAATAAAAACTGCAGGAAATTCTTACTTCTTTAGTTTTCCTTACATAAAAAACAAAATTATTGGTGTGTGGCGGCATTTTTCTTTCATGGTTACAACAAAATATATAAAATGCAAAATGCAACACGAAATCAAAAGTTTTAAATTACGTACTAGGTGGCCGGGTGCAACGGCGTGAAAATGTGAATGAGAAACCGACTGAATGTGTCTGAGTACATGACAGATAAACGGACAGTGATTTTTATTGAGAGCAAGTAACATAACAGAAACTTAAAGATACTTCAACTTAAAGACAAAGGCCTGGGCATGGAGTTTTAAAGCAATTTATAAAGCAATTGCAGAAAAAAAAGTTTCCAAATAAGGAGAGAGACCTTAGTATAAATATGGTATATGCCATATCAACACAGCTGGGTAGTCGTAGAATCCACAGAGTAGGCACCAAGCAACTTTCAAACATATGTGCAAAAATAGTCAACTTGATTCAATTCGATGAATTCGCTTTAAGATTTCTATACAATATGCTAGTATGATTCAAAGTTGGATGTTAGCTGACTAATTACCTTTTGTTAAGGTTCAAGTCACGAACACACGCGCACTTTCCATGCAAAGTGGCAAAAACAGTATTGTGGCAAGTGCAGAAAATGTGAAAATTGTGCCAATGAACTAAACAACCACATTGAGTTTTTCTCATGAGTCGTGGCTACGACAAAATACTTTAATGAAAAACCAGCCAAGGTCTATTAAATTCACGTTTTTGGCCTGTCAACTTTTTTCTTTTTTTTTTGAACACACACACTGCACAAAAAAAAAACAACTGCAGCATCGACATTTAAAAGTTGAAGGTTATTGCAATAATAAATTATATTAAGAAACGCAACAAATGACTGAATTGCTATGCAGTCAGAATCGAGTGCTTAGCTCCACCGGCGCCGCACCTACCCTGCCCCCGCCCCTCTCAGCTCGGACACCTATAGCTGAGCCTGACACAGTGCTGGGCATTATCTGTGACATACGCAAGCTGCAAAGTAACACTGAGTAGATTTTGTACATAAAAAACAGACACGCCTACATGTTTAGCTACACACACACAGCAACAAAGCGAATAAGCAATAAGAGTCTTAATACCTCACAGCAATAAAATATTTTTGCATACCAAACGAATTACTAATAAAAACAATAGCAACTCAGAACTTAGCAATTCACAAATTAGCAATATAAAATTCTGAATGGATTCCACAATAACAAAAACAAAATGTGATTTTAATGCAAGTAATGGCAATTGAATCAACACAGCTGTTAGTGTTAGTAAACGTGTCCACGACGTACAGTTATAATTATGTATACCAAACCAACTCGTTACACAAACCCTATTTAATTGCAGGGTATATTTTGAGAGATAATGGATGCTGTCAGCATTTAAATGTGTCAACATTAAATACCTTGGCGTAAAAACATTAGCCGCAAATAATTGTGAAAATTTGTTCAGGTTTGTATATTTCACACACTGAATCAAGCTCAAATCTAATCAAAATTGTGTCATCACAGTTAAATGAACGTAAACATAATAAAATAATTACACTTCACCAAATGTGCTTAAATGTATCTCAATACAATTTCAATCAACTGACTGTTGAAAAGTCAGCCAAACTGACAAGGTTTTTTTTTTGCAATTCAGCTCCGTTTAGCTTGGCTTAAATAACAGCAAAATAGCCGCGAGCAAATGTCTGCTCATTGCTCTCAGTGTGAGAGAAGCCATCAGATGATGCAAGTTATTATGCAAATATGTGTGTGCCTGTATGCAGCTGCAACAGAAAAGCTACCCATAAATAATTCATGTGGCGGCCGCATTTTAAGTGGCCAAAAACCAAAAAAAAACATAAAATTGCACCCACCACTTTGTTCTCGCTGTACTTGTCCAACAGACCCTCACAGTTGTTGAAGACACAGACAGACCAGCAGAGACCATCGGGCAGGGATCGCCATGGCTTGAAATTTGTTTGTATGTATGTATTTACAGGGTATGTATGCAAGTATATACATCTGCATAACAGTGCCTTTGGTAAAAGTGGTTTGGCCGTGTGATAACTCGCTATTGTTTAAGTTCTGAACTATGTATATAGAAAGTCCGATGACTTTCAACTTATTGCCATAAAAATTGCATATTTTACTTGGACTTATTTTTTTATTTTTTTGTTGTTGAATGCGCTGCGCATCCGCCCCAAATATATCCAATTTTCTCTTATTTGCTCTGGTTGACAAGCCCGAAAACTGAATTTGTGTCTTCCGCTGCCCGGAATGGTAACAAGAAAATAAACAAACACAAAAAACAAAAGCATAAAAAATGAATAACAAAAAAAAACAGCTGACTGAAGTACGCCGAGGAGTGCATACTCTTGCGGAACGGAGTCTAGCTTACTTAGTTCCAAATAAAAAAGAGTATTAATTGAAGACAGCGGATTGATATTTAATATGACAGCTATTGGAGCTACCTACACTTTATTTCAAAAATTAATAACCCAGAGGGACTGGGTATAAAACAAAACAAGAGTAAGAGCACTCTAGACGTTAGTTAGACTAGGAGACACCCTGTACGCAATGCATGTGCAAATGAGAAGCAAATATATAACAACAAAAAAGCGCTGCTCAAGAGAGCATGACTAGAAGAAACATATATATTTACATGAAGCGATGACTAGCTGACCTAGATATTACCATATATATAAGACATTATACTGATATGCTATACGTTTGTCTGATTACAGGGTATAACAACCGACAACCCATAAACTGAGGCAGCAAATTTGCAATTATGCTGTTTATTTTTAACTTAAAAATGCAGCGCAGGCAATAGCAATAATTTTGTACAGCATAGAAACGAGTTCGCCACTCGAATTACTTGCAATTGCATAAGCAGACAAAACAAAAAAAAAATAGTGAAAACCAACAATAAAAAACAGGTTATCTAAGCTAGAAACCCAAATTCCAACTGCGATTTTATGTTGAGCTTCGATTATTTATACCCATCCCTCCCCCCTCTCTCTGTCTCCATCACTCACTCACTTGAGCGGTTTTTTGTTTTATTGGTAAACCTCATTAAAGGCAGGCAGCGGCAACGTCAATATCAGCGCTGTTAACGATTGCTCTTAATGGCATTTATGAATGAAAATTGTTAAATGTTTTTGCACAAAACAAATAGCAGTAATGCGAAGCTATACCAACATGACGTATGTGTAATCTGTAAGCATACTAACAGACAGATAGATAGATAGACAAACAGGCAGACGGACAGACATGCAGAAAGGCTTGCTCCGAGACAAAGTGCTAAATAAGCGAGCTATGCAAACCATTTAATAGCGTTTACAACTACAAGCACAAGGAGCCACTGCATGTATGTGATGTGCCTCGACTACAACACACTCCTTAAAGAGCTACAAGCTTTTTTGAATGATTATGTCTACCCACAAATAACTTAATCTTACTTGTAAGTTATTATTATATTTTTTATTTTCTAAGTACAACAGCTTGACTCAGTTTTATTTAATGCTAACCTTCTGATATTAAGGCAGCTAGGTCATTGAATGATAAAGACTCTGTTGAGCTCACAACTGATATGCAGGGTATTCAGATTTCGCACATGCGCGCGATGTTTGTTGCTGTGCTTGGTATTAGAGCAACAATTTGCCGGCATAGTTCAATGAACGCACAAATGAATGCACTCAGTTGCAGCCAGTTGTGGTTGTTTGTTGTTTGTTGTTGTTGCTGTTGCTGTTGTTGCAACTACTGGTTTTGAGATTGTTCTAGTTACGCTGGAAGTAAGATAAAAACTTGGCACAATGTGTGCACTCTCACTCTCACATTGAGAATTAATAACTAGCATACAAGCAAAAGCAATAATCAAAGCGCCCACACTCTAAGCAATAAGAAAAATAATAACTGGCAAATAAGCTTAACTAGAAGATACCCTCTAATCCAAAAATATACAAATAATAATCCACTAAGTATTTTTAATAGAAACCTACAGTTCACAGCTCGTTAGTTGAATTATAATACGATGAAATGATCTCACTTCGAAGAGCAGCTTTAATATCAGCTTTAGCTGTTAGCCATGTTTCATACAAATGTATAGTTCCAATTTGTACAGTTGTGTTTGTGGCAAGCCATTGGATTTGTCGCTGCCATATTTGTTGCAATTTTCCTATTTGCTATTGGCTTTGTTTTCCGGTTTCTTTGCCATTTGCCGGCCAGCGGCTCTTGTTTGTCCCACACATATATATTTTTTTATTTATTTTTTTTTTATCTTGCTGTTGTTATTTTCCAATAAAGTTTGTAGCTTATTTCGCCCTGTGCAGAGTAGAATGCATTTCGACACGCTCAGCTTATGAACACTTTGTAAAATATGACATTTTATTATTTATATAGCTTGTGTGGCTGATTATCAACTAATGCCGAACAGTGTAATAATTTAAGCCTTGGCGCTGACTAACAAATTTATCCCAGCTTCACAGTATTTATTGCCTTTTTGTACTTACTTATTGGTGACAGACAATTGCTTTATTAAAGCCATTGATGAAAACATCTGCTTAGAATCTTTATTTACCTGTAAATAGAACAGAGAGAATGGATATCAATTATAGGTTAGCAGAGAACACAAATCTGTACTTAAAGTGTGTTTGTATAAGAATTAGCTGCGCATTGAATAAGTTTAGCTAATTTTCAATGACCAGAGAATAGCTGCTAGTTCTATATATATAAGTAGATAGATACTAGCTAGCTAGTTATGTATAGAGCTACTAGATATAGATATATATTAAAAATTCTGTGGAGAAATGAAATTTAAAGTGCCATAAGTCATGCCTGGCTAAGTGGCTCTGTCTATGCATGTTGCACAGCAACAAATATAGTTTGCATCTACCATAGATTCAAGGTCAACTAAGTGTTGCCTCGTGAGGATTAAAAGCATATCCTTACAAGCGAGAATGCTGTAGTCGCAACAATGAAGCAGATGAGACTCCATCCAATCTACATTTGTTGGATGTGCATTAGTACTTCTATAATAATTTCAGCATATTTCTAGATACGTACGTAACTTCGCTACCATTTAAACATACTATTTGGCTACGCGCAAAACCAATTCTGATAATATTAAATTTTAGAGACGTACATACGATAAAAATCGTAATCGTAAAATGGGATAATAGAAAATGTAACAAAAAGCATGCCGCAGATGGCCGCGATGCTTGGCTATCGTTATTCTCCTCTATACCACTTCTCTACAAATCGCTTGAGGGCATTCATACTCTCTTTTTTTTTCTTTTATTTATATTTTTTTTTGTTCTAGACCACATTAATCCAAAACCGCTTTTTCTGGTACAGTTGTAAATGCTGCCACAGAATGCAATCGACAAATCGCTTGAGTGTTGCAACAGTTGCAATGTTGCTGATGTTGACGTGGATTCAACGAGGGGACAACAGCAGCTTTAAATGAACCCATTAAAAATGTTACCGACCTTTAGAGTATCTAAGTATATACGCACATACTCTAGATCACCATCAAGAGTCGAGTTAATATGGCCATATTTAACTGCCTGTTCTGACTATAAATATATACGGCTAATCACTTATATTCGGTCCAGGGTATCTGGTCGACTAGGGTAACCTAACTTGTTTTCTTGTTCTTAAATTGATTTGAGTCGACTACTATAATCGTCGGCATTCCCACTCAAGTATCAATTTATTGTTGCCAGAGTGCCACCCGAGCGATCCGCGCAGCCATTCAACGATTCCTTGGACTCTTCTATGCCACTACTTCATATTCCCATAATCGCTGAAGCAATCAACATCTTCAATGGTTGCCTCTCATTCAGTTGGTCAATTGTATGGTTAGTTGTCCATTCGTCCATTCCCCTTGGATTCATTAATTCGCACAAATTAATTGTTACTCGTGCATTTCTTGATGCGCGCTCCAAAGGGCCATTCATTCGTTTTCGGTTTGGTCGAGAGCTAAAACAAAAATCGTGCAGTTCTCGTTTGCCACACCCCTTTTTATCCGACAACCACTAATGACAAATAATAATTGCTTGCAATTTCTTTAATTCCACTTAAGTTTAATTACTGAACTAAACTGGTCTACAGCATTGCTTGCCTTGCGACTCTTAAGCATCCATCTACATATACATATACATAAATATATATACATATACCTATATATATGTATTGAATAAATGGCTTTCATTTCGCGTTGCGTTCCATATTAACCGAATAATGTGTTTCTGTTTCTGGCATGAAGCTATTTGTGCATACTTGAAATATTTTCAGTCAGTCCGAAATTTCGTTATACAGATTGTGGGATTATTGACGTAATTGACAAATTCCAATCAAAATAATAATTTTTTAACCGTGTTTGGAAACGCCTATAAATATAAATTTAAATATAAATAAATATTTAAAAGCTAGCATTTTATATACAATAAAATAAATATAACAGGATAATAATAAATACAAATAAAATTCTTTAAAAAATTAAGTTGCAATTTCAAGGATAGCTGTGACCAATGCAGCTCAGCATGCAGGGAATTTAAAAAATAAATACAAAGAATTTTGTTGAGTGGGATTTTTTTTTAGGATACTGTATAGTTTTACACTATCAGTCGGGAGGCTAAATTTAAGAAGACCTTTTACGGATATGAAGCTCAGTAAATGAATGAATGCACACATATTTTTAAACATTTAAATATTTATATATATATAAATACATATTATTTAGTCTGCGTACGAGGCGAGATAGCTGATTGGCTGAATGAATGCTTTCTGGAATAACTGACTGAGCAGCGTTCAAATTAAATTATGCCATGACGCGACACACACACACACATATGCACACACACACACACACACACACATGTTCATACAAAACATTTTTGGGTTCCCTTCCCCAGACCCTTTGCAAGTATTGTCGACAGCTCAAAGCTAATTGAATTTCTCACTGTCGCTTGCAATTTGCATTATTACATTTTTAGAAGAGCATGTGCGCAACTGAATGTGTTTGTATGTATGTATGTACATACATATATATTTAGTATAAAAATTTTGCTTATTCAAGCGGAAATGAGATAATGAACGGACAACCACACAGCCAGCCAGCTGGCCAAGTATTTAGCTAGTTAGTTGATGACCGAGTGACCTACGCAACGTATAGCTAACCGGAATGCGTTTTTGTCCACTTTTCAATTGAAGCACTTTTAGCAGAGTAGCGTGAATATGGCAAGTATGTATTAGCTCTAGTCGTGAGAGCCCGACTAGAGTGCACTCGTAGCTATACGATATATGTATATACAAATTTGCATTTCGAAAATAAAACTCATAAATTCAATGGAATTTACTTGTTGGGGGTAGTCTATTATATCAACTGATGAGTTCACGAAAAGAATTTGAAGTATCAGTATATAGGCCAAATTAAAATAGAAACGTGTTATTTATGATCTTTAATTTGTTGCAAATTATCTGATAATCTTGTTTTAACCAAAAGCTGTCCGATTGATCGGACCCCGATATATATATATATATATATACTATATATATCTTTAATGTTATATATTATATTATAATAGTGATTGTGCCAAAGTAATGGATATAGTCAAAATTTAAAATAACTTTAAAACAAAACAATCTAAACTATTAGCTAATGCTATTAATGCTAATTTATAATCTATAAACACTGGGATTAGTAATATCAGGTCAAAGAAAACATTATAATACACTTTGGAGAGGGTCTAACAAGAACACGTCACTAGCAACAATACATAGTTACCTTCTATACACTTCCAGATCGGCATGCTCAGACAGACAGACAGACGAACCGTCGGACCGACGAATATGGTTAGATCATAGAGACTTCAGATGCTGATCAATAATTTACACATTTTATTCGCTCGTTGATGTCACCTGCTGCCCCTTACATAAATTTCCACAGCTTTATTGTGCCCTTTTGGTGTGTATTGAATATGCATATGTAAAACCCGTTAAACTGGTCTATTCGCGGGTGATCAACTAGAAGATATCCTGCATCAAGCATTTCTAGTTATTCATAATACTCGTATTGATATTATTCATAACAAGATTATATATACCTATTCAGAGAGAACTTAAAGGGTAAGCTTACCGATCGTACATACTTAATGAATGAAGTCAAAGAAGTCTCTATTCTTTTAATAGGTATTACATACTATACGAGTACATATTTAATGGCTACAAGGCATAAATATTTGTGTTTACAGTTTAGTTTATATCTTAATTCAAATCAACTCCAATACCAGGTCAACAGACTTGAACATATTTGAAAATCATAATTTGAGATGCTTTCTTAAGTCAATGCCGAACACAACAAAAAGCACAGCAGACACACACGCCAAAAAGTGAGAATTAATCGAGATAAGTGCACACAACTGAGAACAGCCCACGTTGAAAAGAGTTAAAGGCAACAGTCAAGATACAAATTACAAAAAGGATTAATAAACAAGCAACAGACAGACAGGCAGACAGACACCAAGAGGATTACACCCACAGACCCATATAGAACAACTATAGTGCTTATTTATGCCACAGAATGCTTCATTATCATCAGTACCTGATACTTGTGAAGAACAGCAGGCAGTCAGGGGAGCTGAGATTGTTGCATTACATGCCGATGCGCAACGCAGCGTGTGCCCCAAACTGCCTGTATTGAAGTGAGGCGCAGACCGCAAGCTGTGCTCAGGCCTCTGTCTCAAAGCTTTAGTGGGATGGGCCCTAATGCTCACATATGCTGCGAGTTAATTACGAATCCAATAAAGCCAAAATGGTGCAGCACTGGCAAATTGAATTTGAACAGGTAGTAGTAGTAGTAATAGTGGTAGTAGGCCAAATATAATTTATATAATTTCTGTAAAGGAAAGTTGAATCGTTAAATTAAGCAAACGTGTGTAACATAGACCAAGATGCAACTGCGATTTGGATAAAATGCGATTTGGATTTAAATTTATTGGGAATTTGAGTCCGATGTAGAAGGGTACATAATCTTACGAATACCTAAGTTAGTAATTCTCCCTTGCTATTAAATGTAATTCAAAAGTTAACAATTTATATTCGATTAATGACCAGCTTTTGATGTTTCATCTGGTCATAATATAGAAATCTAAAAACAAATTATAGATACAAGTAACAAACATTTAAGAGTGCTCTTCGTCGAGTCCGGGTACTGTGCTACATTGTAGGTTAAGACACAGAATATGCTCTTATGCCTTGATTTGTAAAGAAAAATGTTCACGCCCCTATGGCTGAATAAATTTGTGTACATATAAAAACGCTGAAAGCCATCAATAAATTGAGAAAATATTTTTGTGTTCAAATAACCCACACCAACCCGCAATGTAACTGCTCAGGCACATAAATCAACACTAGATTCTGTGAAAATCAAGAAAGAAAGAAAGGAAAAGAAAAAAACATCCACGAAATCGTTGAACATTAGCGAACTTGTCAAGCCACTGCTTGTGAAGCAGCAGGAAGTTAAATATGTATACATATATCTATATATATATTTATAAATGTATATATAATATAACCATGAAAATGTTGTGAAAATTTTGTAAAACAGAAAAATATTAAATACGCTTGCCAACTGTAACTGTGTTTCATAATGGAATAAGCCAATACAAAAATGTGTGAAATAAGGGGAAATGCATACAATATGTGAAGCTGGCAAATTTAATTATGACGATTACTTGGTGCATGGTCTCGATTTGAAGCCACCGGGAGACACAAATGTGAATTTGCATGTCGTTAATCAACTTTGTCAACGCAAAACTTAGCAGTCGACAATCGACTTAAATCAACAGCACAAGAGTCTGAATATGCTTTCGCACCCGGAATGAAAACTAGGGATTTGGTTAAGGCAAAAGGAATTGGGTTTTGGGTTTTTGGGGATGAACAACATGCTAAATAACAAAAAAAAAAACTCCAAAAATATGCCTTTTGACAGCTTGCAAAACTTTTGCATGACATTTATCATTGTCGCATAACAAATGAGCGACAGCAGCAGCCGCAACAGCAAAAGCAACAACAATGACAAGAAAGAGTCAGGGCTCTCCTCCTACTCAATGTTTTGGCCATCTACACACAAACACACCCACTGAAACACACCAACGACAATATACACACAAAACATTTAAGTTTCTACCCTTTTTTAACTCACTTTTTGGATCCGGGCCCCAGCCCTGAATTTTAGCAAAAGTTATATATAGTTTTTCTGTGTCCAGATTTCGAATTATCTGCGATACACATTGCAAAAGTTGATATGTTTTATTCAATGTTATTTATTACATCTTGTCCATGTGTTTTACTCCATAAAGCACATATTTCAAGATAAGAAAGATGGGGTTAAGACGCGTTTACTTCACTTCCTTCACTTGCTGCAGACCTTATGGTTAAAAATATGACCCGTGGCACATAAATGTGTAAGATAAATGCGATTTTTACTTTGCAAGCCAGATGTCAAGCTGGGCAGGGGCACGAGGTCTAAGAAACAAATGAATTGCATTGGAATACTGGATTACAAACCTGCCACATGTTGCAAAATGTAATGTCCTATAAATATGATCTTTATGAACTCGAATTAACGAGGAAAATTAGTTCTAGTAAGTGCTAAATGATATATTATATCATCACTATATTCTTCGCCATAACTTCAACCGATATCTTTCTGTGTCGGAATACTTCAAGTCTTTTCCACACACCCATCAAGCAAAGGCATTTATTTCCAAAACGTGATGACAAATGCATTACGAACAGGAAGGTTTAGCAACCAAACTGGGTGTTCCTCATATACGCTTAGCAACACTTGTATATATTAATTATTATAATTATAACATTAGGACCCCAGCGGCGTGTATTTCAGCTTACATTAAATGCCACCAGCGAACGCTAATTGGAATTTTAGTTTAGACTGACACGCGAATGACTTAATTTCCCAAAAAAACATGTATATTTTTCGCAGAAAAAGCAGTTTTAGAAAAGTTTCTGGGTGAAAGACCTCTAGCAGTTTTATGTCGCTTTAATTTGATGCATACAATCAAGATTTTAGCTGCAATTATTATGTTTGTGTAGATTTGATTAGATAAAGCACAAATAAATGTGGCAATTTAAGAATATGTCAAAAGCTTACCAAAGCATGCAAGAATGCCTTATTTTCATGGTGCTGTGCTTGCCTGCCTTCGACATTGGATAATGGTATCACAAAATCAAAAAATAACCTTCAACGTCAATACTTGGACGTAATGTGTAATGTGTAAAAATATAAAAATATGTATATAAGCAATTTTCACTACTACAACTTCTTTGAAAGTGAAGTTCTTACATTTTGCAGCGTCAAATAACATTTTTTATCAATTTCGTCTAACAAGATGAACAAGACAAGACACATTTCAAGTAACATAATTAAATAAATTTCGTGGCAAAAACGTAGATTTTATTGTTGTAGAATCATTAAATCAACAAATAGACAAATATTAGATCCAGTAGACCAAAAAAAATTCATTCAAAGGCTAAACGCAGGCCGATCGTATTTTTAGCTTTATCTGTATAAAAAATTCATTATCAAATCGCAGCTGAACTAATTAAATGTATTCTCGTCTTGTCTACACAACTTGTTTAATAATTAAATAATATTGGTAAAGAGTAACAAGTCCGTTGTTAACCTATCGTCTGTGGCATTGACCAAATTTAGTCTACCCTAATTGATTCAAGTGCTTATCGCGCTAGACCATGTTCTCTTGCTTTAAACACATATATACTTATATATGTATTTATATATATATATATACATGTACATATTTATATATGTATATCTTATCAGGCGAGTTGGGTGCAAACTTTGTTGTGTCAACGCGATATTAGCTTCGCTCACTTTGTGTGTAGATATTGTTTTGTTAGCTTCTTTTGTTTTCTTTCAGCTGCTTTGCGTTGTTTATTTTTGGCTGGCCGTTAACGGAATGTTTTTTTTTTCTTTTCTTGATTCGTTTTTTTTTTATAGTTGGTCAACAAACTTAACTAATATCAATTAATTAAAAGCGAAACGTTGCTCAGAGTGGTACGCATTTGGCTGGGGAGTCAAACCGAGTCGAGTCGAGTTGGGTACAAAGATAATAATATTAAATATTAAATGCCAATAACTGAAGATGCGTACAGCATTAAATATTGATGGGAGTTCTGCTCAGCAGTAAACTGCTCATTTCAAATGCAACCGAAAATTGATGTCGCAGCGTGTCGCAGCGCATTAGGAAATGGACAACGCTACCTTTTGGGTTAATGGCTGGGAATGCCAAGTAAGATTCTCATTCTCATTCCCCTTCCCATTCCCGTTGTCATTCTCATTCCCGTTCTCATTCTCATTCTCATTTCAAACTCTCAACACGCGCGCACCCACTCGCAAAATATTCATGTGCTCTGGAGTCACGTCAGAGCCGACTTTTTATGATGTTGCAGCGGAAGATGCTGTGGCATATGGATGTAAGTATATGGAAGTAAAAAAAATAAAATAAAAATAATAACATTTTAACCGACTACTTTTAATCGTTTCGTTTTCGTCGCGTATACGCAATGTGAAGCCTGTCGCTTTTCGTCTAATTTATGTTTTTACAGCAGCGTCGTCATGTCAATCATATAAAATGGTCCAACGTACTTTTTTTTGACATCGCCTGGCAGGCAGCCATGGCAACTCAGCCCAACTCACCCCTTTTCGTGGCAAGCACGCCAAATATATGCTAAGAACTGAGCAAATCGCATTATTTTTTTTTACCAACAAGTTTGCAGCCCCGAAAAAAGCGTTGCAGAAAACTTTAAGCAGAGCCTGTTTACATGTTGGTTATGCTTTTTAAGTACTGACATGACAGGCTTATCAAAGAACCCCATTTGACATCTGAAGACTTTCCTCGAGTTCATTATGGCTGTAATGGACATAATTGAGGTTGAAAATTGCATGAGATGCATCAGAAAATTGAAGGATAATTACAATTTTTGAAACGATAAAAATTAACATTTAAAACTGACTGAGTAGATTGACTAGAAATAAACAGACAGACAGGCAGGTCAAGAATATATGCATATATGCCTAAATGGGCTCGAAACCGTCTCCTTTTATCCGTGTCAAGCTTCATAGCAATATTGTAATACCGTCGACAAGGGCATATAAGTGGTTTCCTTGCTTGCCTGACACTCGCTTGACGAAAATTCAATTTGAGAACACAGAACAAGAAAAAGGGGAAAAGAAAAATGGAAATGAAAAGAGAATTTATAAAAACAAAGAAAACGTAATTGAAAGGCACAGTCAACAAATAGAGCAACATTTCAGCAGCCAAAGCAACAGTGACAGCAAAATGCCAGCAGCTCTCAGCTCTCAGCGGAGCACAAGGCACAAAGCACCACAGCAGGAGCAGAAGCTGCCGCAGCAGCAACCGGCAAAGTTACGATACCTAAAACTGGCTACGCACCAACAAAATGGCGGCTGTTTAAACAGAAATCGAACAAGGAGGCGTCGCCGCAACGTTGCTGTTGAACGTGCAACATAAGCCAGCAACTGCAGCAACACAAGCCGTTAGACGCTGCCTTCAACACTAGGTTTCGCTTTTTATATATACTATTTTGGCCATTATGTGTAAGCCCCCACCGCTTGCCCACCTCCCCTATCACATCGCCACTCCAAAAAGTGTCCTTGTTTGCCTGTTATGTTTTTTAACGTTACGTAAATTGCGTAAATTGTGTGCATTTTATTATGCTACACTTCTTGCTGCCACGCATCTTCCACCATTTTGCCACACCATACTTAACTCTTTATAAAACATTTTGCTAGACTCCCTGTTGCTGTTGCTGTTGTTGTTTACTGTCAACTTGCTGAAAATGTCTTCATCCCTTTATGTGGTGCGAAGTGTTTTTTGACTTCCATTGAATTATGTGTGTGCACTTTTACAACAGCTTCACTTCAGATTCACAAAATATTCTCTTTTTACTTTGCATACTTTTGGAATTTTCAAATGAAGTGCACTTGATTCCAAACTTCACACACATCTATTATTTAAGATATTTTTCGCTATATTCTTCCCTCTTACTCAATTTATGGTTATTTTGTGGGATTAAGGAACACACACTGCTAAGAGTTAAGATTAAACATACGTTATTAAACATGAAGAATGTATGATGAAAGAACTTGAAAGAGATAAGCACAAGCTTGATGCTAAATATGAATATATATTAATATATATTATATAATATTTTATTTTACAATAAAAGAAAATCAAAACAAAATGTTGCACTTTTAAATGAATACGACTGGCAATACCAAATAATGTGTGCTGCAATTATTATTCCATTTAAGCAATAACTCAATTTTCTACAAATGCTTTTTTAAGCTCGCTTTCAAAAACTCACACAAAAATAAAACTCAAATTGAGGTATTCCAATTGCGATCATACGATGTAGGCTTGTATGCCAAATACTAAATTCCCAATTCGTGGCACGTTCAACAAATACTACTTTGCTGCCAGACATAAATACAAATACAAAAATAATATTTACCAAATTTGCATATACTCGTACATATTTTCTAGATGTGTCACGCTTATATTTTAACTGTGTTTAACATTGAGCACTTTCCTTTTATGTTCACTTTTTTATCTACTGAATCGTCAAATATTTAAATGTCGACTAATATCAGTGGGCACAGTGGGAAATTGAAAACATAAAAAATAAAATTTAAAACTCTCCTAAATTGATACAATATTTTATTTGCACATTTTCTAAATAAAAGAGTTTATAAATAAATATTCAATTAGTATTTTTCCGAAACCCAAATTCGATGACATTGCAGTTTACATGGAGTCCTTTAAAAAAAAAGCATCCAACGAGGATTTTGGATTTTGATTTATTTGCAAGGCAAACGGGTTAATTACAACACATTGTGGCTGTAACATCACCACACACCGTATCTGTGTGTGTGTTTGTGTGTGCGTGTAAGCTGGCGTGTGGCAGCTAAATCGGCTGGCAACAGCACTGGCAAAACAGGATTTAGTAGGCACAATTGTTGCTGGTACATGATGATGCAACAACATGGGGCAGGGACACACCTATCGAGTACAGCATGACGTAGGCGTTCAGTGGGCTTGGCCCCAATGACATGCAAAATGAAACAACGACAAAATCAAGTGGGAGCACTATAATCGAGATTAAGCGACTAGGATATATACTATACCTTCGTAATCGGTTGTGAATATGCTTAAACGGCTTTTGAAATAGTGAAAATGCAACGCTTTCAAAGCAAACATTTACCAAGCTGAACGCACTTTGTTTTGATTAGCTAAACACAAATTGGAGAAACACGTTTCTTCATTGCCTTATACTGGCCAGACAACAACAACAGTATGAATAGAGAGAAGCTTGAAGAGACACGCAGCCAGAGTCACAGCAACAAGCACTTAACACAAACACGAAAAGGGCTAAACAAGCAAACATGCCTCTGAGTGAGAAAAATCAATAGTAACTACTCTTTTCAAACATGTCTTACAAATGCTGCTGTCTGCCAGCTGGCCCACAAACACTGAACAATGAGTAGTGTACAAGTGATCTACAAAACTTGACAAGAATCGGGGACAAATTGGAAATTAGACTCAAAAAAAATCATGCACTTATATGATGAATAATTTTAAAAATTTAAGCAGCGTTTGGATTAGATTCTAAAAAGTATAAAATATATATCAGGGAATTTTTTTTTTTTTGTGTTAATATGTACGATTATTATTATTAATGCAACTAAGTAAAAATACTTATGATCTGTTTTTTCTTCATAATTTCAATTATTTCAATTTTTATATGCCTCAAAAATCATCACACAATATTTCAGTAATCAGTCAGCCAACACAACAACTGTGATTTAGAAACTCACAATTTTAACGTAGAAAGATCTAAAAAAAACTTTAATTTACTGCACAATATGTGTATAAATAATGCAAAGAAGCCAAACAAGGCTTTGATATTGTGCCTCTGTAGCTTAGCAATTATTCTAAAGTTGGCCATCCTTGCTATGGAATTCGTGGTGTGAGCTTACCCAAAATGAAGCGATAAATGTCAAATGGGGATAAAACGTAATTTACCTGCAAAAGAGAAACAATGAAAAAGCATTTAATTAGGGTTGAAGTTGTAATATATTTAATATGGATTCATATATATTTAAAAAAGTAAATATTAAATAAAAGTAAGCAAATGAACTATAGGATATGCAATGCGATTTATCAACTATATGTTATATAGACTAGAAATCTACCGATTGATCGTTCCAAGGATCCAGTGGCGTACACCGTGGAGAGCATATAGTTAAATCTTCTTGCAGATACTGCTAACTTAGTTCTTTTTAATGTTTCTGCTTTCACTCTGATGGTCTGTCGCCTTTTTATCTTTTACATTAGTTTAAATAACTTGACAACTCACTTTACTAAACACAACACAGAAATGGATTCAAAGCGTGGAAGAAGAAAAAAAATGGCAAATAAAAAAAAAGCATTGGCCCAAATTGAAGTCGTACATCGTTGCCATTGAAATCTTAATTAAAATCAAGGCGCAAGCAACTCATTTAAAGCTGACCACTTTGACTGGTGGAGGTGCTTAGGTTTTATTTGAAACTTTGTGCAACTTTGCTATGCATTTTGTGTTAAATTTTAATGGGCCTTCGATGAATAGCAAATTTGGAAAAGTGTCAAAAGATGTTCACCTTTTTGCCCTTTTTACCTGCTAATATATCTATATATACTGATAAATGATTAATGTTCATTCGCAGCTAAGCATATTATTGGTTTCCGAAAACAGGGATGAGATTGGAAAAGATTCTGTTTTGGAATCGTTTAAATTAACTAAATTGAACTTTAGTCATCGTGAGTTTCAGAAATTTTTGTTATCTATTATCGACAAATGACAGTGTGAGGTTTTAAATATTTACGAAATGTTGATTTAAGAAAATAAGCATTCGATTTCGTCTTTAACAAACTTGTGTAAGCTTAAATATCCATATTCCCCTATATGTCAGTTTGCCTTAGCTAAATGACACATAAAAGTCAAAGGCACAGCTTTGGTTTTTGTGGATTGCAAGCGCATTTGATTAATGAAAAATGCTCTCTGTGTTTCTGTCTACCGTAGCAATCTAAACATCTCAAAGTGTAGTGTAATCCTCTACTCTCTGTCCGAGTTCAACTTCAGAGTATATATGTAACCTTTAACTGGACTTGTAGCTGGTTGTGCAGCATCATTAATTACAAAAACCAATAAAAGTATTGGACAGCGACGGGCTAGTCCCAAATAAGTTGTCATCATTAGTTACATTTACCAACACAATTTCCGCCCAAAGAATCCTAAGTAATGATAGTCCAGAGAAAAAAATGTACACAGGCAACTTCAACAAATTGCCAAGTATTGATGAGTTATTGGTAATGAGTTCGCTTGTAACACAGAACAAAAAATTCCGCTTAAGGCGAGTCTACTTTTGTCAAACAAAAAAAAAAAACCAAAAAAAAAAACACTCAACGGAATAGAATCGGAAGTAAAATACTATTCACATTTCAGTTGGTTAAATGGCTGGTAAGCATATCAACGGATTTCATTATGATATATACCCAAATACACACACACACACAAACACTCACACACTCAAATCTAAAAGGCAATCTGTATTAAGGTGGCGTAGTCATTAATCATTATCATATAAACATCAATTGGCGTTTAAAGTGCACAGAAAGCGGCACGCAACAGCAGCAGCAGCAGCCAGTGTCTGCCCCCTGTGAGAACTTCTTGCCCCCTGTTGTTGATTGGCCATTGAATTGCCAGTGAATCGAAACATCGAAAAAAAGCAGCACAAATTTGAAATTGAATTTTCCGTAAATGAAAGTATTTAAAGATAGATACAAGTGTAAACCCATCGAATCATTCAGTAAATCAAGCGTATACAGCAACAAAATCAAGTAATCCGTAAATTAAATGTTCAGTTTTGCTGTCTAAAATACGGTACATCTGATTTTTCTTTCCTTCTCTGGGCCTATTTTGGCAACAACAGCAACACATCACTTAGTCTCTCCATAATATAATGGGCGAGAAAGCAATTTGGAATACCCGTGTAGACTGAATTCGAATTGACGAAATTTTAAATTTTACCATAAATTTCGAAAGCCGAGCCAGTCCATGAAAGAGTAATAGAATAATACACAAATTGAGTAATGTTGGTTTGGATGATAAAGTATCCTGATCTTTTAGATCTTAGAAGCACCATAAAACACATATTGGGTAAGTTTACTTTGAATAGCTTGTTAAGCAAACAATTTTGTTTCTGTATTTGGTGGTCGCTTTCGCATCAGCACGAGAGAGAGACATTTTTTCCAGCACACAAAAGATTAAAGCCCAGCTCAGATAACCAAGAAAGAAGTTATTTTTTAAGCCTTCGAATTGATAAATAACAGTGGCATTTTTTCCGGTATTGCATATGAACAAACGCAGCAGGGCAACAAGGGGAAGCATGCTGCTTAATACATAAATGTTGAGTTGAGCGGCATTTAAAATGGTTTTCGAATTTGCTGTACAATCTCCAAACACAATTCTAGTATCTTCGAGCAACCCAAGCATCTATGACGAGAGCAGTCGATAGAGTAAATTTAGCTACACTTCCATTTGTGATATGGCACTCAGTATTCAATATAAGGGTGCGTACAAAGTAAGTGCATTTTTAGACCTCCTTATTTACATTGAAATGTTATTTGTATTTGAGAAAAGTGAATTTTTATACTTTATTTGATGATGGGCTCACTGAAGTAGAATCATTCGTGTCAGCTTAATTGGAGCATTTCTTAATTTTTTTTTAAATTTTAAATATTATTTATTCATTAACTTTAAATTTATATTTATATTATGTAAAAACTGTCAATTGTTTTCAATCCACATGAAACACATTAAAAAAATAGAAAAAAATAATATTCCCCTAGTATTTCTTATATTTTTGAGCAGAAGATTTCTTAAGTGGTGCTGTAAATATAAATTTAAACCAAGATAAATCAATTTGCAATTAGAAATATAAGACGTGAACACTTCGTATAAGTCCCATTGATATTTTAGCGTTTACACAAAAACACACACACACACACCCGCAAACACACACCCTTCTGAATAGAAGTGCTACTGCTCTGTGGGAATTTTTTCAATTTCTTTAATGCAATTTAGGGGGACTAAAAGCGTTGAGTCAATTGATGCACTTAGGCGCAAGATTTCGAGAATACATAAAAGGTTCAGGGGCAGCGGACCAACAGCTCAACAGACAGACACAGTGGCATGTGTAAATTGACTTTGGGGCACGCCCCTGTGCCCAGCGAACAGTGTGAACAGTGTGTGTGTGAAGCCGAAAGTTTGTCATGATGGGGCGACAAGCCCAAAATATGTGGAAATTAACATTGAGGGTTGCCACTATTTCTGCTTTCAAAATACAATTCCCAGGCAGAGGCAGAGCCAACAGACACCAACAATGCACATTTTTGTGCCCGATCTTTGGACTTGGTCTTGGTGTTATATTCATCCCAAAATGATGTTTGAATGGGTGATTAACATATGGTAAGGGCAAGTGTGTTTACTTTGTTGCTGCTCAGTTTCTCTGTTCTACGCCTTCGAGAAATGATTATTTCAAATGGGGCGTGGAGAGTTGAAAAACAAAGCGCACCAATCTCAAATTCATGTGCCGTATCAAAATAAAGTATTTTTTACAGCGAGATTTATATATAAAGAGGAACCCAGCCTTGACTTTAGTGTGACTGAATCAGCAGCTCTGATTCAGCTCAAGGAGTCATCGTCATCGTCATCGCCTTTGCATTGAAACATATCAGAAAACACAGGAAGTATATCCATAGTGGTCCTGCGCTATCTTAATTTTCGAATAGCCTTCGGTGTGGCACGCCCTTATCATTTAGCTGACAGCCCGGGCGCATGCAACAAATGTAAACATCCATTAAAAGTATTGAGTAATTACATATCGCCAGTATTTTAGAGGCCTGCACAAATGTCAGCACAGCAGGCGCTAAATGTGAACAGCCGGGTTCGTCATTCAATTCGAATGTGGGTAGATTGGTTGGTGCCAGCACAAATCGCTTCCAAGAGAAAATTACACACAGAAAAAAAAGATAGTTCTTAAACGAAAATCGCTCTCATATCTAAAAAAAATTATCGTTTTTAGAACAAATTTGTATGAATGCGAAAGCAACTGTCCTAAAATTAGAAAGGCATTTTATCTATTTTCAGAAATTTATTTACTATCAATAGAAAATATGTCTACAAAGTAGAAATGCAAACACTTATTTTTAGTATAAATCCTTTCTAAAATTCAAAAAATAATAATCTACTTTTGCTCTCGCCGCAAAAGCGTTACTTTTTTTTTAAATGAAATTAAATTTAAATGGTTGTAAGATATTAATGATTAATAATTTCTAATTTGATCAGCAATAAAGCCTATCTATTTATATTTCTTACAAACTCTAGCTAAATGTACTCTAGAATTACGAGAAGAGTAACGCTAGTTTTTAGAAAGAACAGCGCAACCCTTGTTCTAAACATGGCCACTGAATAATAAGTTGACCTAAGTTTGTCGATAAGGGTAGAGGACTTTCTAAAATGCAGCACAATTTTCTACTGAGTACATATGGCAATAGACAAAGTTTAATTCTCTATAAATTATTTTTTTTGGTTGCCGGAAGCCAATTACAATCGCCTTCATAGGAAAAGTGATTTGTGTTATCTACAAATTTTGTGGACATTCACTTCGAATAGTTATGCAAGCGACAGCTTATCATCACCAGCAGCCGCAAACGAGGCAACTGTCAACCGTTTCAATATGCGTAGCTGTTGTGCCACCATGCCATCATGCCACCATGCCACATGCCACATGCCACATCACACAGTGAATATGCCCCTTTTTCTTTCTATGGCTGACACACATTTCTCGTTCACATTTTTACTTTTGCCGCTTTTGTAGTTCGCCACCCTAGCGAATAAGGACAAGCCGTAGAGCTGGGGGCGCCACTGATTCGACGACTAAACACAATCCATTCCATTCCACTCCAATCCAACCCATGCCATCCCATCCAGCCACCCACAAAATCAGGCAACGAGGCTCGATACTCGTTTAGCATTCCAAGTACGACGCACTTACTTTCTGATAAATAATGTACACGACATGTACATAAATACATACATACATACATACATACATATGTAGCATGTATGATTGTGTGCAACTGTGCGTGTCATTTGGGGTTTGGTTGTTGTATGTGGAAAATTAAACAAAATGGCAAGTGTGCAAAATTTAGAATACAAAATTCAACATTTTTTACACGAATTGTTCAAGGGGATGGAAAAAAAAAACCAAAAAAAACCAAAAAAAAAGTTTTGTTTTGTTTTGAGGGTTGGTCCGATTCGCCTATTTTTATTTTTGCACAAACATTTCCACAAGACGCGCGCAAAAGTGTTGTTTGCTTAGGGAAATGGAAATGGAAAACAATTTATATTTATTTACAATTTACATACAAATAAAACAGTAAGTGTGCAATTGGCTGTGCCACAATAAAATGTTCTATTTGTCCTTTCTTTTTTTTTCTCTTTTTTTGTTGTTGTTTAGCTGCTGCTGTTGCTGCACTGCTCTGCTCCAGCTTTGCCTGTCGCTCACCCAAGCAGACACACATTGTTTCTGTCTGTGGCGCCTGAAAATGAGCAAATTAATTGACTAGACGAATTGGGCTTTAATATATATTTTTATGCAAAAGGATCAGTTGCTGAGGAGATCGCTCTCCATGCGACGCCTCCGCGCCTTGGCAACCAAACGTGCGCAACAAGACACAGCCAACTGAAATGTAATTAATATGAAACATCTATCTACTCATTACCAGGAGACTTTATCAAACAACGAAAATCTTTAACACAGTAAAAGGAGGAAGAAAACAAGCAAAATAAACATTGTCGATGATGGCTGATGAAGTTCCCTTACCCCATAGGATGAATGGTTAGATGGATGGATACAACTCCTGCCTCCACGCAATGAAAACAGTGGTAGCTGCAAGCTTGATTTATGACTCTAATAAATACGAGTTTATCAGATAGCAACCGATGCCTACATAATTGTACAACCAATTAGGAACGCGTATAGCTCCAGCCCAAAGCATAAAAGCCAAACAAATGTCTCAGCATCAAATCACAAAGCACGCATATCCCTCAATTGGCAGTAGCAAAATCTGTTTGTGTCTCCAGACGAAGGAAACACTTGGAAATATACGAGAAAAAAATGTCTGAATATATAAAATACTATTAAAACTTCAACAGCTTTCAACTATGAAACAATAAAAACAAAATTTAAAAAGGAGAAATGCATTTTCTTAATTTTAGCTGTTGTTTAATAGAAATATGAATTATCACAAAAACTCATGTGAAACATTTGTGCAACACAAATAAACAACAAACACTCGCAACTAAATATATTCGTCTATACTTAAGAAAAATCCAAAATGGAATTAAGAAAAGGAAAATACAGATTTTTAGATCTGTATATACAGATTTTAATCTGTCTCAATTATAAGGCGAGTGATCCTGGGCAGCAAAAACATGGCGACTTTCTAATTTTTCTGAGCGGCTCTTTTTCTGAGTGTACTTGAGCACTCGCAGAAAGATTTTATCAGCCGCTCGCTGAGGTCCAGTCTTGGGTTGGTATTGGATGTATCGTATAATTTTAGGGGATGCCTGGCTGAGACTGGCCACGGACGTGTGCGAAATGTGTGACGTACCACCAGCTGTGCAAAAAGTGTTGCACGGGGCTAGTTTGTGGTGTGTTTTCGGTGCACTAATGTATACGGATAACTGTCAGCCGGTCAAGCTTATAGTTAAGGTAGTACACAACACGTTGAGTGTGCAAAGGTTTTACCTCATTATTCGATGACTTTAAACACTGAAGGGAAACCGCAGCCTTGGCTTATGCTGAGGCTGTTCAAAACTTTGGCTAGCAAGTTGCAGTAACTTTAGAATGCTTGTAGCAAACATTTAATCGTCGGAACTTTGATATGATGGCAGCTGCAACTAAATGTGGACTTCGCCGGGCCATTAAGATTAGCTGATTGGGTTTTGTGAACGATCAAGTAAAGGAACTAACTCTATATAGATGTATGTGTGCTTATGTGTGAAGACACACATTTTAGCATTTCAAATTATGTGTAAAACTCGCAAGGCAGCCACATCAACTACTATTGTATAAGGGACGTGACACACACAGACAAGCACACACACTCACACACTTTGATAGTGTGTATGTGAACTCGCACATTTGATGATTAATTGCAGGCAACATGATAAATGATTGAGGGTAATAGGAGTAGCATCGGCAACGCCACGTAGTGCAGAGAAGCTAAACGCAGCCACTTGGACTATCATGTGAGCTAGAAATTGGCCGAGGGGGTGACAGGGCTACGGGGGTGTTCCTCTTCCGCAAGGAAGTGGCTGCGGCAGTGGCAGTGGCAGTGGCTGTTCGAGGATTGTGTCTGGTTGTTGGGCGCTGAGTTGCCTGCAAAGCATTTAAAGCATACAGTCGCTTGGTCCTCACGTTTGGGCCACGTTGAGCATATATATATATATATATATATATATATACATATATATTTTGAGCAATTGCACGTATTTCGGATTGCTTTCCCTTTGTTGCTTGCCTCTAGTATTTTTCAAAAGAGAAAAAAAACCAAGCACTTGCTTCACTGCCAAAAGGAATGCGTTGGCGACGTGTTAGTCAATGAAGTGGGTGGAATTGTAGTTGTGGCTGCTCTTGGCTTATTACCGCTACGCATGTGTATGTCTGTGTGTGTGTATGAGTGTATGTCACAGGATATGTGTGTGCATCTGTCTTCATGAATTTAGCAGTGCCGCATTTTTTGCTCCCCTATTTTGTTTTATTTCTTTTCTGCTATTTTTTCTTACTTCGTTTTTTTTTTTTTTGGTTTGGTTTGCTACGTGCCTTTTTGAGTTTGTTACGTTTTTGTGTGTTAAACGTTAACTGCTGATTGCATATTGTGTGCATCGTTGGTTGGATGGTGCGGCGGGATGGTTGGTTGGAGGGAGAGTGTCGGGCATAGATCTGGGTAGTCGAAAGACCCAGTCAGCTATCGGTCTGATTTCCCCACTTGTCTGCGCAAATTGGAAAATAATCCAATATATCATTTGTGCATTTCGTGCTCAATTAATCTCTAAGGATAAATGTATGTATTTGAATATATACATGTATATATGTATTTATTCAGATATTACAATAATTCTGTATACATTCAAAATAGTCCATCAGGTGTTAAAGTAATTCGTTATTGTTGATAATGATTTCTAAACATTTCGAATTTATTACAAACAAAATAAACAACATTTTTGCAGCAACGGTTTCCACAACATTTGATGCTTTCTTTAATATCATTCTCCGGCATTAGCTTTTCTGAAATCGTTAGTTTTATTTGATAACCTCTGATTCTGGGTCTATGTGCCTAAGAAATATATTTTTTGTATTTTTATTTATATTTATATATATACGAGTATATAGATATATTATACATATTACAATTTACACAACTTGTATAGTTGACTTTTATGGCATTATGTTTGCAGATGTTTGTTAAGCGAAAATAGTACAATTTTAAAGGCTGATTATTGTTGTTAGTGAAAAGAGAGATGGGCTGTAAACGCCACGATTTAATGCTCGTTTAGTAAGTGAAAATCATAATTTCACAGCAATATCTGAGAGCTGCAGATGTTTCTTTACATACGGATAGAGATATAAATTTAGCATGGTTTGTTTATCTTTGCCACAGCTGTCTGAAATTGCAGACAAGTGTCCGAAACAAATGACGCCGTCCACATGACGCAGCATTTACATACACACACACACACACACAGATAGTGAAATGGGAGAGTGAGAACACAAACAATTTCAATAAAACACAAACAGAGCACAAAAACACAAACGGAAACACCCGGAAGTCAACGGGAAATAAGCAAAACATCCGTCGCATATAGTATATATATTTATATAGTACATATTAATTACAGCGTTGCGCCCTTCTGGCATTCGATATTTGAAATGTTTTATTTTTTGTTCTGTTACTTTTCGGGCCACTTGTCTGACATATTTTCAAGCAACAAGCTTCCTTAATTATTCGGCAATTTAAACTTTACAGCCGCCAGCAAGAAGAAACCCAGCAAAAAACTTTTAAAGTGTTATAAATAAATAATAATAGGCAATTCAAAGTTGCGCAAAAAAAAATGCTACAGATGAAGGAAAACTTGTTAAGTTGTTTAAATCAAACAAGTGGATTGTGAAAAGCTGAACTTGGTTGCAAGCTGCATAAAAGTGGAAAGTTTAACTTCAGCAATTCCAACAAGCTTAAAAATATGCTAAGATTGTTAATATCTACTGAAATTTTTGTAATACAATTATGTGTGTATCTGTAAAAAAAAAAAAAAAACACTAAAAATCATTTATTGAAATTGTTGGAATTTGTGTTCAGTATTTTGATTTTTCCATGTGTGAAATAGTTGAGATTTCAATCAGGCATATTTGCTTAAATAAATAAACACCACATAAATCGCCCAAGTTGTTTAAACAATGTTGCGTACACTCAGCAAAAATATTAGAAATCGCCATAAAATATTATATTTATAAAGAGGTAGGTTATGTCTTTCTAAAAACCAGGGATTTCCAATAATTAATTTCAATTTAAGAATATATATTTCGGGAAAAATAGAAATATAAAAGGAAAATGTTCAATATATTTTGAAATAATGTCTAAAAACAATTGGTTTTTCCTCTTCATAAATTTCAGAGCGATATTATGTTCGAGTGTATGTGCTTACACAAAGTAAACGAGTTTGGGGGATAAACTAAGCCAGCGTGTTATAATTGGATCCATTTAAGTTAATGGATGGAGGCTTGCTCAAAGCACATCAAAGCGGATTGTGTCGTCTTAGCCAGAGGAAGATGAAGTATCCTAGGAAAATATGTCTTAAGCTCAAACGACATAGAAAACCCCATCAGCATCAGCTCAAGATTCGGGGTTAATGAAAGAGTTATAGGGTCAGAACACAATAGATCAAACTAGGTCGCAGTGAACGAAGCTACCCTGTAATAATAATAATAATAATAATAATAATAATAATAATAATAATAATAATAATAATAATAACAATAATAATAATAATAATAATAATAATAATAATAATAATAATAATAATAATAATAACAATAAGATGTTAATATATTTAGTTGTGTTTCTGCCATGCAACACTCTTATTCTTATTGAAACAGTAACTGCCTTTTTTTCGCAGAACGTCAACGTCGCTGAAGCATTCAAAATATGCGTCACATGATGATAAGCCAGCCGTCAACTCAGCATTTTTGATAATAAATGCAAACAAAAGTAAAAAATAATATTTAAAAAAAAACGCGAAATCAGCTGGTGCTCTTGATAAGTCAGAGCTTTGTTAGTCGCTGTTTATCAAAAAATAAAATAATGTATAAGACAGAAATACATTTTTCACATAAACACGTCTGTTAAGTGTTTGCTTGTGCGTGCATATTTGTATACATATTATTTAATACCAAATTTCAAATGTATTCGCAAAAAATACATACTATTTGTACATATATATATGTATGAATATGTATACACTCAGATGATAATCGACTGCGGCGGAGACTGCTAATTTATGGCCGCATCTACATATATATATATATATATATATACATATATATATATATTTCTTTTCTATTCGTATTGCAGAAATATATTTATATGAAATATATTCATTTATACATATGCTGTGTATAAAATGTGTATTATATATGTTTGTGTGCATTCGCCTTTTAATGATAGCTGTTTAATTTCAGTGCTTCAGATGTGGGCAAACATAACGTCTACAGTTCATTTATTTGTTTTTTATTGACCCAACTTGACTAAACAAAAGTGGCCAAAACAGCAAGAATCTATTTTGGGGTTTCTTCTGATTGTGTCTAATTAAAATTGGTAAATTATTTATTGACTTCTTCTCTTTCCAACCAGCAGTTGCGCAACTAGTTTGTTGTTTGTTTAAAGCCCACCCGCAAGTCATGCATAAGTCTGCAGGCAAAAACGTTTAAGTCCAAGATAAAACAGCACAACTAAGGCCTTTAATACTGGCAAAAAAAATCCGAACAAAATATTGCTATGACGTCAATTATACAAATATACATATATATGTGATAAACGAACGGACATATTTTGATCCAATCGAATTTGCTCGTAATGAGTAAATCATTCGATATATATATATATATATATATATATATATATATATATATATATATATATTAAACAGAAATATTACTTGAAATCTAATCGTAGCAAGCAGAATTATATTGCTTAGATTTAAATATAGAATACTTGTGGATTATAAAACTAAAGTCTGGCTGTTCTTGTAGGAAAAATCGTTCAATTTTTAAATTTATTGTGGAATTTAGATGTGAGAAATTCGAATCCAGTCCACAATGGGTATCTAATCAGAATTGCCTGAGCTAGCCGCTACTTTTATTTTGTTTACTTTCTAATCAATCAAAAAAAAAATGAAATGCAAACCGTATTATCAATCGTGCAAGATGATTTATTAATGTTTTTAATTGAGACACACTCAATCTCAATGAGGACAGATGGGTCCCACTCACCTGTTGCCATTGATCCTCGATCGATGTCTGTGATGAGAAATAGCCCGTTGTGCAGATGCGCTCCAGTTCGCTGAATATATTCCCGCTCGGTAGTACATCCATCTCGAGATCGTCGTCCTCCGTGGGAAAAAAATCTGAGGACTCCGTGATGAAGCCGTCTCGCTGTTGCCTTGAGGGTAATAAATACGATATTGGATTCGCTGACGCGTTGGCTTATTGGTTTTTTATTTGTATTTATTTGTATTTTTTGTTTTATTTTATTGGTCGTCAATTTTGAACGACAACCAAATTGTATGCAATAATTTGATTTACACTCAATGCTACATATACAAATATAATTGAATTTAAATATTTGATTTGATTAGAGATATTGCTGCTGCATGCCATTCGACGTGGCATCCACTTGAACTACACTGGACAGCATCGTAACACGCACAGATAAAGATATATATATATATATATGTATATATATATATATATATATATATATTCTAAATGCAGCTAATGCATACTTTACACTTGTTATTTATGTACATTATGCTTGATTTTGGTTTTTTGTTACTTATTTCATTATTTGTTAGCACATATTTATGCGTTTCGATTTTGTTGTGTGTTTTATGGCGTCAACTTCATTCATTTGTTAGGCCTATTTATTAAATAAATATTTTTAATTGCACATCATTTTTTAGGGTGTATTGCGCAGTTCCTTCGAGCTGAAATACAAGAATGCAGTGAGAATCATTATTAATAGTAATAATAATATTGTAATTGAAATGCATAATAAACTAAAAGTATATATATATTTAAAGCTTAAACTACGACTTCTCTCTTTATTGTCTTAATTTGCTTAAATGTTCTTTATGTTGGAGCTGGCTGTCTTCAAGGATAGTGGACTTAAAACTCGTCACGATTCAAAAGATTTTTGTTCATTCATTCATTCGCTTAAACCGGCTTATATATTTGTATTTATTATGTTGGTACACTGCACCTTTGCAATATAAGAATTCCAAACAAGCAGACAACCAAACGAGCTTTGCACACCAACAATATACCCTTTTTATGATTGTGAGCAGAGTATAAGACTAGCTAAGGCTGCCAACGCTCAATTTCATGTCATATTGAGGGCCCTCTCTTGGGCAACGTATGTACATATCTATATAAATATATATATATATATATATATATATATATCTATATACGCTTGTATGTAAATATATATTAAAAAGTATGTGTGTGTGAGTGCCCAACCTATGAATAAAGTTATGTAGCAGTTGTGCATTTTACTGCATGCCTTTCATATATATTATGTTCAGCTTTTGAAGCCGTGCTCAAACTGTTTTCACTATCACACAAAGTTTTGGGTCGCTAACCCCATTGAGTGTCGTACCCACACACACACAACACACATAACACACACACACACACACACACACTCTCAGTCAGATAGTCAGTTTTGTTAGGGCTCAAATTATTACTGTTGTCTGACGACAGCGGCACGGAGCTGGCACCGGGCTCAAACCCTATTAGCTATCTGCCTAGTATATTAGCCTGGATTGAAAAAAAGGCGAGGCGAGTTGGGTTGAGTCGAGTGGTGTCGACTTGGGTTCGGCTTCGAGTTCGGCTTTGGGTTCGGATTCGAGTTCGAGTTCGACTGCTTCGAATATGTTGTATTTTAGTTGAATTTCTAAGCGCTTTGTTCCCTTTCTCCCTCCGCTGTCAAGCAACAAAATACGGCAACAAAATGCGGCAACAACAACAACAGCACTCGGCCCTCGTTACGTTGTTTATTTTTTACTACCTGTTTCGGTTTGGCTCTTTTACAACGTGTTTCTCTTCTTCCACATTTTTTTGTTGTTCTCTCGTGTTAACTGAAAAAGAACCAACCCGCTTTTGAAGCAGCCAACAACCGTGCACTTTCCAGTTCAATTTAGTACAGTCTTGTGTTGTTTTTTTTTTGATTTTGTTGTACCACATAATTTTTATATTTTTTTTGGTTGCAACAGCACATGGTATTTGTGTGTGTGTGTGTGTGTGTGTATTGGGCTTAGAAGCTTAGATATTCAATTTATGATTTTTAAATCTGTTTACAAAGATGCAACAACTGCTGGGGAAATATTCCCTATAAATATTTTGTATAATTGGACAGAGTTCTGCTTTACAAAAAAAAAAACGAATAAAAGCCAGGCTGAATACTGTTAAATTATCATACGCTGCCCACGCTTTAGCACTAAAGTTTTGCCCACACACACACACACACACACATATATATATATATATATATATATATACATACAGCTTGCACGCAGCTTTTACAGTACGCTTTCCAACATAGCACAACGCATACACAAGCATGTGTGTGTGTGTGCGTACTCAAACCAAATACCCTTCAATCAACAACTTAACACACGACAAAAAACAAAAATAAGCAACAAAAAATTCGCTCAGCGGTACGTAGACGGTTGGTAACGTGGCGGGGGCGAGGGCAGGGGTCGACGCTCACGTCCGCTTGCAGCCTACGTGCGTTTTAATTTATTTCTCTCCTCTCTCTCTCTCTCTCTCTGCTTCTCTGCTTCTGCTTTCTGCTGTCGGCTTCGGCGTCAGCTTCTGCTGCGACTGCAATGCGTGAGCATCGCACCGACAACAAAGCTCGGCTTACACCGTATTGTCACTGCGTTCTTGTTGCTTGCATTTATTTTTTTTAGTTTTGATACCCAGTCGAGTTACTCTACAAGATCAGTCAGAATGCCTACTTTCGCAAAGCATACACTTACTTTTTTAATTAGTATGCTTTTCAGAGCTGATCTTGTATGTGAGCGTGTACTTTTTTTTATGTATGTATGTATGTACGTATGACAACAACAACAACAGCCACTTTTCATAGCCATTCTTCGCCCAAGCCAAAAAAAAAGACGAAAACTAACGTTATGAAATTTGTGCCCTGAACTTGATTTGTTTCGTATGCAATTTCTTTTGCTTGTTGCGATTCGCCGCTATTCTCTATGCATCTGCTTGCTGTTCTTGTGTTTTTTCTTTTCCTGTTGCTTCTTCTTCTTCTCATACATAACTCATTCCCATTGTTTCCCTCGCTGCGTTGAAATTCCTGCTTTCCCCCTTTGACACCTCGCCTCCTCGACCAACCAAGCACAACCCACACATCAACACTTTATTCATTTCACACGTGAATTGCTTTAACATAAAAACGAATAGAAAGAAATTTTCATTTTCATTGCTGCCTATTTTTGTGTAGACCTTTTGCTTGTTGCTGGCTGCCTGTTTGTTTGATTGTTTGTATTTCATTAAGAGTGGAATTTTTCCACACATAAACCATATCCAGCCAATAAGCTGCATGCGTCTTAATGTGAAGGCTCACTCTTAATCGTCTTTAATGTTCGACTTGGCAGATAGATTCCAGGTCAATTGCAGGTCAATTCTACGTTCGTCAAACTTGAATCGTCTTTAAGATTAACTTGCAAGTTATTCTAGCCCAAATGGACGAAAATTCGACTTTCAATAAGTTTTCCTTGAATGAAATGAATCGGAAGCTGATCAGAGAAAATAACTAAAATAAGATCATATCACATTTTTCCGGTAATTTTCCGATCTTGCCCGAGTAATCTTCAAAGTTTGTTTAACATATCCAACACTTTCTATTTTCAGGGAATCGAACTGCTTATGTTTATAAACAAAAACGTTATTTATGTGCACGATTCTTATTTTTGGGTGCAGTCAAATAAATATTAATAAATAAAGACAAACACTCGTTAATTTTGGGCGACAGTCTTCAAGTCTTCAAGTCGCTTCTTATTTTTGGAATGTGCTGAAGAATCCGACAAAGCAGCGGAGTGCCACATGTGGCATGCCGTGGCTGCATAAATTGGACTTGCAACAAGCGAGAATTGAGTTGAATTGTTGTGGTTGTTTTTGAAGTTATTTTTGTAGTTTTCTTTTTCCAAAGCCAATTGGGCGCTGTAAATTCTATAAGCAAGTTCAAATTACTATTGAGAGGGGGAGGGATGAGTCAGGCGGTGTGGCAGATACGTGTCCATAATCCATATCAGTTGTTGCACTACTATTTCTGGTACCAGGAACCAGTGAATTAATTTATATTTACTTTTGATTGAATTGCAAAAAAACAAAAACAAAAAAGCCGACTGCAAACTGAGTCCACATTCGTTCTAATCATAAAAAAAACAAAAGCGGCACTTGTTTTGCCATATATATATATTTTATATATATATATATATATATATATATATATATATATATATATATATATATGCGATATGCACACATTTAATTTACTTCGCTTCGACAACCGCAGAAAATTGGAAAAACGCTGGATGCATGAATCAACCGCATTTCTAGTACATTTTGCCATTTGCTACGTGATCTAATAGGAATTAGAGAACAACTCAGTTACTCATGCAAATTACGTATTTTTTTCCTATTTATTTTCCATTTTATTTTTTACTACAAATAGCAAAATAACAGCAACAAAACGATCAGCTTGAGATGTTGGCTAAAAAATGACAGCAAATGATTAAGCGGTTGGGGTCTTGGGTATGGGTTCTTGGTTGTTGTATTGGCTGCTATATATTATTACATTACATATTTTGAACGTGCTTTGTGCGTTTTATGCGCTGAGTCATTCTGCTGCTGCGTCTGTTTCTACTGAGGGGGAGTGAGCGAAAGAGAGAGGGTGACAGATGCACAGCATGCTTTTTTTTTAGTTCTCTGAGCTGTAAATGAGCTTGAAGTTTTCTTCATTCACTTTGACGTACCTCTTCAGCTTGTTGTTGTTGTTATTGTTGTTGCTGCTGCTGCTGCAACACTTGTTACTTTGACGCACTTTTGCGCAGCAAAACTTGTTTGCCCACAAACACACACACGCACACATACACACATGTATGTGGTACTTGTAGACGAAGACTTGACACACAGACACACACGCACACACAGAGAGAGACTGAGAATGCCGCCGACAAAGCAACAACAAATCGCTGCAAAACTTTGAATGAGAGATTTTTAATTGCATTTACTTTTGCTATTTAATATTTAATATTTATGCACTATTTGGTTTTGGTGTCGGTGTCGTTTTTATTTAACTTTTTAGTTGCATTGCTTATAACTTTTTTTTTGGCAAACGTATTTATTTATTTGTTGTCAAAGCTGTTTAAATCTCGGTTTCTGCGCTGGTGTTGTTGCTGCCGTTATTGTTGTTATTGCTGTTGTTGTTGCTGTTGTCTGTTTTATCAGAGCATGTTGTTATCAACTTTGTTTACAGCAGGGACACAGATACACACACACACGCGCGCAGCCTGCACAGATGATGAGCAACATTCCAAGTGGTCATATTTATTTTTGTATATATGGCACACACATACACTGTTAAATTCCTCACTTTCTATTCAAAGTGCATTTCTTTAAGGGGGAGGAGTAAGGAAAAAAACGAACGATGCTGTTAATGCTGCGACGAAAGCGAGTGCGGTTTGAGTGCTGTTGCTTCTAATAACTGCGACTGCGACTGTGACTGCGACTGCGACTCGGACGCACGGGTGAACCGTTAACGTAACCGGTAAAAACAAGACTGTTGCTGCTGTTACTCTCACTGAGACACAAGTGCACATTGAGCGACGCTTAACAGACGAATGTTAAACGCAGAGAGCCAAATTTGTTAGTTAACAGTGCCTATATTCTCGCTCAGAGAGTAAAATTGTGCTCTGCTTCCCTTTACGTATTGAGCGTAGCGCACAAACTCACCACAGCAGCGAATTCAAACGAGAGGTGAAATTGATAGCAGTCAGTTAATATTAACATTGCATGGTCAAATTACAACTTTACAAATGTATAATAGCAATATAACATATACGTAAACAAAGGTGTTAGTAGCATTTTTTGTTTTAATATTGTTATATCGAGCAACATAAGTTGCAACTAGCAACGACAACTGATTAACATTAATATTAGAAATGTTGAGAAGCATAATGTTAAGGCAATAACTGTTGTTGGCATAATTGCAAATAAACTACTAACTAAGCAGCAAACACCAGCACATGCATAGAGATTAGGGCAAACTGAGCTGTGTTGACAAATTGACATCTTGTTGTGATAGCATATATACACACACACGCATATATAAGCATATTTAACGCACTCACGCACACACGCACGTAATTAGCTGTCACAAGGGAAGTCGCAGAATACCGTAAATGGTACAAAATATGACATGCCCAGTTGGGCGCTAGACCAGACCTAGGTGCAAACAAAGGCATGCAGCATAGTCTGCTCACTGTGTGATTAAGTCAAGTGCTTAGCAACAATTTTCAGACAGCCGCTCATTTAAATATCTTGCGCCATTTGCTTAACATGCTGTGAACGTATTAATGTTCATAATACTATTATGTTATTTAAAACGAAGAATTTGAAATACAACTGAAACCATATCTTATGCGAAATACACTAATAATACAAATAAAATTCGATCAAACTAAATGAAATATCCAATTTAACATATCTTATATTAGGTATTTTAAATTATAATCGTTAATATTTGGTGATTATTTATTACTAGTGCCTTTAAAAATTTGCTTAAGTTTGTAGAACTGAGAAAGCAAAATATGAATAAATAAATTGTTGATTTGTGTAGGTTTTTTCATTTAACTATTTATAGTTAGTTATTAGGCGTTAATTACATGCAGTTTATGGGTAATTTATTTACCTTTTTGAAAGCCTTTATAAGGCTGCCAAGCGCTGAGCAATGCTTATTACTGCTGGCCTATATGAAAATTGGCCCGTTAAGGAAATCATAAAGTACATAAGCTAATAAAGCAAATTAAAAAAATATATATAGAAGCTCGTTACTGGAATCGTCAAGCAGACAATGCCAATGAAATTACTTCTCCCTCTCTTAACTTATGATTTTCATGGGACATGTTGGGCTCTCGGAAAATTGTTTGAATAAATTGCAGTAGTTTGGCACTATGAGACTTCTACAAGACATTCAAAATATCAAACTCTTTCTTAAATAAATAATAAATATTTAAAATAAAACTAGTAAGATTACTGCTTATTGTATGAACAAATAAAAGATTATGCATATCAAAAAAATACAAAGGAAGCGCGCGGAATAATCCACTTTGTTCCTCCACACACAATCAATACGATTGGTTATTACAGGGTATCTCATTAGTCATGAGATTTTGCGAGTTAATGCTCAGTGTGCATGGGCTAAGCGGAGACATTCATGGAAACCGCTTATGCATGTTAAGTGAGAGACAAATCGCCAAACAGGGGCTTGCTGGTGGGAGGTGGGTTTGGGCGGGGTGGGGCAGAGGGAGAGTACGTTACGTTACGGCCATATCATTCAATTTATTAAAAATTTACGTGGTAATATTTTTGGGATCGAAAAACAAAGGGAAGCCCAAAACGGAATAGATGAAAACATAATACATGCATCGCAAGGAAGGAGGCAGGTGGGTGACGGGGTCGTTGGGAGAGGGAGGGGGAGGGGATTGCTGTTAAGGCGGCTGACACAAAAGAGCAGAAGTAGAGAAGCAGACAAAAAACCAACACAACAACAACAACAACAATGCTTATGAATTGGAAACTAATCGGGCAATATGGAATATGGAATAAGCTCGATTATTATGCACATCACAATAATCGTTATCTCAACGGGTGGCAGTGGAAGCGGCGAAGGAAGACAGAAAGAGATAGCAAGCTAGGTTTGGCTGGCATCTCTTGCTCATATCATACATATATACATATTTGGTTTTTTATTTTTTGGAAACAGTAAAAAAATCGCACTGCAATTTAGAAAAACCAGCTTAAAACTAATCATTATTTTATAAATAAAATATCTTAAAATAAGAAAGACTATTTTTCAATTCGTCAGAAATATTTATTACTAATAAATATACTTCTAAAACTTAGAGATTTATACGATTCTTTCAGCATCAGGCAAAAAGCTATGATAATTCTATTTATATTTTCAATTTTATTGCTAGTTGTTTCTTCATGTTACGCAAATCCCTTGAGGCTAGCTATAAAATTGAATTACTAAAAAATAAAACAATGACTAAAAGTGGTTCAACACATATGTCAAGTGTTGGGGAAACTCAGGAAAACACCCAATCAGAAATTCGCGCAAATTTTTGTGTGTGTATTCTCACAAACACATATGCAAAAATGCCGGGTATTTTTTAGGGTTGTGCATAAAAACAGGCGGTGCCTTAGATTTTTTGTGGTGACCCTGCAACATACCACAAAGAATTAAAGCATTTCCTCAGATTTTACTAAAGTCAGGCAAAATTTGAAGAAAAAACAAGACTAAACAAGACTTTAATCGATGTTAATTTAAGAGAAAATGTCGTTAAAAGTAGTCAACAGAATAAAGCGAATACATTGGAGACTTTCAGGCCGATTTTCTCGAAATAACATCCTGGTTTTAATATAATATAATTATAATATAATTATATATGCTCACAAATATATTTTTGTGCTTATTTTTGAATTTTGCATATTTCAAAAATGCGAAGTTTAAAATTATTTTTAGTATATTCTTCCGTAAAACAAAGTTATTTTATCAAAAACATATTTTTTTGCTCGCACTAAGAGCAAATCACATAAGTTTCTAATTGAGTTTTTGCTTGTGGCATTTATTAACAATAATCACTTGCAACAAGTTAAAACAATTTGTGAGCAAGAAGTTCTTTTGGCCGTACAAGTTTTCATGCATGTCTGTTCATGTTTGCGTGTATGTTTGAATATGCAAAAGGCTCCATTATCCAATTACAACAACGCTCTATTAATATTTACGTCAAATTTAAAACCTTTTGCCTTGCTGGTAAATGGACCTTAATTTATTGCATTTGCAACGCCAACACTCAAAGTGCACTTTCAGAGTTGGGCGTTGCACGTTGTTGATGCTGTTGCTGTTGCTGTTGCAGTTGCAGATGCAGGTTGATAACTATATTACCAGCATACCCGTTAACCATGGACAGCAGCTAATAGGGTGTGCTCAGCCTGAGCCAGAATAATAAAACAACATTGCATCTACTTCAATACTCAGTTTTATATTTAGATTGGGTTCATTCAAACTTAATATTTATTCCGATCTGAATTATAGCTGACAGTAAAATGGACATGGGCGTAGTCAGGGGGACTTCCCCTCCCCACCTTAAATAAATTTTCAGTTTCGTAATTAAATTGGGTTAATTTAATTTGTAAAATGATTACAACATTATTATAGCATAGGCGTAGCAGGTATGGACAGGGGGATCTCTAATTATATTATCAGTTACATATTTAAATAGTGATAATTGGATTTTAAAATTAATAAATATTTCAGTTATTGACTTAATTTGCTCATTTGCATTTAGCCAATCCCCTAGATGTAATAAGCCTCGAGAAAGTGATTTGCTTTCAGCTGACATCTTTTTACAAGTATCGCGTAATGATGATGATCGCAATTTCATTGATTTGACTGTCTGCAACCCAAGACGGAATCACATTCGAGTAAAACTAAGGCAGTTGACAGCAGCTGACGCCATTTTAGGAGCCCTGGCGGAAATAACCCTGCTGTTACCAAGCAGCTGCTCATTATTTGTCACTTTAGTTACTTGAATGAAAAATAAAAGAAAACAAAATAAGAAAAAATGCCTTTAACAACAAAATGCTTGAGAATAAAAGTGATATGTGGAAAGTTTTGCTCTCGCGCACAATGCGCAGTTGGAGAGCAAAGCGACAAAAGTTGTTCTAATGTTGAGGAAAACAGCGTGCCAGATTTTTATTAAGCCGGTAGTACAACTTTCATACAAACCCTTCGTAGTACAACCGGCACTTGAACTTTGCAACTTGCTTGTTACGTTTTTGCACTCTTTTTGCACTGTTTTTGCAAACTTTCTGCTCTCTTTTTGCTCTCTTTTTGCACACTTACAGCGCAGGCGGATTGCGAAGAGAGCGGATAGAACGAGAAAGTTGCGGAGCACGCACTAAAGCCGGCAAAAATATTAAGAGAATTGTTGACAAGTACACAAAACAAAATTTTGCGAGCTTTACAAATGAAATGCGCTCAAAAATTGTACCTACTTAATTGGAAACCTATTGCGTAAATTCAAACACTTGCATTTACGTAAATGCATATATAAAAACACCGGTAAATCCACTAATACACACACAAACACACGCATGCACTCACATTTGCTTTGTTTGATTGCGGCGCCTGTTTGTATGCAATACTCCGCTCACACTTACACACACACACACACTCGCTCCCGTTATATGTGCGTTTGTGTGTTTGTTTATTGGCCGAGTAAATGCAAAGCAGAGCGCAATGACCCGACCCGATGTATTCAAACGTCGACTCGTTTCTGTGCAGTGCACAACTTTGGTCGATACCTGCCTGATGACGACAGTAAAACGAGACGAGAGCTAATCGACGAACATCTTTACAGTTTACAGTTTGGCCACCGATGTCGATGACGTTTAGCAGCGCTCGCAACACTCGTTAGTATTTTGGGGCTCGTATTGCACAATTCCCGTGCAGTCTCTTTCGCTCTCTTTCCCTCTCTCTTTCGCTTGCGGAAATTGAACTCACCGCAAAAGCGCTAGAAGTGAGCAGCGAAATTATGAGTTCCTTCCTTAATTGCACAAACAGCCAGCGATTCGCACGAGTCTCGTGTGGCTCTTGTTCGAATTAGGAGCTTTTATGTTTTCAAGTGCTCTTGCCAAAGCATCCTGTATAACAGTTGACCTCTCTCGCTCTCGCTCTCGTGCGCCTCTCTCTCGCTCTCTCTCTCTCTCTCTCTCTCTCTCTGCAATTCTCTTATATTACTCACACAGTGATGACGTCATCTGCCTGACGCTTAACGCTCAGTGTAAACAAAACATAAAAAATATGAATGGCTTCTGTGTGTCTAAAACCAAAAACGGCGAAGATGTGTGAATGAAAGATATTCACCACTGAACAATTATTGCCATATTTTGATAAAAGAAGATCAGACGATTTCTTATTGATTGACTTTGCATATATGGAGATAGAGATGTGATCAAGCCTAGCCTTCTTCTATAATTTCTATAGTCGAGAGTAATCGACTTTGAGACTACCCTGTAGCCAATCCAAATTACAAGTCGAGAGTTCAGTAAAAAAAGTGGAAACATTTGATATTAATTTAAATTAAAAATGTGTGACACAGCTTATTATATACAGATGGAGGGTAATCCAGTGTTGGTTAATGTGCATATGCAAATTGATTTTGAAATAACATTTGTCACTATTTTCTGATTGTAATAAAAAACAAAATATTCCTGACCTGTAAGAGAAGATGCATGTATCTCTAACTATTGATATTTAATTATAGAATTTGGCTTGATGAACTGCATGAGACATCATCAGTTTAGAGTGAACAAACAGGGTATCGCAACCCATTGACAGAAATTGACAGGGCCGTCAAGAAACGTCGGTCGGCCTCGCATTTAATTTGAATTCTTTATATTTGAGTCAGTTTGCAGGCCAAAGCGCATTTTACCAAAACGAACTGAAGTTTTTCAGCCAAGAATCTGGTCGAAGAATTTCTGTTTTCGAATTTGTCATGTTTTCGCCTAACAGCAGTCTATAAAATATACTCAGGCAGAGAGAGAGCGAGAGAGAGAGAGAGAGAGAGAGAGATGGATGGCTGGATGGGTGCTGGGATGTGTAAATATGCGAAAGCTAAACGTCATAGCAACCCTTTTACGGGGTGGGGGGGTGGGTATATGGAAAGTTTTTAGCGCTTATCTTAAGTCGCGTTGACAGGCAGCAGTCAAGGCAAGGAAATACATAGCAAAGTACAAGTTGAAGATGAGATTAAAGCTGGTGCCGAAGCTGGACAAGCGACAAAGGACACAGGACACAGGACACACGACACAGGAGTCGGGCAAAACGTCAAGCTATAGAAATTGCTGCGGGTATAAAAAATGGTTAAAAAAAAAAGAAGTGAGTATAAAAAAAAATTAAAGAACATGCTCGACTCTTTCCTTGGGACACTGGATGACAGTGAGTGATTTGACCGTACCCTCATTTGCGTGCAGCCAGCAGGCAGCAGGCAGCAGGCAGCAGGCTGTAGCAGGATGAAGCAGCACCCAAATGGATTAATGTGCAAGGATGCTGCGCTGACGGAAGGACATCCGAGAAAATTACGTCAACTACGCACTTGGCAGGCATGAAAATCTATCCCGGCAATAGTTAGAGAAAGCGGCAGGAGAAGCAGCAACCAGAAAGCAGCAGAAAGCAGAAAGCGTAGCTCATTTACGCGTTGCACTCGAGTTACACATAGGACCAGAACCAGAACCAGACCCAAAGCCAAAGCCAAAGCCAGAGCCAAAGCCAGAGCCAAAGAAACAAAGCAAAACTTTGTCGAGCTATTTTCTGTGCCCAAATGACAGCGCAATGTAATAATGAAAAACTTTTTCTTTGTCAATTTGATGAGCATTAAAATTTTTCAACATCACACACAACTAAGGCAAAGAAGAAAATATAAAAAAAAACACACAAAAAAACACAAAAAAGGCGCACCACTTTTCCGTTGTTCGAGCTTTAAAAATGTATTCCGACAAATGTGGCAGGCAGGCTGTGATCCCAGCCAAAGGACCGGCCCGGCTGCACATTAGCTATGCCAACTGAATTCCTAAACAAAGGCACACGGCTAATGCTTGCCACAACTTATTTCTGATACCTTTGCATGTGTGGCATAGTTTCGGCCCCAAGGGTAGCTCAGTTTATTATTCAGTTAGTACAGCTCGAAAACGGAAGCGTGTTTTTCGCCTCTTTGCAAATATTTCTATGCACAAACTGATGTTAATAGGCGCAACTCAAGACTCAAGTTGAAAATCATATTTCTGGAAATTTGAGGTAACTGCCAGATAACTGAGATAAGAAACCTTTGCCAAGGTTGCGGAGTCTTCTCCTACAAATGATATAGAAGTTGCTCGACAATTTCTTTCTCTTTTCTGACTCTACTTGTGTGGCACACACTGAGAACAACTAGTGGAAGTAGTTGCATTTTCATAGAGTTGCTGCCTTATCTCGAGCTGCTTTCATATGTATTTCGAGCATTTATTTGCCTGTTTGGGGTTAGTTTTCTTTGGGTTTCCGCAATACTTGCTAAGAATGGCGGACTCTTTCACCTCTTAAAATACCCAGATTTATGAAATCCATTTTAAGTTTTAATTCACTTTATTTCAACTGTATTTAAATTACAATTCTTTACAATCTGCTTAATTTTATATATTTATATATTTAGTAAGCAAATAAAATGTACATGCAAAATAAAAGCACAAAACAATAATAATAATAATGAAGATGCATATATATATATATACTATATATGCTTATATATATGTGGTCTCCCTCGGTCTGCTAGGTTCTCCAACTGAATTATGTTTAGTGCTGCTCGTAATTTTAAAGAGCCATTCAACAATTGTGTCGTCTGCCGCTGCCTTTCTCGGCTGCCCGGCACCGCCACCAATCACATGTGCCACATTTTCACTTTGTGCCCTATGTGGGTGCCTGGCTGACGAGAGAGCCCGGGGAGACCCAGACCCAGGCAATTATGATGTGTTCTGTGAAGCCAGCGAGAATTGTGGAATGCAAAAGTTATGTGCGTTACGCCGCCGCCGCCGTAGAAGACTCTTTGTGTACAGAAAGCATTTTTGGCCGAATCCGAACAGAACAGAACCCGTTTCCGCCTAGCATCTTGCCACAGAGTGGCACAGGCTGGCATACCGTTAACCCGCTCGCAAAAAGTGCAGAATCGCTCAAATTATTGTTAGAAGCTGCCAGAAACAACCACCACTGAGAAACTGGCAAATTACAAATACAACAACAACAAAAGTAGCAACAACAACAACAACAACAATAACATTGTCCAGCCGCTTGAGCTTTGCCACGCTTTGCTTTGAGCACCGGTTAGCATAACTCAAGCAGCCGCAAGCGAAAATTTCAGCGAGCAAGCTCTGTGTGTGCGCTGTGTGTGTGTGTGTGTGCTGTGTGTGTGTGTGTGCTGTGTGTGTGTGTTTGTGTGGCTGGATAAACGTGTGCGTTGCCAGCGTTGTGAAATGTTTACAGCTCTCCGCTGGAATGACTCAACATGCATGCAGGCAAAAAGAAATGAAAAGTGTCCTTGCCGGCTATGGCTGTGTTAGCCAGGCCAACAAAGCGATTCTGCACTGCAAATTATTCTCACACTCTCAGCTAAATTAATTAAAAACAAATATTGTTAATTGTAATTTTAGCTTGTAAATGTATCATTGTTTTATATTAATAATTAAAATGAGGACACAGAAAACTAAAAAAAATTATTTCAATTATATTTTAATAATTGCCATTTGTTGCTGTGCATAAATGTAGTAATTGTAAAAAAATAAAAAATGAATCTTAAAATGAAATTAGAAAATTAATAAAATGTCTGGAATTCAACATTTGTTGCATGCCACCAGGAGTAACTCAATCTATTATTCCGAAAGCACACTGCTAAGCCGCAATTCTGTGTCTTTTTGCTATAAATCGGGTTGTTTTCCCTTCTTAAGTGAATTATACAAAATTAATGGGAATTTCCAGGTTGTTTTTACATAGAATTCTTACACAAACAAATTTTGCTCAACTAATATTGTTATTAAGCAAAAGTGTCTTAAGTATGAATGCACACATATATCCAAATATTGCCTGCCAGCTTGCCACATTCTGTTGCAATCTATCTGCTGCTAAGCTGTCACACATAGCACAAGCATATTCAAACTAATCGATTTGCTTTGGAATGAGAAGGCTTCGAATTGAGTGTCGCTCAGCTGCAAGCAACAAAACCAACCCAAATTGAGGCTGAGACCTGTGATTGTGTTTACGGACTGCCAAGTTCTGTTTGTTTCTTAACATAATCAGCTAACGTGTTGTGTGCGTGAGTGTGTGAAAGAAAGCCCAGTTATTTTTAACCATAGCCCCGAAAAGAAAGGGACTTGCAGTGGGGCAGGAGCACAGCCTCAACCGACCAGCCAGGCCGGTCCAGATTCGGTGGCCTGCTCTTCATCTCGTTGTGCAGTTGACACAGATGTTATTTGTGTGGCGCCCAGCAATCTACCTGTTACACACACACACACGCACACACACACACACACATGTGTGAACGTTGCTCACTTTTCCTATCTGGTTCTGACATTTCTCGACACCAAAAACACACACACGTCTGGCATCTTGTGAAGCTTCGTTGGGGTCTCGCCGTTGTCCTGAAAGGATTTTAAATTTAGACTCAAGCACGCTTCAAGTTACCTTTGGCAAGTGGCGCTGCTCTGCTCTGCTCGGCTCTGATCTGCTCATGTTGCACCTGCCGCAAGCTGAGAGCACCAGGCGACGACGAGTCGACTTTAAGTGTTTCTCTTTCATGGCAGCCACACTTCATGCCACACGCTGACAACAAGCACCGCAAACAGAGCTGCGAAAAAAACAGCACAACTCCCTCTCTGCGCTTGCTAATTACTTAACAGCTCTTTCAGCTTTATAATACATTTAATTATTGCATTGTGTGCAGAGCAAGATTAGAGGAATATATATCTATATATATACTTATTCCTTAAAAAGTTAATGCTTCTACGTAAAATGCGGGAGAGAGAAAAATAAATGACTTAATTCAATGCCAATCTTTTTACATTAAATCAGAGAGCAAATATTTTCAATGTGTTAAATAAGAGAGCAAAAATACGAAATATTTTCAAAGATTAACATTTTTATACATGTATTTTTTTTAATTGATTAAAGCACTTTTGATTGAGTATTAATGAATTTTCAGTTTCCTTGCGCCACAAGATTTGTTCAAGTCACGGAAAAATATATTTATCTTTAATATGTGAATAGTTTCAAGAAAAATCAGAGAAAAAACATGTTACTTATTTTTAATATGTTAATTTTTGACCTAAAACTAGATAAGAATAATGAAAAATATGACTTTTGTGTAGTATTTTATTATAAAAATCTCCTAAATGTCGACTTGATGATTTTTTCGTTTCTTTCGCCAACAAAATGTAATTGTCGCAAACAAAAAAAATTAGGAAATAGTTCAAATAAAAATCATTATCGACCGGACAATGCCTAAATCGATGAAGGAAATTATATACAAAATATATACAAAATTATATGAAAAGTGGACGAGAACAGCTGAAAACTGTGTCTTTCTGCATTTTGTACTTTTACAAATCCAAAAGCAATGTTTCTTATTTGCTTAAATATTTACATATATTTATGTATATAAATTAAACACACATTGATATTGTAATAGACTTAACAAAGTGATTCACCCAGTGCAAATATATAATATTGGCCATCAGATCGCATGATTGCTGCACACACGGGAAGAGCTTTGACATGTCAGCAGCAATCCAGCCAGGACCGCCCCCCGCCCCTTGTGAGACCAGTGAGGACATGTGTGGTTAACGCTCTTTTTGCTTGTCATGTTAGCTGTTTGGCCAACTAACGGACAGCCCTCGCCTCGTGCTGCGGTTTCCAGACATCAAATGCAAAGCCCGACTACAACAACAAGGCACATTGTCAAAATCTGTCACTTGTGCATACACACACACACACACACACACACACACATACACTCACTTTCACACCTTAACCAAATCCCTCCCTCTCAGCTGACAGAGTGAGTGAGAGAGAGAGAGAGAGAGAGACAGAGCTGTCAACAGCAACTGGCCTAAAGCAACCGTAAGATTATGTAGACATTTAAGCCACCCTCACGCAGATGTTGGGCATATTTTGAACCTGTGAACTTGATTGCCATTAAACCAACAGGATGCAAGTCCTGTTAGCTAACAACTACCGATAACAGCAGCAGCAGCAGCAGCAGCAGTTGCAACTGTGCCAACAATTCTCTGCTGTGGTCAGTGGACCACTTTGACATTTATAGATTGGCATTGCAACTTGGTGTTGTTGTTGTTGTTGTTTCCAAGCTGGCTTCGATTTAACACGGCTGATCTGTTTTCCACTACACGAAACACGAAACACGAAACACGAAACACAACACAAAATTCTCTTAAGCATAATGAGTCTCGTCCAATTGTTATTGTTATTTCGCCTGGCAGCTTGTAAAATTGTTAATGAATTCGAGGTCAATCGTTCAATTATAAAACCATCCTTGCAGGACTTCTGGCCTCAGCACACACCTGTTCACAATTATTACAAATGGCTTTAAGGCATACAAACAAATTTCAATTCAAATTTAAATAAAGCCAAAGGCAATTACGAAGTAAAATGTCTCCAATTTAATGCATATATTGGGAAAACACACAAATCGATTGCCGTCATTATCAGTTGCTTCTTATGAAATATACACAAATATTTTTAGAAAATACTCATTATTAACTGAGCAATAAGTAAGTGGTTTGTAAGCACATTCTGCCTCGCAGATATGACTGCAATTCAGTGCTGAATAAATTGACTTAGTGCGTTGCCAAAAAGGGATGGTAATCGACCTGGCAACCTTTCAACCTGCTCACCCTCTCACATATTGTCTAATTAAACAAACATCGATGTTGATGTGCATAATTATTTATGAAAAGACATCGCACCAATAAAAGAGAGGCGAAAGAAGCTGCCCGCATAATTGACTTGTTGGTCTGGCATTGCAGCCATTACTTGGACTTTGATGTTAATTAAATTTTAATAAGCAGTGCTCTGCCCTGTCCCGTATAAGTCCGTAAATACAATTATGCTTTGATGACCGTATGACCAGAACTTATTAATTTTTAATTTGTTCAAATTATAATTGTCAAAGCCATTAAACCACTCACAGTCCGCATACAGCCACAGTCACAGTCACAGACACAGACACAGCCCAATTGAAGCGGATATTTGCCGCCTGTGGCATGTGCAGCATTAACTTTAACACCCCCGAGACATGACTAAGCCCAGCCCCGTAACACACACACACACACAAATTTAACCTCTTCAATTGACCAGTCGATTGTGTGAAACGGATGGGTGTGTGTGTGCCTGAGTGTGTGTATTTTTCCATGTGTGTGTGTCGACCTTCATGACGTTAAATGCTCGAGACACAACATGTGCAATATGCAGATATGTTTGATATAGTTAAATCGGTCAGTTGTGAGTACTACAACTGAACACAAAAGAATTAGCATACATTTCGCAGAGGTGACTCTGTTTTTTTCAAATCTTATTTATTTACTATTCGAGCTTCAGTGAATCTGATATTTCGAGAGTGGCTCGCAATGATTGAGAAACATTTGACTGCTATTTTCTTATACATTTAACATAATAGTTCCATTTATATGTATTTTTTTTCTATATACCCATTATATATATATATTATATACAGCATCTATGCCGTATATGTAAACTATTCGTTCCAATCGGTTGGCCTCTTTTTAATTAAGGCAAGCTGACGCATTGGATCTTAATTGAATTACTGAACAATTCATGAATGAATGGCATGAATCATTCATTCTACATTCAATGGATGCGTAATACGAGTATTTTGATGCTGTTGTTGTGTGCCAGTGGCCCATTGTATTAGTTAAATTAAGTTGGTGTGTTGATCTCATTTATTTGAAAAAAAGAGTCTACAAAATTATCACATTGCCAGTTGCCAGTTGCCATTTGCCATTTGCCATTTGCCATTTGCCATTGGAGTAGAAGAGTATAAATTAGGCTCAAGTCGACAAATGGAGCCGGATACTTTTCCAATCAACACTGGGGACCCGGTTCGAGTATCAAGGGCCAAAGGAAAGACAATTTAATTAATTTACGACACCATTTCACTTTTCAACATTTATGGGCGCTGCCTGAAAGGGTGAACCTAGACACAAATACAAACACATGTGGCCCATTGCCCGTTTGGTTATTATTCATTAACAGAAAAGCCACAAACTTTGCCAAGTTGCTGCTGCTGCTGCTGCTGCTGCTGCTGTTGGCGCTGCTTCTTTGAGTGGTTCTTGATTGCTGGCTGGTTTCATCAATCAAGGTTTCGCCCTAGCCCATTGAGCCCCATGTCAGCCTTAGTCAACTTTCTGCGTTGCGTTGCCCTGCGTTGCCTAATTACATTATTTCTTTAATAAATGTCAACGTAATTGGCAACAATGGGTCGCTTAAGATCACTTTCACATTTTACCTTACTTTTTATTTTTGGCCATGACCCGTGACCAAAAATACATATTTTCTACTTGAAATGCCAGCAGCTGGTTAATGTTTAATGTTTATTTTTACTTTGATGTTTGCCACTCGAGTCCCATGCTTAAAGCTATTTACACATAAATATTTATTAAATGTTTGCCAAATACTGAGTGCCAAGAATTGAGTTATTACATTAAATTGTTTGTGACCGTTGTCAGTATGAATGCCACCGACAACAAAAGCATTGCGTGCCTCAACTTGCACACAAATTTTAAATTCCGCGTGGTCGCATCTGTATCTCTATCCAACTGTCTCTGTCTCTGTCTCTGTCTCTGTCTCCTGTCTACTATCTACTATCTACTATCTATGTTTGCTCTTTGTTTTTTGCAGAATAGTTTTCTAGTCTGCTTGACACACATATATTACAGTGCAAGCCTTGCTTGACTCATATTTTGTCACCAGTTTTTTTTTTTTCGTATATCAATTCTTGCAAACATTCGTAAAATTCGCATTCGGGATTCTTTTTCGATTCGTTCTTTAAAGTTAACACCTACAACATGCATACTACATGTGTCTGCTGTGCATTCCTATTGAGTTGCCCCAAAGTTACTGACATTTGCACAAATTCAATGGCTAATGTATTTGTATCTTTGTATCTTTAACAGCTCGAATGTGTTTCCCCACTTGGAAAGTAATATAGTTCTGAGAGACTAGCTGCTTGATCCATTTCGAGTTTCTTATAAAGAAAAAAGGCTTCTTTAATGTCTAACGAATTTCACGTTAGAATATCAGAAACGAGCTACACAATTATTTGGCAATCATTGAAGCGTGTTCACTTCGTAATCTCAAAGACAGTGCAAACACATTGTGTATAAAGGCCAAGCTCTGACAGCTTTCATTAAGTCGCTAACAACTTGCAAAAATATTCCGTTTGCATAATATCGCCGGCGGCATTAATTGGACAAAGGTAAACGTGAAAAAACCCTTGAAATGTTGCCTTATTTAGATGTTTGTCACTCGGCGAGGCGAGGCAAGGCAAGGCTTCAAGCACCCCGGAGAATACTTATTTGGGTCAGTGTGGCGCAACTCAACTCAGACCAAGTAAATGTTAATATATTATATTAACTGCGACCCTTTAGTAGCTGTCGACGATATTTAATGATTAGACAAGAGGCTTAGCTGAGAGTCCCTAGCTTTCTAGCCTCCAAGATTTAATTGATGGCTATAACAACTCTGACGATTTTACCATATTGATAGATTTCTGGGCACAAGCAACAATATTATCATATTATTATTCACAATAAATAAATATAAATATATATAAACAGGGTTTTTAATGTATTAATTCGAGTGCAGATTTTTCTAAAAAACTAGAAAAAAATGATTAAAAATAACTCTAAAATTCGCTTGCTGGTTGACTGATTTATTATTAAAAATTAGTGTTTTATTGTTTCACGCAAACATTTGAATATAGTTTATAAATTCATAAAATTTCATTTGAAAACTCGGACGATTTATGGGCTTCTGAACCCGTTCAGCTAAAATTAAACAAACAAACTTCAGAGAACAAATTTAATTAGCCCTCTTCCAATTTTCAGATAGGATTCTATCAAAAAATTAAGTCTAGCAATTCTACTTCAAAGAAAACTTTTCTATTATTTAGAAATATATGTCTGACAAGTAAAAAGAGAACCTTTCTTTTTTTAAGAAATATGCCTTTTATATTTAGAAATTATTATTTAAAAAAAGAAAAGTTTTCTGGTTTTCAGGGCGTTTTTGCTTGAAAACGATTTTCCAAAATTCATGTCGAGTGCTGGTTCATAAATACTCCGTTCACTTAATTGTTACAAAGTATGCACAGCGCCAAGCATTCAAGTCTAAAGTAGTCATAAATTTGATTAAACCTGATGCATATTTTCAGATATTTCGTGTGTGTTTATGTCTTCGCTCGGCTTCCATTTGCGTCATATTTTCGCTTTCGTTGCTGATTCGAGGCGGGCAAGTGAATTACGCCAAAGTCCCTTTTGGCGTAGCCGGCAGCCAGCAGATAGCAGCCAGCAGCCAGCAGCTGATCTGGCATTGCCTCTCGGATGAGTAGTCTCTTTTTATGACCTCTAGCCGACCAATTGTGCGTATGAATTGTTGGGGCATCGCTGCAAACGGCTAAAGTGTCGTCGAGAGACGCTGCCGAGTGTAAATCATATTTACAGTGGTACAATAATAATTGAATTAGGCGGCCCTCGGCACTACCAGCTATGGCCCCCAACTATGCCACTCTTTACCATTCTCACTCAATACGAATAAAATTTAATTAAGCACAAATGGCCCTTTGACCTTTATTGCGCAACGCATTGCTTTGACTCTTTGACTCTGCGAGTCGCCTCTGACTCACAAGTTCTGATGCCTTCGCTCTTTTCCAAATATTTTCATTCAGAGTTCGCCCGAGCTGGACCCGAACCCATCCGGATAATCATACAGACGAACAGCTGCTCAGACCAGAGATTGTCGATGGATGATTGGCCAAGAAGGTGTCATCAGAGTGACCAATCTAAACTTTATCGAAATCGAAATTGTGCCTGCAGCGATAGGTCAAATATGCCAAGAACCAAGAAGGGGAGCTTCTATCATGAGTTGATCTCTTTATTAAAACAACATGTTGGAAACGCGATTCTGACTCGAAATTCATGTTAAAAAATATACCATAAAAGAGTACTTTAGACAAGGTAGAAAACTTCCCAGAGCCATTACTTTGTCAAAAGTGCCCCGATTTTCAGAAACCCGGGCTTTTTGATAGTGGTTTGAGTTCTACATCAATATTACATTTAAAGATGAGAAAGTGATTCTGACTCGATATTCAAGTTTGTATGATGCCTTAACTTCGTCAAAGTGACCAGACTTTCAAAAGCCAGGTTGTCTTTATGATGGTTTGATCTCTAGCTTAAAACTACATTTAATGTTGGAAACGGGATTCTGCCTTTAAATGCCCGTCAAAAACTACATCCTAAAAGAGAGCTTTTACAGAAGGTACAATGCAAACCCGTAGTAAAGCAACGTCAATAGCTGATCTAAAAATATCGAAAAGTTCAAATTTCAAAAGTTAACGTCCAGCCAAGTGGTTGTTGTCCAAGCTTAATATTCAAATCATATACTGTTTCAACCAGCAACTGCTGCGATGCGCACCCATATGGTAATTGGACAGGCTAAGTCGTTTCCTATCAGCCAGCTTCTGTCCGTGCAACACAATGTCCGTTTGGTAAGTGTACTCGCTGCATATCTGTGTAGCACACCAAAAGGCGCCATCTGTTGACAAAATCACCTTTCAACCCAAGATGGAGAAACAAATAGATAAAAATAATGAGAGATAAATTATTCAAATTAATATTTATTTGATGTGGACTCAAAAAACTTCAAATTTTTAAAATAAACATCGATTACTGAAAATAAAATTAAATAAATAAAATATAATGAGTTCAAAATGGACACAGATAAGTGCGAGATAATTTCGGATAAATCGAAGGAGATGTCTCCGATCCCATAAAGTATATATATTCTCGGTCAGAATCACTAGCAAATGTTAATTTAGCCATGTACTGCTTTCCTTATATTTTGCAAATAAGCCGAACTTTCTCAGCTTTGTTGATGCATAATTAAATATTTAAAAATCCTTGTCAAATTTACTGTGGGCAGTTTGCCCTGCGCTCTTCTGATTTGCATACACTTACATATATATATATATATATATGCATATATACATACGCATGTAGTTTATAATGGCATGAAAAGATGACAAGCGAAAGACTTGCTTGTGTCAACTCAACACTTCCAAGCCTTCAAAACGCCTTAAACAAAGTGCGTGTTATTGCCTTAACAGCTACTTTCATTGTAAATTATCAAACCGTTATGCAAACGCATACAAACAAACAGTAACACACGCACACGCACACACACACGCACACACACACGCACACACACACGCACACTCTCGCAAAGAAAGTGTTCAGGAGGAAGAAGCATTTATATTAGGGTTGATCGAAAATATTGTTTTGTATTTGGCTTTTCTGTATATGGGTCAATATCAACGAGCCATTTTGGTAATACAGGTAAATAGCGGACTTGAATTAAAACGGAATATATTAAACAAATGTAAATAAACAAATATTAACAATAAAAATGTAGCATTCAAAACAAAAGTTATATTAAAATTGAAGCTGTAAGAAAAAGAATAAATTGCGAAATATTAAATTAAACATTTATGTATATCTTTTTTATATAATATAGTTTACTGTAGTTATATAATAGGACATCTATGAAGCATTTATTATTATTATTAAAGATTCAAAAGATCATCGACTTACAGGAAATTCCATAAAAATATATATTTATTAACGATATTATTAAATAATCTGCTTCTGCATGAGTTGTACATAAGATATATATTTACGCGAACAGACATTTTGTAATACAGCTTGTACAACCCATTGCAGTGGCTACAGGGTATTCAGAAAACAAAAAGAAAATGATGAGCACGTGCTTCCCCTGGCCAAACATCATGATAAGAAAGGCGCAAACAATTTGACAATTTAATGTGGCGACATCACAGCCTGCAACCGCAAACTGTCCGCGCGAGAGTCGCTGACAACATTAGCCAAGAGCCAAGAGCCAAGAGCAGGGGCAGAGAGCCACAGCTACAGCCAGAGACCGGGCAGGGAGTGATGGAGTGGAGAGTCTATAATTATAATTCCATTACCATTGGCAATTGCCAGGCAGGAGGCGAAGGAGGAGCGAATGTAAGCCAGCATCGACGGCCAGGACTCATAAAATAAAACGGAAAAAATAACAACGAGAAAAAGAAAAAAAGGAAAAAAGCAAGCGCGATTTTGAAAAGGTGCGCAGATCCTGGGCGCAGATCCTGTGCGCAGTCATGTCAAAGGCAATTGAAGTGGCGTAATTGCTGAAAAAGCGAACAACCTAATGATGGCCACTTGAGCACTTGCCACAGCCACAGTCAACTCAAGGATAATGCGGGCTGCGCGCCTCAAATTGAGCAGGTGAATCAGTTGCCCCTCGCCCCCTCCTCCACTGCACTCCACTCGCCGCTCGGATGCGGAAGTATGCATTTTTCGTTTGATTTGACGAGCTCTGTGCGAGCGCACTAATTTAGTTACTCAGTGTCTATGTCGCTGCCTCTCTCTGACTCACTCACTCTCTCTCTCTCTCTCTCTCACGCACTCTGCCTGTGTCGTGTGCAGCTGCCAATGCAACAAAATCGATCAAGCCAAAAAGGAGCTGTCCTCGTATTTCTTTTAGTGTAACATCAACTTGCAGCTACACACAACTTGATGCCCATTTAGTTACGATCTAGACTTTAGATGAAAGCTGCTGCTGCTGCTGCTGCTGCTGCTGACCCTGCTGGCTTGGACTGCATATTATAATACATGGTTTGTCGTTGCTTTTACATTCCAAAGTGACCAGCTCGCGATGCCTGCCCAGCGATTTTGATGTCCATGTCGAAGCAAGAGCATCGTAATCAGTACGCCGTGTGGCGTTTGGTCCGCTGTAAAGTTGTTAACTCTATTTTTTTATTACCCACACAGTCATCGCCGCCTACTGTCCCGAAATCCAAGTCATTCAGGGGTCAGGTCAGTGCAGCCAGTTCAGTTAATGTCTCCGCTTTAATTTATTACCGATTGGCGAATTCGAAGTGGAGTTGCCTCCGTTGTTGAGTTGCCCTCGCAGGGAAGTCAGCGCTGAACAATAAAATCTAATTATGTAAATGTCACAGCTTTTTGGCCACATTTGGACGATATATATTTTAGTTTTTTAGAGCGCTACTGTTTTCCACTGAATGGCCTATTCATCGATCCGCGCACATTGACAATTTTAATGATGTTGCGGTGGCATGAGGAAAGCAGGAAAACATTTTAATTTTTATTGCCTCACATTTGATTTGAACCCGTTGTCGAGCGTTTTAAATGAGAACATAACTGCTTCTGCTTCTGCTTCAGCTTCAGCTTCTGTTGCCGGTGGCTGCCAATTAACCCTTTCCCATCATCGCTCTTGTTGTGTGTGTGCGTGTGTGTTGTGTGTGCTTGCCGCATTTTACGGTTTAATTGCGGTTGCAGCGGCGTTCGCCACAACACAAACAGAGAAATCAATCTCGAAATGTGTGTTGACAACTCAGGCTCATTGCAAAGGTCTCCTCCTCCAGCGCGGCTCGAGTTCAGCTTCGGTCGGGTACATTTGAGTGAACCTTAAGGAAATTGCCCATAAAAAATTGCTTAATTTAGCCAAGCAAACAAGCGCAGAAGACGTGATATGACCAACATGTTAAAGGTAAGTAGAGAAAACCTTAAACTGTGTGTAGACTGTAACTGATGGACTGTTGGACCGATGGCCCCTGGGTCGTGGCTTAGAAAGCGGAAGTCGAATAGGCTTTCAAATCGTTTTAGCATATGTATTATACTATAAATAGATATATGTAATTAATGAACTCTATGATAAACTTACAAATATGAATTCACATGTCTTTCATAAATAATTAAGGTGCCATTTAACATAGAATTAGCAAAGATATATTTTATGTTGTGAAATATAACAATGTCAAATATTTATTTGTTTATTTAGCTGTGATACATTTGCACAAAAATAATATTACAAATGTTTCAGCTCAAAATTTAAACTATACAAAATTGTAATAAATGAATACAAGAAATTTAATAATAAATATTGAAGGATTACAAGCTTAAGTTGTTTCTATTATTTCGTTGGTTTCTACAGCAATACAAACAGGTAAATCAAGTAGACGTCCCCAAGGACAATACAAAATTTCCACTTTCAACATTGCACAACAGCTCAACTTTTATTTATTTAATGTCAACTAAAATCAGTCGACACAAATAATACAAAGCGTAACAAATTGAATTCAATTTATGTTTATTATATTTAAATTAAAATCCAAAATTATATAAAAATGTAAAATTAAGAAATAGCTTGTAAATCATATGCAGGCTTTGCCTAAGCCTTGGCCAAATGATGGCATTAAATGAATGCAGAAGAGAGCAAACTATGTCAAAATACAAAATTGTGTGTCTAATTGAATGAATGCCTCGCTGCTGAGGCATTGAGGCATTGGGGCATTGGGGCATTGAGGCATTGAGGCATTTCTATGCATTGTCAAACATTTGGATCTGCTAATCGCGTAAAACATAACACCATTACCGCCATAAAATAAATATCTGTCGCATCGCTTGGCTTCTCATGTCGTCAACGACGACGACGACGACGACGACGACGGAGAAGACGGCGGTTGATGATGCTGCCGCTGCTGCTGCTGCTGCTGCTCATCTTGTACGATTCGAGCGACAACATTTTGATTTATGCCGAAAACGTGTATTGGCCACAAAAACCAAAACACAAATCAAACGCTAACAGCGCGACGAAACATTGCGACAATCCACTGAATCCTACAGCGGGAGCGCTCCTTCGAACACCAGAATCTGTTTCTCTTCATCGGATCGGTTGCTGTTGCTATTGTTGTTGCTGTTGTTGCTGCTGCTGCTGCTGCTGTTTGTGTGCAGCTGAGCGGTACACAAAAAGCACAAAACGAGCGCGAAATCCAAATGCTCCGCAAAGTGAACGGCGCGCGCGTTTTTTGTCGCGTCCAACTGATCGAGGCGTTGCAAAAAACGCCTCGGATCGGAAATCGAGCGATCGAATTGTAGATCTGTACGGTCCTGATATTCCTGCCTGCATGTCTGCCTGCCAGCCAGCCAGCCAGCCAGCCAACCTGCCTCATTTATATTTCGAACGCGAGCGTATAAAAATATTCTGTTGCCCCAATGTGGCATGGCCCAAAAGTGTCGCCCCCAAGCTTATGATCGAGGCAATCACCGATCCAAGATCGATATGTGCGTTCAACGCTGCCAAAGCTCTGCTCTGTCCACAGACAAAACCATTTTTTGTTTTTGTAAAGCCAAGCCGAGCCAAGCCAAGCCAAGCATCCAAGCTGTCAGTCAGTCATAGTCATGCCTGATCATTCCAATGTGGGACGATCTGGCTCGGAGCAGTTGCTGGGGTGCTCGCTGCTCGCTGCTGGCTGCTGGTTGCTCGCTGCTGGTTGCTGGTTGCTGGTTGCCCTAAGGAAGGCCTTCACACTGTGCTGCATTCCTGACCACCAGTTTTCTTGTGCGCATCCTCAACGCCTTTTAGCATTGTTTATGAAGTGCAATGCCCCTCCTGCTTCCAGCTCTGCACGTGATACAATTATGGCAGCTTTTTTGTCGCCCCTTTTCCAGCTTCCAGCATTTCACCAGTATGCGAATGTCTCGCTTTTTTCATCCCCTCCAGATTCAAGCTGGAGCTGCAAAACATACGTTTTTCGCATATCTAACTCAATTTCAGTATGCTTACACTTCTCGTGCTGGTCTAATGTTTATCATCAGGTTGACATCTGGTGGCAGCCTACAGCTTTATGATTTCCTTTAACATTGCTAGTAAATCATATCTGGCATTATAACATTTTCCGAGCATTTTGTTAAACGTGGTCAGCAATTATAAATATAGCCGAAAATTGGCTTATTGATCAGCAGGCTTTTGCTACGCTGGATAATCTATGAAAGGAGTAAATATCTTTGGCAAGCAGATGGAAGCATCTCTGTTATCTTTGTACAAGAAAACACATTCTACAAATATCTAAATGATCGATAACTGCAACCCTAAGTTGGAAGTATATATATATATATATTTTGGGTAAGTGCACATGTGTCCTTCAGTAAAAATACACACATCTTTGAGCACTCTCCGACATGTTGCCTCTAAAAACTGCTCAATTCAAAATCGAGCTCATTTGCATAATTAAATTTTAGCACAGTTTTTGTAAGAAAAGCAAGAAAGCTGTTCAGATTACTGCCTGATTAGTACAGCTCAGGCAATTGTAAATAACAAGCTCAGCGGTATTCAGAGTATATAAGAAAACTGCCTGTGTTCAGTCTGGTTAAGTCGACAACGGACTCCACCTGTTGTTGTTTCACATAATTGAAGCACTTCACACCTCTGGCTTGGGTTGTCCTGGGTCTCCCGGTCTCCCGGTCTCCCAGTCTGTCTTCGCTGTTTATGAATTCCGCTCACAATGTTGCCACTGCAAAGCACATCAATGTCATTGTCGCCTCTCCAAGTTGGTCAGCTACGCACAGTGGGGCCACTAACATATTTCGTTATACAAATTCAACATTTTTGCCTAGATACAAATGTTATTTAAATGGTTTTTCTTTTTCTCAATTCTATCTGTTTAAAGTAAATAAATAAATATAAATCAATTTAGTCGCGTAAAGTAATCGACTCGTCATCTTGTAAAATGTTTATCTATCTTTTAGCAAAAATATTTCACCTGAATAAGAATAAAAAAGTAAAAAAAAAAACACGAAAACTGACTGCGATTATTTTAAGAATTGTTCTGCTATTCGAAATAATTTCTAGTGTTTTTTAAAAAAATATATAATTTTGCTGGTGTTTCTCTGTTTACAAATCAATTATTTTACACACGTAGAAGTGGTACAAATGATTGTGGTTTTGAGAGTGGGCTGTCGTGCCACAGTGTGGTGCAGCACCTCCAGTCATCGCTGTATGGGGGAAATGTGGGGCATGGGGGGAGGCAGGTTCCATCGCGGGCGATCCATAGTTATGGCGTGTCAGACATCTTGTAATTTTGTACTTTGTAATGAATTTTTGTTGTTGTGCTGTGCTTGCAACTTGTTGACACTTCATTCGCGCGCAAGTTAATTAAAGAGCCGCTGGCTGACACGGCGAACTGGGTTTCCCCGCGACCACCAAGGTAGCTCATTGAAAACCAGATTAAATATTCATTTGCACTTAGCTACACTCTTGCAGCAAGTATTTCAACTTTACAGCTGAGTGTGTAACGCATGAAGGAAGACATCTTTAAGTCAGCACATGAATATTTCGTAGCAAAATAGGTGCTTGGCTGCACAACTTTGCGCTTACCAAGACCAAAGACTGTAGAGCTATTATTTCTCACTAGTTACATTTATCATATAGCAGTCGGATATCATATATATCTTATCATATAACTGCCAATAGCTTTCCACGGTTTCTCAATTGTTTACCAAGCCTAGATTTGAGAAGTTCTATTAGATACAGATTTAGAATATGATTTGTTTATTATTTACGATTGCAAAGTAGATAGAACTGTGCTCCTTGGTGCAGATAGACTAGCAATATGAAGTTGTTCGTTGATGCTAATCAGGAATATTTTAAATAGGTGCACTGCCATATTTAGTCCCTTTGTACAGAGGCTTGCAGACTACCCAGGCAAATAGTCGCATCCGACTTACTCTTATTACTCTTAACTTAAGTTTTAGGAATGTCTGGAAATTATTCTCTGCCACACACACTTTTTGTGACTTTATCATTTAAATGATATGATAATGATAGGCACAAATCTGCTGAACGAATCGATAGCTTTATGGTGAACATCAAATAATTCCCAAGTTAAGAATAAATTCGTCCAGGTAAAAAGGAAAAAACATACTTAAAATTATAGAAAGAAGTCAGCCAACAATAAACGAAAAGAATTTGGAATAATTGCATACATTTATATTTATATATAGTTTGCTTATAGTTTATTTCGATTAATTAGTTATCACGATTATGGGATCTAGTGTAAACACATTTGTTTAAAACTGGGACTCTTACTCAGCTAAAGTGGATGCAATCAGCGCACAACAATCAACTTGGTTTAGTTAACCACCTCAACACTGCAATCCTCGTCGATGTCGGCCACTTCGAGCTGTGGCCTGGCCAGGTTGGCCGCATCTTCGGAGCTGGAATTGCTGCTGTTGCTCTCACATGAACTGGAACTGGAAGTGATGCACTCCAGATTGTCATCCTTGGCCGTGCAGCCCTCCAGGCTCGCCTGTGACTCGGTGCTGAGACGCAAGCGTTTCTCAGGTTTCTTCAACAGCTCCTCGATGGAGTAGGGATTTCGCTTGCGGCTATTATTGCTGCCGGCGTTGCTGGCCAGCGGATCTGTTGCGCTGGCACTGGCCGAACTCATCGATAATGCCACCGGTGAAGATTTACCCGAATCGCAGTCACTCAACGGATCGCCCATCGCACCGGGTTTGGTCAGATCAATGGAGCTTTCCGATTTGGTGAAGCCGCCGCCAGCTGCAGCCACAGCCGCCATGCCCGATGCACTATGTGGCAAATAGGCGCCACTGTAAGGCAAGATCTGAGCGCCTGTCGTCGCTGCCACCTGGGCGGCCTGCATCTGGGCTTGGGTGTAGTAGAAAAACGATGGATTCCACAGCCAGTGTTTGTGCAGCGCCGAATAGCTGAGATCTAAGCCACCCAGCTGGCTGGAAACGCCACTGGCCAACCCGTGGCTGTGGCTGTGACTGTGGCTGTGACTGTGACTGGGATTGTGACTGTGACTGTGACTGCTCCTGTGACTGGGTGGCAGCTTGGGCGCGGGTTTGAGGGGTAGCCCATCGGCCAGTAAAGACGGCGACGTCGTCGGCGACGGTGGCATTGACAATTTGGTATAGCGTGCCACAGACGCACTTGACACGGTCGCAGTGGGCGGTGCTCCCGTGGTGGGCGTAACCCGTGTTGCCGTCTGAGCTGTTGCATTGCTCGCGCCTGCGTATATTACAGGGGGTGTGGCATAGCCACTAGACGAAGCACCACTGCCAGACATTTGATGTGCAGCCGCCACAGCTGCCGCCGCCGCCGCCGCATTTTGTTGGCTCGACGTCATCTCATCCGTCCACAGTCCGCTATTACGCAGTATACGATTAATCGAGCTGATCGACGGCACCGAGCTGGGATCACAGACACGCTGCTGCTGCAACTGCTCCCGTATTTCCCATGCAAACATGCCGCTGTTCTCCTCTTTTAGCCGTATGATTTTCTTAACCACTGTGGGCGTGGCCACTTGCTGTTGAAGAAACAAAGAGCGCAGCGTTAGTCAGACTGGCTTAGAGACTACAGCAAAAAGAAAAGCAAAACAAATACGGCTGATGTCATATTCAAAAACTGTTGTAGATTTGTACTTTTATAACGACTAACCATTAAAGTTGAACTGTTTTTGGTGTGACTTGGCTTTATTTCGTAGTTCCCAAATCCTTGTTTAAAATGTTGAAGCATTTTTTATTTTAATATGCCTTTATTTGATTTTAATTCAGATTAGTTATTATTTATTTATTTTCTTTATTTTTAAATTTAATTTAATTATTGACTTTAAATGTATATCATTTAATTTGTATATGTTTCATATTTTTATTTTATAGTCTTAATGAATTCTGTTAAATTTGAGCACTGCTTTTTCTTGTCTTTCAGCCAGTCAACAACTAATTTATTGTGTCTGCATTGACTTAAATGCCGTGAAATTCAATTGTGCAAAAGGTGCCACCTGCCCCAAGCTTCAAGTTTCATATCTCTGAGATACACACACATATCTGTATGTGTGTGTGTGTGTGTATTGAGGCCTAACAAACACCCGCATTCGCTGATATTTATTTTTTTTTTTAGATTTTAATCAAGTCGTTTTTTGAGCAATATGTTAATTTGCATAGCAATTTTGAGAGCAGTGCCACACCCCATTCGCACCGCTTAAGGTTCACGTGTGACGCGGCAATTCATTAAAAATTCATAAATACTCGTATATGCAGTCATAGTCGACCCTAAAGGTACTCCACATTTACATCGCAGATCTTATCGGATCGTGTACACGAATGCGCTTTATACTCGTACAGTAGCCGGACGAGTAACCCCTGCTTTGTGTCCATTACTCCGTCCATTACTCCACTACGTCTCCGTCTCCGTCTGTCCTGTGTTCGCCCGTCAAACCACATCCCTCCCGGGGGTGACACGTCTTTATTGACCTGGTGTAGGTGTTAAATGCACGTTTTGTTTGAGCAAGTGTAAGCAGTTATTGAATCACCATATAAAGCGCCGGGCGTAGGGCGAATGGGACTGCACCATTTACCTTGAGCTGCACTTGGCTGGGCGTTAATTAGAAATACGGTTTCGAACTGGTGCCGACGGCACACCTCAACAACAATTGTTCGACATGAAAAAAACACATCGACATCCGTGATTGGCCCCCCAACCAGTAATTATTATCGCAGTCTTCGCCAGCCCGGCACGGTAGCTGCAGGTAGCTGATTGAGCATGTGAATTTTGGCAGCTGACTGTAGTCAGGCTGGCTGCAGTCCCTGGAGTGACAAAAGCGTGCTATCACCTTATCAATGGCAGCAAATGAGATTGATTTGTTGCGCTCTGCCCACGGCAGTGGTTACCTCAAACAGTCCATAAAAGCTATCATTTCAACATGTAAAAAAAAAAATCAACAACAGCAACAAGAACAACAACATGTAAACTAGCCATATTATCTGTGATACATTATGGATTTACTGCACTGCGTTTGATTTTTATACATATAATCGTTTGTTGATTTCACGGCGCGTACACATGCCCATATCCCACGGAGCACAACCACCAACGACCGAACCCAATCCCAATCCCAATCCCAATCTCACAGCGACTTACCTTCGTTTTGCTGCCACCAATGGATCCCGGCCGTATGGAGCCTGTCTCATAAAAACGCGTCAAAATTTTGGAAACGCAGCCTACCAGAAGCAGAAAAGCCTTTTAGTATATTTTTGCTGTTTAAGTGCGCCACTTGCCACACTGCCACACTGCCACACACTTACCATGAGACACCAGCAGCTGTCTGGATATGTCACAGGGCCTAACGCCGCACAATGCCAGATCCACGATGCGTCGACGCACACAGTCCGGCAATGGACGTCCATTGACAAAGACCCCGCCCAACTGATTGACACCCGCCTGACCTGCAAATGCCAAAAATAAACCATAGAAAACCACACAATTAGTGTGCAACGAATATAGTAGCTAATTGTTAGTTTCTTTAAATAATATTCCACTGCAACAAACTGTCAACAAAAAAAAAACAAGTTGGGACACTTTGTAAAACATGTTGAGCAATTTAGACTACTATTTTGGACACGCCTTCCTTTGTCACACGGAGTTAATCCTCTGATGTACAAATTTAGTTCGCAGTTTCAGTTAATTGACTTTGAATTTATGTTAGCTGCTTTCTAAAGAGACTGGCTGTTAACTGAATACTCCACAATTGTGTAGTTAAATTTTATCAGAAAGGAATAGAAATTGTCAACGGCTATTTCGAGCCGACAACTTAAAACTCAACTTCGGACCAATTGATTCGGACCTATATTGATATAGTAGTACACTTATGATTTTGACTTTGGCGCCGATATCTTGCTAAAAATGAAGTATTTTAATAAGAGAACAAATGTTTTGAGTTATTATTCCTATGGCAGCATTGTACATGATAAAATGCTCTGATCGGATCAGTAGTCGATTCCTGAGTGAGCAAAGCAATAAGATGATCATATTCAAGTAGCTTTAAGATTGGATGAGTTCTGAATAAAAGAATGAACGGATAGACGAACATATCTGTTTCGATTCGGTTAGCGATGCTGCTAAAATATATATACTCGTACTTTATAGCTTCGTAGCTGTCTGCCTCGGAGATCTTCGACAAAAGAGTATAAAAATGTTTTACTCGTATATTGGTGCGTTGTGCAGTATCTAGTTGGAGATGGACTAATGATTGGCAACTAACTAAAATCGGTAATTTGCTGTCCAAATGAGCCGTTCCAAACGTGTTATTCAGTAATAATTGTGTGTAAGCGTAATTCAGAATTGGCCATCGTTCCACTCTTCACCGGTTGGCATCGGCTCGATGGCACTGCTCGGGGCAGCACTTTCAAATTGAGTAAAGTGCGAATTTTATGTTTACTGTCTCTTTTATGGTTGGCCGGAGAGTTCCGCCTGGAAGGGCAGCGATTACTTTCGAGGTGTCGCGATTATCACGAGCCAAATAAGTATTTTCAAGTTTTCTTTCGGTTTTTTTTTTTGTTTTGTCGATGCGATCGCATCGAACGCTTTCATTGAAGCCGTTTAAGCTCATTAGGTAACCAAAGCGATCAAACAAAAAACAAATATAAGGGAAATAAATAAACAAAAACTCACCTGTATGTGGCATGTTTGTAATCCGAATCCAAACTAATTTTTGACAACTTCTTAAAGTGAATAACGTGCCCGGCGTCAGCCCAGTGAATACCTTTCTGGGTTTGGCTTACAGTTTTGCTTAATCGTCGAATTCTAATCAAACTTGAAGCCAGAACCTCATAAAACTAAGCGTTGTCTGCTGCTGCTGCTGCTGCAGTTGATGGATGCTTGGATGGATGTGGATGTGGATGTGGATGTTTCTGAGCTGTTTCTGTTTTTGGTTTGGGATGTTGGCGCTGAACGTTCTCCCGTCAGAGCTAGTAACTGGTAGCTGGGGAGTTTATTTTACGGCTTCCACGAAATCTGTGCACCCGGGATTCGGATCGGTGAAAAACTAGTAAGGAAAATACATAAAACTTAATTATTTCATAAAACTAGCAAGGTAGCCACAAAAGACAATGCGTATATATACCTATATATATATACATATATATGGTTGTAGTACTAGTTTTAACATAGTCAACGATCAGGGGTTTTTAATGTGCATCGGTTAATGTGCCCAGTGCTTGTCAGTGTATGCTTATGTATGTATGTGTGTGTGTATGTTTGTATCTCAAATTAGCTGCTTATCAGCACATTCTTGGCACAGCGTGAACTGGCCTATTATCAGAGCCTTTGACTACCTCCAAGTCCACATTGCATGTTCAGCTAGCTCGCGTTCGCGTTGTCAAAATATGCAAATGCCTGAGCTTTTGGGCAACAATTAAAAACAAAATTTTGGCCAATTGCTCATTTCGTGAAAAACATACCAAAAAAAAAAAAAAAAAAGGAAATAATATATGCAAATGTGAAGCTCGACGACAGGCGACTGGGTCACCCCCGCCGCGGTTTCCGCTTCCTGTCATTAGAATGAATGGTCCGGCAGTTTAACGGAGCACTCCCTGGATAACCTGTCGCCAGGCTGTCAGAGGCATGAAAACGCGCGCCGAAGAACCGTATAAATCAAAAAGTGTAACTACCCCTTGGCTCCATAATCTCCCTCTGGTTATGTATATGGGTGTGTGTGTGTGTGTGTGTGTGTGTGTGTGCACTTTGTCATGGCCATGTTATTATGGAATTCACATTAGATTTAATTGCCCAAAGTCCTTAGGATTTGACTTTGCGTCTATTTTTTAGCTCGTAAAAATAAAACAGCCGAAATGGGCGTGTGGACAACAGCGCTGCTCTTTAAAGGTACAAAATTAAGTTGTTTTTTTATTTTGTTTTGTTTTATTTCATTTTGTTTTGGTTTAGTTTAGCTCAGTTTTGGTTGGAGCAGCCCGTGGCAGCCGTTAAGGTCGTTAATTGCCACTGACTTATGCCCACATTAAGCAGCGATAAGCATTTATTTGCAAGCTAAACTCTTTTTAGTTTTGAAATGAAAGGGTTTCTTCCACTCAAATTCTGTTGCGTGTTTTACACAACATTTACTTATCAAAACTCACTTTTGATTTACTTTGTACTTATTATTCAAGCGATGAATATGCCAATGTGTATATAAAATGAGGGCGAACAAGTGGTTGGTCAAAGCAACTAATTAAAATAATATATTTGACGACTATATTATATTTCAAAGGGTTGTACCCTTAAGTAAGTGTAAGAGTCGCCAATTGGTAAACAACCTGTACCCAATTCTGACATACAAAACGGAAACCCAAACTTTTGAAACTGCGAAAGACTTTCACAATTTGTTATAATTGCACAATTGTATAATTGTTAGCGAGTTTGGTTTTATATCGCCTTGCTAGTATATCTAATATATATAGAAAATATCAATACCATTCCACATTTACATATTGAATACTCATTGTACATATAGACATTTATACATGGGTTGCTTCTTGATAAGCGATTTCTTTAAAAACATCTCTGTTTCTTAGCCTTAACCCTATGAAGGAAGTTGGAGTTATTGATAAAGTAAAATTAATTAGTCTCAGCTTTAGATGGTGCTCACGAATTTAAATAGTTTGAGGCAATTCCTTTGCATTTGCCAAGTGAATTTATTTTTAATTAAGACACCCAAGAAATCATTTACTTTAGCTCTAATTAATTATAAAAAGATAGAGCAGGTGCCCAAAGCTCAATCTTAGCCAATACGCTATTTAAATACATACTTTTGAAGCGTAACACGCATAAAAATCAATAGAAATTAGTTAAACATATAATAATTTAAATGCGCTCGATTGTTGAAAGTGGAACCGACAGGTTCTTCGAGCTTCTGTTTCGGCGCTCAAAACAAGCCGGGCCTGAGTCTCTCCAGTCTCCCAAGTCTTTTAAGACTCGAAAGTCTCATTTGGTGAAGTAAACAAGAAGCTGGTCGAGACAAGCCAAAGATTGAATACCCTTTGCAGACCGCAGACCAACTGAACTCAGTGCAATTTAATATTTCTTTTATACATTCCAATAACAAAGCTATCGACTTTTTCTCAGCTTATCAGGACTAGGCTAACACCTGTAACTGGTTAGTTTATATGGGATATCTGATTAGTTTTATTTATTTTTACCAAAATGCTCATAATAACACTGCTCTGAAATATTTGTATATCCCAAATAAATTCCCTTTAATTTTTTAAATTGAACATTTTTTCATTTCCAAAAACTCCTCTTGTAAATAGAGCCTCGAACTGTACGACGCTAAAGGGTATAAGAGCATATCTTAATAAGGCGGTGATGTCTTTTTTTCAAAGGTATAATCATTGTTAAACATTCGCTTCAGCATTTGAATTTAATTATAGGCTTGTGGTTTTTGTGGTGCAGCAAACTACAGATTGATAACATATTAAATTAGAATACCCTTTGCCACATTGCCACTAGGCAGCGAAGAACGATCAGAAACCATATAACGATCGATATTAGTTTTTGGGCCCGTTGGCTACGCTTACCAAAAACAAAAAAAAAAAACAAAATAAATAATGAAAAGAAGTTAAGTAAGTTGTTCGTGGGCTTGTTTGGTAGAAAGCTTTAAAAATCAATGGGCCATAATGGCAGACGGCATGTTCAAGAATTAATTAGCATACGATTTTTGAATATTGTCGCTGGTTTCGTGGGAAAAAGAGCGGCAGCCTCATTTATGAGTTATCAGAGGCCGGCGGAAACTCAATTTACATGCGACTTTTCGCGACTTTTCGCTTTGCAATGCAAATTTTTTGGGGAGCTCATGAAATTAAAGCAATATCCGTTGTGTGTTGTGTGTTGTGTGTTGTATATTCATTCATTTATTTGTTTTAATGGGGTTTGAATAAATTGATTTAAGTGCCGTTACTTTGGCGTTCATTAAGGAAATTAGCCTATACTAAAAGAATTGACTGATGTGTTAAGCAAGATAAGAAAATAATATCAAACACATTTTAAACAATGCCGCAACTCGATCAAACGATTTCAGTGATGGGTGTTATTCAGTGATAACTTCTAATGATTGATATGCAAGCCATATTGATTGGCCGGCATTTTAATTCTGGTTATTGGCTGGTATATTGGCTCAGTCATGGCTAGAAGACTAGAAGAACGCTCCACTTGGACTCTTAATACACAAATACGTAGGGATATCTCCAAGCACTGTGAAAGACTAACCGCAAGTCCATCTTACCAAATCGAACTTTTCAATTATGAACAGAGCATTGAGCATATCCATTGTGCTATTTGTGTTGTGGTTTTTTCTCAACTTGTAATTATTTGTTGTCACATCTCACCTTGGTAACTCTTCGTATTGATATCACCAATATATGTATATATATATATGTATATAATCAATTATTCACTTCATGCACCAACTTGAACAACACACAATCTGTGGCAAACGGCAACATCCTTTTTGCAGGGAATTAGTAACGTTCCATTAAGTAACGACGGTATTCGCTTGCCGATCGCGACGATGCTCACCCTGTCACTCGACCGTCAAAATTTCAACTAATGCATGCGATTCGCGCTGGCAACGCACAAAGCATCAATAATCTGCTGTTGTCTGCTCTGCTCTTCTGCTCTTCTGCTCGGCTCGGCTCTGCTCTGCTCTGCTCTGCTCTATCCGTGTCCGGTGCCCTGCCGTGTGCCATCCAGCCAGCTCTGGGCTACTGCCGCAACCGCAACCCGAAAAAAAGAATAATAATATAAATACACACACACACACACACACACAGAGACACACGCATACACACACTGGCAAATGTTTACGGCCTCTCAACGGCTACAAGGCGGACGAAACGTTTTTCTGGTGTAACCGGTTTCACGGCAACAGCAAACAGCAAACAGCAACCCACAACAGTCAGCAGCAACAGCAGCAGTATTAACAACAACAACACCAGCAGCAGCAACAGCGACAGCCCCAGTTGAGCGACCCTTCAGCCAATCAGCAGTCGCCTAACAACGCGCATGTGTTGCGCTGGCAGCAGCTCGCCTCTGATTGGTCAACGACACACTCGGCGATGATGCCCTGAAATGCCTGACACAAAACGCACTGTGGAACCGCACACATCCGACGACGCCGGCATGACAGGTACAATGGAGTTGAATCACCAATTTTGACACGATTATCGATTATGTATTTACTAAATTAATAATATAACATATAAATAAATATATATCTACGATATTGAAAAGATAATACAAAAAATATATATTCTCAAAGAATGTCACTTCAAATGCGCATTAATCATCATTTTCTGAAACTTTAAACAATCGAATTAACTTGTTTTTAATGTGTGTTAATACTACGCACAAACTTGGCCAAATTCAGCAGCAAAGTTGCCAGGATGAGCTGTTGTTTTTTGGTGTGCACTTGTTATTCATGTAGGTAATATTTTATAGGCCAAAAGTATACTCGATTGCCATTGTACCCCGATCTTGAAGCGTTGCGGTAGCCGTATCCGTAGCCGTTGCCGTTGCAGTCGCGCTCCGGCCAATCGGCAGCGTCAACGCAGCACGCGAACACTTCTCCATGCCCACCACAATGTGGCATAGCCCTTAAGTGTATGTGTATGTGTATATATATATGTGTGTGTGTGTGTGTGTGTGGGTTGTGGTAGTGGTTGTATTTGGCGTAGCCGTTACCCTGAGCGAAACAACAACGGCTACGGGCGTGCGCCGGTCCTTGGCACATCGCGTCGTGACGTGACTGCCCCTCGGTTACCAGGAGCTTCGTTCAGGAGTGGGTAAATTGCGTTTTGGGTGGCGGCAGCGGCGGCGGCGGCGGCATTAAGAAACGCTTTGGTAAGTAAGCGTTAATTGAATATCACAATTGTCGCCAGCCATTTCAATTGAAATTCAATTGTAAATGGGCAAAGGCTGCAAGCAAAAGATAAAACTGTCATTTTGCCATATAAAAAGTGACTGTTTGTCTGCTGATGGAAAAAAGAAATAACGGAAAATACCGTTTTATATTTGGTAAATATAATTGAGCGAGCATGACTATAAAATCGATAAAGCCCAAAGCGCTGCTATTACTAACAAAAAGTCATTCAAATACAAATGTTACCAGTTTTAGGTGGCTTTTATTGTGAATCATTAACACTGGCATAGGTCACAAACAACATTGCCAGTATTCAGTGGAGTGGGGGTCACTGCTCACTGCTCACTGCTCGTTGCTCACTGCTGACAGAAAGGCCGACACCGAAACTTCTGCAAGGCAGAGATAAAACTGTCAAAAGAGCGTAGGGCCCGAGTCGAGTGGCTCACACAATGGTCTTTGCCACTGGTTGCGAGTGGCTCATCCTTGTGTTTTCATCACAGCCAACTGCCAACCAGCAGCTGCCTTGTCTTTTCCCATTCAACGAAGCGCGCAGTAATAAGATCAAGCCAACCAGCCATGCGTGTGGAAGCGACGCCCAACACACACGAGTCCGTGGCTAACGACCCACCCAGCACCAGCACCAGCACCAGCACCCACTTTCTGCCTGCCTCATGTCTGTCTGATGTCTGATGTCTGACAGGGCGATTATGTAACCATGAGCTTTTCAAGTGGCTGCAATTACCCAACAAAAAAAAAAAAAAAAAAACCCAGCCCAGCCCAGAACACGCCCCAATTGAGGTCGTCACACAAATCTGTGTGGGAAGTTCAACTTATAATCCATTCAAGGCACAAAAAATGAGCAACCGGAAGTGGAAGTCATTTGAGGGCAGGACATCCTTGCATTAAAAGGGCGTCAAATCGGCTTAACTTCTTCCAATTGACTGGCGTCTATTTTATCGCATTGCTTGTCGCGATGTTTATCTTCGAAATTACATTCGCTTATTTTGTAATTGAAATTAAATCCACTTGTACGCATAATCGTTTGCCCCAACACTCGAAATGGCAGTGATTTAAACAGTTTTGTGAACGATGCTGTGATAAAATTGTGCACACATTCATTTCAAAGGTGCCGAAGGATACCCAAAAATAAATATGCTTTTTATCGGCATCAATAGCCAAAAAAAAGGGCGACAAGTTCAAATTTTGATTGTATATATGTACATAAATATATAAAATAGAAATAAAATTGTTGAGCACTATGTAATTTATGAAATATAATAATAAATGTATAAATAAAAGAATGATTAATATAGACAGTGTAAGCATTTGTGTTTTCTTAAATAATGTTAAGCAACATTTTTCCAAAAACGTACTACGATAAATTTGTATATTTTAATGCCTTTTCCCCTGTGTTTGCACAATTAAATTGTTTTCAAATATATAATCTTAGATCCTCCATCATAAATGCTTAACATCGGAGCAGTAATGATTGAAATAAACATTAACATGATAATTAAATTTGATATGCGCATCTCTGCTTCTCTGCCTTTGGGTGAACCCTGTCGAGCACACATCCTTAATATCGGAGCAACTGCAGGCGTATTCCTGACTGCGTGCTTGTAGCCCATTATAAATCATCCACAAAAACTTAGTATGAAAGCAATTTAATTCAAACCGAAACTTGAATACCTTGCCTATGTTGGTATAAAATAATATATTTAGCTGCACAACGTTTTAAAAGAATGTGGAGTGATACATAATATTTTTCATTTAGGCTAGTCTACAAAGAAATGCATTTTAAATTCCAAATAAAATATGTAATAATATTAAATATTACTTATTTACTTATTTACATGAGAAATTGTTGTTGTGATATTTTTGCTTGTGATATTTATATATAATAATTACATATAAACAAGTAGAATGCCTGTAAAATGTATAATGATCTTATCTAGATGAGAAATGAGATATGATCAAAGAGACTGCCTTCTCCACAAGAGACTGGGTCCACACTCATTAAAATGGTTTAGTATTTGAAATTAGCTGAAGCTCGTGCCTGAGGACAGGTTGTCTACCGAAATGACTGCAAGGCAGATTTCATGGTCATTAATGAATAACTCAGTCCGGCGTTTTCGCTACTGTCTACAAAGTACACCTACTATCCAAGAATTTGCAAATTGCCCGCTCGGCAAAAAGTTTGGCATTCGTTGCGTGGGTGCCTCGAAGCGGTCGATCAAATTAGTTAGAAGCAGTTTCTTTCCTTTCTTTCTCAGTTATTTTTTTGCGACTGTCATATAAACAGGCATAAATGTATGTATAAGAACGTTCCGAAAATATACAGCATATTTTCTAATTGCAGGGGCGGTCTAATTGAGGGTTCGGTTTCGAGTTTGCGCTCTGTGCTGGGCATTGCAATCAGCAGATGCATCGCACAGCATTTTGGTCATCGAAACAAAGCCAAAGTCAAAGACGACCAAGACGACCAAGACGACGACGACGACGATGATTTTTGTGCGGGCCAAATTGGCGTAGGTTACGCATGTGCCTGAAATCATGAACATCAGGTTGCCTCGCCCTTTGTCGTTGTAGTTTCTTTATGGATGCAGCCCGGGCTGACAAGACAAGTTGCAGCAGGCTCTCGCATCGCAAGTGCACCTTGCGCCAGGGGCCAAGACACGCGCCCAAAAACACAACAAAAAAAATACAAAAACCAGCAGCAACACTTTGCCGGGGCAGGCAGCAGCGAAGTCGGACAAACGCTGGGACAATTAGGCAATCCTGACTACACAGTTGTTGCCGACAAACGATAAGATAAAGTTGCTGGAACTACAACTACAGCTACAACTACAACTACAACCTCTGTTATATTGTTTAGGAGTTGCGCGTGCAACAAAAATGTCGGTTTTTAATGTTTTTGTCCGCCTACACGCGATTTTCAACTGTCATAAAAATTGAGAGGCCGTCGAGGATGCGTAGGTAATATGCCTTCTCCAATTTGGATCACTACCAAATGGCCAATTAATAAAAACGTAATTTTCACAGAGTCTTTTGCAGGCGACACCTGCACGAGTGGGACGCTTGGGCCAGCAAATCTTGATAAGAAAATGAACAATTACAAAAGACTATGACAGCTCGCCGGCAAAATTGGAACATTGTCTCACATTAAAGGACGAAACACAACGCTCCAACAAGCACACAAAATGGCCGACTAAGGGACCAAGGACCAAGGACCAAGGACCAAGCACCAAATACCAAGGGCAAAGGGAGAATGGAGAAGGGTGAGCGGCTGCCTGCTTAGAGAAACTTTGCGTGTGTTAAGGGCCTGTCGCCATAAATTCAACTCTGACATAATTATGCCTTAATTGAAAAGTAGTAAAGAGCGTCGGGCTCAAAAACAATGCCACAATTTTAGGAGTTGCAATAACAGTAATCTATATTATTTAATCAATATCAAACTGAAATATGTTTCTCCGTGTGTAACAGAGCCTCAGTGTTTTTCTATCAACCAAACCAAAATTAAATTGATTCTACTCAATTCTTCTTTTTGCATGCTTCATTCCAAGCCTGCAGCAATCATACATCAGCAAACAGATATACCTATGTAAACAATTTAATAAAAATAATCTTATAGTATAGATAGCTTCCATTCAGAAACTGTTAAACCAAGCACTTCCTTCCAAAGTAATATTTCAAATATATATATATACATATATATGTATATGTTAGGTATGTAATATACATCGTAATTGCATTTTAAAGGCGCAAACCCATTTTAGAGTCGTTCAGCCCATCATAGAGACGAAATCAATTTTACGCTTGTCTATGACCAGACAGTCAGCAAAAATCATCCTGCTGCAGTTGCTGTTGCAGTTGCAGTTGCATTTGCAGATTCCACAAAAGTGTTAAACTAATCGTAAAACTTTGGCCTTTGGAACAGCATCGTAAAATGCACAAAAAAAAACGAACAGTGTTCACCTTCCGTATCTTTGGCCAAATGCAATATTTTACGAGCCGCAGCCGCGCCTCTTCGAAACGCGCATCTCAATGGGCCAATCTCAGTTTGTGGCTGTGGCATCCGTTCGTTAGCCCCTTTGGCGGCCGAGAGAAACAGCGTCAAATACAGTAGCTGGACTAATTGAAAAATTAAAGTTGAACGACGACTTAGACTGCGGCACTCACTCTGTGCCTGATTTGAAGCTTGTGGCAAAAGCGGGCCCTCCTCACATCCAACTAGATGAAGCCGATGAAGTTCAATACAATAAATTTAGCTGTGTTACAATTGATCGCTATGCTGAGCTTAGGCGGAATTATTACCGGACTAATTTGGAGTTCAGACAGATGAATAAAATATCTTCAAGATTTTTGGAAACAAGCTGCACTCAGAAATTAAGTGGACCAGTAATGAAAATCGACCTGAAAACTCGAGACTTTATCTTGTTCATAGAAATAAAAATTCTTAATATTAGAAATTCTTTTTCTATATTCAAGAAGTATATTTCTTAATAGTTAAACATTTTTTTTAAATAGAATACAATTTGATCTCTCGGCTGCTATGTTAAAGTTTTTCAACAAATTGTTTTTTATGTTTATAAGTTAAGTTTAAGTTTATTCAAAATTCAATTTGATATATTTATAAACTACCTTAAATATTTGTGTATTTGCAATCCTAAATTACTAATATTTAATTATAATAAAAAAAAACGAGCAAGCTGCAGTTAAAATTCTGTGTACACTTTAAAAAACAACCCACATTTTAAATTAGACATATTCTCTTCTTCATTTATTAAAAACATACCCTGTGATTAAGAAGCGAAAAAAAGGCTGGTTATTAGTAGTATTCGAAATATAGTTTTAGAATAATACAATTCAGTTATATATTTTTCTGAGTGTACTATCCTATTTGGGCATGTACAAATGGATACACCCACCGCTTCCTTGCAACTGCAACAGTTGAGCTAATGTGGTAGTCTGCACACCTTGCCAGACACGTTAAGGATGCGCCGAAGCATTTTCGACCAGACTCATAAATAATTGCATCGAGCTTAAAAGGAAATCCAAAGAACAAAAAACAAAAAACAAGCCTTAATTCGCTGCTGCTGAAAATCACTTCTGGTTTTTGTCGAGATCAGTGGATACACTTATCGATGGATCACATGTTGTTTACAATCTTGAGACACACGCGTTTGTCGTGCGCAGCTGCGGCTGCCTCTCACGTAATTTGCAGTTGCACAGTTGCCCCAACGTCATGTTGCATGTGCACCCATTTGTGAGGTGTGCAATCGTCCCCGGCGATCTGTTCAAATTTTTGCGAATTTGTTTTGGGTTCGTGTGCCCCGAGGGTGCATGCGCAAGAAGGGTTAGCCTTAGTCCTGTATACCCTTAACAACGCATTTGACTTTAAATACATAAGTGCATTAAGAGCGCTTACGAGCCGCGCTACACTTAAGGCGTTTTAAGAATGTAATTTTTGTGTCTGCATGTCTGCATGTCTGTCCGCATGTCGGACACAAAGCGATGTAAATATGACTGCTCTGTGGTCAAGTCATAGCTATATATTACCCGTTATAACGAGCTCACAGCTCATTGCCATTGTCAGCAGACAAAAGCACGGACAACATTTTGAAATTTCAAAAATTTATTACCACACACAAACATAATCAAAATCGCATCAAAACAAAAGTAAAAACCAAACACATGCTGCGTTGATGATGACAGCCGACTGGCTGGGAAACAAAAGACAGATCGAGTGGACCGCAACCGTTGAGGATGTGCCACCCTGGAATACGCACTTTCCATTTACGCTTGGTTGCATCCCGAAGGTGTCCGGATGGGCACAGATTGGCATTATTTGAATCCGCATATGTTGTGCTGACATCCCTAAAAATGCGTGCGGTTTTCGTTGCTCGTTCAACATGCCGTTGTTGCAGTTATTGCTTGCCACAAAAGTTACGTCTCATTAAATTCGAGGAGCATTGTTGACACCAAGCGTTGACATTTCAATAAACTGCCATAATTGATGTGGCGAACTGAACAATTTTGCGACAGGTGTCAGCTATACCAAAATAATATTCTGGCTGAGGCAATCTCGACCAGAATCCAAAGCGGAAATTGTAATGTTCACACATTTGCAGCTCATCAATTTCCGTTTATCCTGTCAGTGCATCAAGTTCATTCAACTTTGATGTTCATGTTTAGCGCCTTGTTTGACTTAATCGCGATCAATTTGTGTTTTGGCCAAGCTGCACGGGCAGCTTTAACGCTTGTCGCCCCAAACAACGGGGCACAGCTTCCGCTTTGCCACAGCCCGCTGACCGCTGGCCGCCACATTATTAAGCCATCAAATTGAAAACTTAATATAATTACATAAACGATGGCAGCCACAATGCCCAAAGCGCACTTTTCTGCATACGATCCCAGAAAATTGTACCAACCAATTTTCGGGGCACACGCTGCACACGCTGCACATGCAGCACACACAGTACAGTACATTGTGGCATCTGTGTACCATGCTTATTACATTTAATGACCAGAGCAAAATTTAGCAGAACATTTTTGAGCAGCCGGTCAGCCGGACAGTCAGACAGAGTCTGGATACTGCCCATGGCGCAATCTGTACATAATATGGGGCTCCCATTGAGGTTCAGGCTCTGGACAAATGGTCTGGTCTGCAAATTGCCACGTATTGTCAAAGAAGTGTATATTGAAAAAGTCTTACTGAAAGCTGCGACGATTTTTATTGATTTAGTTGGCTTACGATAACAAGGAAATCATTTTGCTATGATATGCATATATGTATGTACGTACACTGAAAAAAAGTCGCCCTGAAATTTAGAAAAATGGTTTAGTTTTAATGCGAAGCGCAACTCGCCTTATTATTAAAGAAATTATACTTCTAAAATCAAGGCAGTTTTTATCTTAATTCAACGGAAGACTTTTCTAAAATTTGGCACAAAGATTTCTGAATTCTAGAGTGTTTTTATAAGTGTACACAGAATTCTTAGATTAACTTTTTTGATACTTATATTAATATTAAATATTAGACTGGTTTCTGAATTTTAGAAATGATGGTTTTTTGCATTTATTCTTTTTATATTCGCGTTAGAAACATGTTTCTTTATTTAAGTTATTAGAAAATCATTGGTAAATAATAGAAAAAAGCATTTCTAATTTCTAAGTTTTTTTTTAACTAGCGAGATTTCTTAATTAGGCCGATTGACTTTTATTTATATTATTAGAAAATATTTTGAGAAAAATATAAATTATTTATAAAAAAGAAAAACTTTCTAACTTCAGAGCGATTTAAATTTTTCACGGCGATTTTCTAAATTCCAGGGAGATTCATTTTCCTCGAGTGTACGAGATGATTGTGTGTATGTACTAATTTTTATCACAGCACTAATTACATAAGTAATATTTATAATATTTTAATTCCCTGTACTTTAATGCCGCGCTCCCTGCCTAAATGGCACAATAACCTCTTGCATCTCGACATCGGTGGGTCTTTTCTTGCGTGCCCCACTACGGAACTGCTCCTCGATCTCAAGCAGGGTGCGTCGTCGCGTCTCCGGCAGGAACCAGTAAATAAATACCGTTGCAAGGAACGACATAGCGCCATAGAACACAAAACAGTTGCTCATGCCAATTGCCACTCTCATATCCGGATAGATTTTGATGCAGAGAAAGGCGAAAAACATGCCGACAGCCACAGTTAGACCTGCTGCCGGACCACGCACCTTCTGCGGGAACAGCTCCGAGATCATAAAGAAGGGCAGCGTATACAAGCCCAACGTGCTGAGCACAATGAAGCTAATAATGGCCACGACTGGTAAGTAAGGCACACCTTGCAGCAACTCAAACCAGCCAGTGCAAGCCAACAGCAGCATGGACACGGTCATGCCCACCGTTGAGATGATGCCAGCACGTCGACGGCCCCACTTTTCCAGGACATAGCCCATGGGACAGGTGGTGAGCACTCGTGCTGCGCCAATGAGTACGGCACAGGTGAACGGATCAATGGATACGCCAGCATTCGTGGAGATTTGCACGGCATACACAATCACCACGAAAATGCCCGAAAGCTGCTGGAACGCAAACAGACCCATCAATATAAACAGCGGCTTGTACACCTCCGGCAACTTTAGGCAGCGCAAGAACGAACGTTTCCGCTCACCATCCCGCAGCTGAAGCGATTTTTGCAGCACATTGAACTCCTCCAACACCTCCGGATGGCTGATGTGAGCTATATTTATATATATATATATATATATCGACATTTGAGGATGATTATGTTATTGGTTTACGGCTGAATAGCGCCACTTACGTGACTTATCGAGTCCCCGAAAGTAGTTTAGTGACTTCTTGGCCTCCTCCACACGTTTCTTGGCCAACAACCAGCTGGGCGTCTCGGGCAGGGGCAGCACACAAAGCAGAGCCGTTATCTGGTAACCACAGCAAATGAGGGCAATGAGGCGAAAATCATTGCGTATAAAGTAGCCAATGCTATAGAGAATTGTGATGCCCAATGCGACCGATATTGAGGAGCCCAGTATGAGGCTGCCACGTGAACGGGGCACACTAACCTCTGCCGCGTAAACACCCGCAGGTGCCGTAGCCAGACCCATTGTAACACCTGCAAATGAAATTGAACTTCAATATTGGCTCTTGAGCACTAGTAATCGAGTCCACAAAAACTTACCAATAAGAAAACGTGATACAATCAGCTGCATGTAAAACGACTCTGAATTTGTTGTACTCGCCGTGGCAAGCAGTGTCCAGGCAGTGATGGCCATCATATTGATCACATACAGCGTATGTTTCCGTCCAATTCTGTCCAGTATTAGTCCCGACAATATTCCTCCCAATGGGCAGGATAATGTGTTTATCGATGCAAACCAGGAAGCCTGTGTCACATTCAAGTAAACCGGCTCCTCTTTGCTTGTCAGCTGGCTGAACACAACTGTGGGCAGAGCCAGGCTGAATCCAGTTGTAAATACACCCAGATTGGCCAGTATAACCATTACTGCTTGACGCCTGATTGCCACTGATTGCTCACCCACCGGCCTTGCTTTCTGTGGTCGATCCAAGCCGGTTACAACTTTGATTTGATGTCCATTAAACAGCCGCTGATCAACTTCGCCTGCGTCGCCCATTTTGTTTGTCTCCTGAAAAAGTGTGAAACATGTTTAAATAATGAAAATCTATTTTTATTCGTAGTCAATAAAACCGCAACGATTATGAACGCTAATTTTAACAGTCAACAAAAACAAATAGTACAAGTTGGCAAATAAAATTGTCTAAATATACATATATGATATGCATACAATGTTTGAAGAACTTTTGTCGCCAAATCTGTGTAGACACAGTAGTTTTTCACACAAGATAATTATTCGAGCGAGTTATCAAAAGTAAATATGACTTTATTTTTGTTGTCAATATGTGTAGCAATCTACGAGACTGGATTGCACCATAAACTTTCTATGACCGAAGGTGTCTGCCTCATTTTCTTGATAGCCAATAAAACTGCGGGCAAAAGTACGCTCTGTGAAAATCAATTAGGCGCACATGGTTTATTTTCTTATAATAACCAAAATAGGGTTTAGACAATAATTTGGTGTACACATTTCTTATCTATATTAAGTACAAGTTCAATTAAAAACATTTTTAAGATAAAAAAAAAACCTTTTATGGCAATTTTCTTTAGGAAATATGAGATTTATCAAGATTAATCAACTTTTAAGCCTCCAGGCTTGTTTTTTATTAAACAAAAATTCAATCTTGCATTGATGAGTCATGGATGTGGGATTTGATACCATTCTCTTGGGTATCTTTTGAACCGCGAAACACTTTTGGGTATGTGGCGCATTCTTTTTGACAAGAAAGAACAGATGTATATTACGGATAGCAGACCGAACCTGTTTTCATATAAATCAAATTTACACCGACATTGTTAGAAAATAAACAAGTTGCTTATATATAAGCTCTAATCTTTCGAATGATAGTTCCCATGGCAGCAATATGTTAAAGTCTTCCCTTCCGACAGACTACGACACACTGTGTCATTTGTTGTATTGCTTGCCGTAAAGAGAGGAATTTGTTCCAGGTTTCATCAAGAAAAAAATACGAATTTGCATATATATAATCAATAACAAACGGATTGACGAAAATAGCTATATCGACTAAGTGACTAGTGCTGCTGATCAAGAATATATATACACACTTTTAATACCTTACAATACTCGAAAAAAGTATAATTCTAAATAGTAGAATCATCATAGCACATAAATATAGGGGTATATAGTACTTTTTAGAACCTGTTCCTATGTTGTCTAATAGGTTACAGGTCATTTCCAAGTCGACAGTTTTCGACGCATCTCCAATTTGTTTTTGTCAGGTCGACGTTATTCTTGACGCTCTCGCTAGAAATTCGCTCAAGGTTAGAAGTGCTGATTAGACACTTAATGATAATAAATAAACTACTAATAGTAGTTAATGCTTTGCTAAAATCAGCTGTTGGCCCGTCTGCGCATTGAGTGATTACTGTAAGAGGATTGTGCAAAGTGCCACTCAATAAAATGGGGAACCAATCAACCAAATTAACAAACTTGCGTCCGCAATTCTGTAGCGATATCAATTAATAGAACTCAACAACAAACAGCATGATACTTATTAACGATGGACTCAGTAAGTTGTTTTGTTTGCATGAGCAAAAGTAAAGCCTCAACTTAAAAGGAAACCACGTGCCCAGATCTCCACAGTAGCTGCCAAACTAACAAAAAAAAAAAAAAAGAAAGAACAAAACAAAAATCAGTGAAAACAGGTTCTACTTAATTAAACTAAGAGTTAGAGAGACTTCGTCACGTTTTCACAATCCACGGCTAAGAAAAACACTCAAAAAATAAACACTCAAACGGCTTAAAGACTCGTCTGATTTTTTCTTCTTCTTTTCTCCTTTTTTGGTTTACTTTTTTGGATACCTGACGGAGGTGCAGAGCTTGTCTTCGATAAGATATTTGGCTTTAACGGAGGCCCAACTTTTCAATCCGACAACAGCGAGACGCTCCAAACAACTAAAAATCGTTTGTCGCTTTAAACGCCTCGAAAACTACAGCCATAAAATAGCCCTAATCGAAAGTACTAGACCAGAAGATACCCACTTTTCTAAAGTAAACATCTCTGTATATTTATTATGGTCGATTCACAAAGCACATGCATTATTATATGTGCTTAATCATTGTAAATTGCTTAATTATAATATATATACTTACATACAAACATCATGTTAACATGCAGACAAGCAAATATTCCGCCTTATCTTCAGTGATGCATTCCTACATTTTTTTTTTATATCACTTCACTCCCTTTTTCATAAACAGGGTATAAAACTGACCGGATTCTTATAAATATCTCGCATTAGCACTCATTGTGTGTCTCTCTCTCTCGCTCTCTATATGTCTGTCTCACTCTCTTTGTTTGCGGCGGGCGATAAGCCAGCGTAAACGTCATCAACCAATAGATTTCTTTTGTTTATATATGTCATGATCGTTTTAATCGTTGACAAAAGCAAATGTTCAATAAATATCAAAAGATAGTTGCTAGTCTGCAGCACACAGTTGACAACTCATTTGTAAAATTATTCATGGTTGTGTTAATTTATATGTATTTACAATACTATACAAACTTATAAGATTTTGCGGCTTATCAAGTAGTAAAGGGCGCAACATTTGCTGGCAATTTATATAACATACGCTTGTAAATATAAAATAGACATACGCAAAACACAGTTAATTTTGTGTTCACATTACAACTACGCCCGTTATCTATTTAAAATTAGTTCAATATTTGTTTTCTGACGTTTTTATCTGCAATCATGACAGACTTCCTCATTCGTCCCTCACCTTTCATCTGCTCAAACATTATATATTTACCTGAACGTAGACAATTTAACTAATATCTATTGCCGAATTAGCAAAAAGAACCAGTCCTATCAGATTAGATAGCAGTAAGTGAATAAATTGTTACCCATCGTTACGCATTGAAAAAGCCGTTACCAGGTCAAGTGTCATAGCATCGAGCAACAGACAGTGACCATTGGCGGCGCCACTTTACCACAGCAGGGTTGCAAATGATACTTTCCGACAGTGGTCAACACTGAAGCAAATGAATTTCCTTGTGCAGTCGAGAGAATTGTTTTTCTTCCAAAGTCTGTGGGGAACCGGGAGCGCGCACAGAACATAAAAGCAGCAAGCGCTAGAGTGTGAAATACACGCAAATACACACACACACACAAATAAAAAGCATGTCAATCGCTTTTGGCAATAATTATCTGTGAAAGTAAACATCAAGACAACAGAAAGAGAGAGAGATAGAGAGTGGCAAACGCTGCTATTTAATAGCGAAAATGAGCTGTTAATGTGCAATATTAATTTTACTCCTGAATGCAGAGAGAGCATTAACCAAATTTAGAAACAAAGCAATAATAAAAATATGCTTCCGTCTTCTGAGCGTGCGCCTGCTATGTATTTGTAAATACGTGCGTGTGTACGTGTGCGTGCGTGTGTGTCCCGCTTTCGACGACTCTCTGTTTTTGTCAGTCAGCATCCTGCAAACGGACGCAAAAACGCAAACCCCAAAAAGCAGTAAAACCATATCGCTCGTAACTAAATAAAAGTGTAAACAATTCAATTTCAAATAACAAAATGGAATGCCGCAGAATTCGCAAGGACGACGCTTAATGCCAGACTCTGGCAGCTCTGGCATTCGACTTCATCATATGTATGTAGCCGATAGAAATAGTCCACACCAGCATCAGCACCTGGAGCACCCTGTGAAAAGCGCGTTATTATGCAGTGATAATCCCCTCGTAGTTCTTGTTGTTTTGTATGCGTGTGCGTGCGTGTGTGTGTGTGTGTGACGACTGTCCAAACGTAATCACCCCAAAAGTAGTGAAAATTTCCAACAATTGACAATTGAGTTGAAGTTGGCAAAGCGGCCACCCCCCTCAACCCCCTCATCAGTCCCAGCCCCCCGCCCGCAACAATTTAAACTCAACTCAACTAAAACGCATCATCGCATCAAGATGTCCACCGATTTTCTGTTCCCCAAAATAGCGGACTGCTCCTATGTCTCCTGTTACTGGTGAGTTCAAGTATAAAAAGTGACTACTTTTTTATAAAAATACATTTACAGTTTACATTTTAGTTTTACAATTTGAATATAGCATTCTTCATATATTTATGTTTGTAACACATTTGTTAGCTATATTAAAAAAGCGTCGAATTCAAAACAGCTTCACATTTTTAACATTAACCGAGAACTTTTTGAAAACAGTTTAATTGTTAAGATTACAATTGGCTTGTTCAACACTGTTTTCACATTGTTTTCTGTTTTTTTTTTATGAGTTGTGGCTGAATCATTAGCCGCCTACTCCTGCCAGTAAGCAGAAAGTAGCAAGTAGCTTTTGCAACCAATCATCCTCTCATGTTGTGTGTGATTTCATTTATTATGTGCTCATGTCGTGGTTCAGACCCGTTGCTATTGCTCGATTCGCATTTTAACTCACTCCTTCAGTTGCCGCCACCTCTCTCTCTCTCTCTATCTCCCTCTCTCTTAAACTCGCTCTCTCTGCTGTTGAGGTGCCGCCACGCAGCTCTTAAATTGGGTCAAACGGTCATGTCTGCTAGCAAGAACAGTCCGCGTGTGGGAGCAGAGGGTGGGTGGCGGAGTAGGGGATTGGCCTGCTGCTGATTAGCAAGGAGGGATTTCATTTGTTTTTCCTTTTTTATGAGCGCATGCAAAAGGCGCGTTTTGACTATTAAACATGTACCATGTACCAAGATATATATGTACAAATGTATGCATGTATGCATATATATATATATATATATGTGAGTACATTAGAACAATATATGACTGCTTGCGTGTTAATGTAAAATTAAAAATGCCTTTGGCCAAATTTACGCCGATATCGTGCATTACTAAAATAATAGCGAATTTTTCAAGGTGCACAACAGGTAAAATACATATTCAAATATATGTATGTACATTTTACATACATTTTACATATTTATGGACATTTAATAAGCATGAACGCAAAACATAAACAAAATAAAGCGTTCTCTTCACACACACACACACACACATACATACACACATACACATGCATGTTTCGTGTTCTTAAGACATTTCATTGATTTTGATGTAGTTGAAAATGAAATGCACATTTTTATTCATATTCATGTCAGTCATCTTATAAGAATGTGCGCGTGTGTGCGTGTGTGTGTGTACATTCACTTGCTGCTCTTACATAAACACTCTGTCGTTCTCTCTCTCACACTCCACTCCTTTGCTCTCTTACGCTGCGTCGCTTGCTGCCCCTTACCCCACTGTCTCTCGCCTTTCTCTCCCCCTCTCTCTCGCACTGTCTTTCACTCCATGGCGAGTGTGAGAATGACAATTTTTGGGGTAGGACGGGATTAGGGTGCACATTGCTTGGCGTGTGTTGGAAAGATACCGCAACTGACAACCGCAAGCTGAATGAAGTAAGCCGAACATCTCAAATTCTGAATCATTAGCCAAAAAAAAAAAATTCCACCATCAACTTGCCAATAAAACTGTGCTTACACACATAAAAACTAAGTGCCGATTTTTAAATGTCTCAACAAAGTCAGCGTTCAGATAAACTGGTGTGTCTTAAAGTGCTCAATCAGCAATTTTTATTTTCTTTTGCAAATAATACGTTTACGAAAGCTGGCATTTTTTCTGCTCCAAAACGCAAAGTATGCAATACCGATGGCAGCAATTCTGGTGCATTCGCACATTTTCTTAGACTAAGTTCATCCTGCAGTGCGTTTCTCATCAAATTAGCGACTCATCAAAAAGTATGCAGCACGTTTTTGAGCTTAGAACTGATAAAGTAATTTCTTTAATTTGTGAACTTAAAAACAATTTAATGTAATAATGTACTGCGATGTAAACTGGACATAATAATCTCCAATTTCAAGAACAACCGGTTTACTTTTACACAGACCGAATACAAACTGCTTGAAAAATATTGATAGTAAAAAAATTGCACAAATCTTTTTCATTTATTTTTTAGCGAGGAGAACGTTTGGAAGTTGTGTGAACAAGTGAAACGAACGCGCCCCGAGGAGTTGGGAAAGTGCTACGCGGTCTTTGTATCAAATGAGGGACGGACTGTGCCGCTGTGGCGTCAAAAAGCCGGACGCGGCGATGATCAAGTTGTCATCTGGGTAAGTTGCCTTGCAAATACGCTTGGAACTTTGAAATGAAAATGCTTACTTATATATTGACAGGACTATCATGTATTCTTCATGCACAATCCCCTGCCGAATCGTTGTTTAGTATTTGATTTGGATACTACGTTACCGTTTCCCACATATTTTCATAAATACGTTACAGAAACTTTTCGATCCGACCTGGCACTACGTCCGGAGCATCATAGGTAAGTGAATCTCGTTAATCGTCGTGCCCAGTAGACTAAAGTTCGATTTTTTTTTTAGATTCTTCAGAGTTATACCCGCCGATACATATCTAATTGAGTTCTCATCGGATCGTCGACACATGCGCCGACCAGATGGCAGCTGGATTAAGCCACCACCTTCGTATCCACCCATTTTATCAAACAGTAACTAAATCTCACAAATCTCTCAAAATTCCAACTGCTTACTATTTCATCGTCTGTCTTCTTGCAGCGAACACGCACTGTTTGGGTGACTTTATATGTATGAGTGCTGGTAAGGGACCAGGCTCCGTCTACAGCCTCTCCGAGTTTGTTCAAAACTTTTACAAGTCAGCCCATGTGATGGCCCAACAGAACAATTAGATCATCATTAACCACAACAATATACTATAATTACATATATCAGCAGAAACCAAACAAATTAAGCTAATCTAAATTAAAAATGTTGTTTTCATGGCAACACAAATGATGAGCATTAAATTACAAGACAGTAAATTAAAAATTGCATACATATTCTATAAACTTATACACATTTATAATACATATAAAATACATGCATATATATATTCAAATATATATATATATATATATGTACAATATGGTATTTTTGTATTCAGGTTAATATTAAAAATAAAAGTCTGTATCTAGCGGCTCCTTAAATAATTTATAAATTCAATTTCGACTCTCTATGAATTAACATATAATTATAAACTTTATGTATTCAAAATAAGCGAAACAGAAAAGCTAATATTTTTATTAGTTACATTTCTTTACGAATTTTTGTGACTTTCGACCAACAAAACATGAAAATTAAATAAGAACGCACCAATTACGATTAAAATATAATCATAAACATACATATTAAATCATATAGTCAATCTCTAATATATATATATATATATATATATATATATATATATATATATATGTATGTATATATATGTATACCTATAACTATTTGCATCTTGCGCTTTGTAATTCAATTAACGAAAGAAATTCGAGTCATAGGTAAATCTAATTCTTACACGCTAATTTAATTCGGGATTGCCTGTTTGTTTTTAATTAACTTCAACTCAATAAGAAAAAAGAAATGTTAATTCCATTTGAACTATGATGACATCTTAACACATCTTAGCTAGTTTTTATACTGTTTGTACGCCATGGAACACAAACACTAAAGCTATAGTTCACACAACGCCTAAGCGAATGATTTTTTTATGTGGTTTATACTTATATACTATATTGTAATTACGTATCGTATATTTGTTTAATATTTGTGACACGCAAAGACTGATTCATTGTACGTTCTGTACTGTACTAGCAAAAGGCAGCCGACAAATGAGCCATCCCAAAAACCTACCTAGATACTTTCAAAACGATAACATAAAGCCATGGTATTCTGCAAATATAAAAATGTTATCCTATTTTGATTTATGTTTATCTTTAAATTGAGAGCTTGACAAAAGGCTCTGCATGTTATAAACAAATTTTTCGCTCGATTTGTTAACGATATTCGTATTTTTTATTAATAAGTTTTTACTCAATTTTGTAAGACATTAAATATTAATATTATAAATATAATGTATACATATATAAATGTTAATATATATATAAATATAATAGTTACATTGAATGCTGTGCAAAGTCTCAAAGTTAAACCTACACTTTTTATTATATAACTTTAAACCGAAGAAAAAATACAAAGAAAATAATCAGAAAACATTTTAAGCATTTATAAGCAAATCCGATTCAAGTTAAAGACGTCATTTGACGCTAAATAAACTATACAAATGTTACGCATAAGTAACATAGTAAATATTTCTGACTTTAGTTCACATTTTTTTTTATATATCTCTCTTCTCTGCTAACAGTAAGAACATTTTATATCAGCAACACGTTCACAATTTTGTACAGCTGTTAAATTCCAAACGAAGCAAAAGCACAACATCAAGTTTTAACTTTAACATTGCAAAAATTACGATGTAATAATTATTAATACATGTTTCTCTAGGTGTACAACTTTTTCTCTTCCAAATTATCTAATCCAATTAAATATATAAAATATATTGGATACATAAAGTTAAATGTTGGCCATACATTGTGTTAAGCCCAATATAAATAATCTTTACAGATATTATGTACATATAGTAAGCAAATAATTTTGAAGCGAGTTCTGTATGAATACGTATCTTCTTACTCTCTTTTTATATGAATACATCATGCCCATGAAACTAGGTAAGCATTAAGAGCCGGTAGATAAATCCAATTCAACCACCGCTTAAAAATAAAAACAAAAAAAAAACGCATCTAATCGGAAAAATCGAAAAAAAAAAGTTGACTGCGCTCGTGTTAAGCATTGAAATACTTAAATATAACAATACATCATATATATAAATATATGTATATGTATGTGTACTTATGTATATAGGCGTAACTTTCTTTTATGAAAATTATTAGCATTATCTTTGTGAAGAATTTGTATGGGCAATATGTGCTACAATTTATGTAGTTAGATCAAATTAAAATTGTGTGGCAATGAGATATTTCAGCAAAAAATAAGAAGAAGAAAAAACAAAGCCAAAGCAGCTGACAGCAATCAAAACAAAAGGAGATACCCTGTACCCAGACCCAAAATAGATGTATTCGTTGTTCGGCACTGCAATAACTGCGCTTTAAGCCACCACTCATGGGAAAATTCACCTATAAAAGCATAATGCAATAAAAGCTATTTCGCTCAGTGTGCAATCAGAGCATTTCCAGTCAGCAGCTAAGAACCAAGATTTTTCTTAGCTCTGTTATTAATGATACCACTTTTCAACAATTTGTAATTGGGTATGGGGGAAAACAAACAATAACAATTTTTATAAATGCGTAGCATTTAATGAGATAGATATGCTTAATGCACTGCTGCATTGGTTTCAATTCATTCACCAAATTTGTGCATACAGATTGTACATAATTGCCAGAGAACTGCACGAGTGTCTATTTTTATGTGACTCTAAGTATATATTCACCTCAAAAGCGGCTACGATGTGATTTTATCTATTTATCTTGCCGGTCTCTTTCTCCTTCTCTCTCTCTCTCTCTCTCCATCTCTCTCTCTTTCTTCTTTCTTATAGGTACAAAACTAAAATAGCAACGTTGAATAAGTATTTTTGTGATCGCATTGATCCAGCGTAAAAATAAAGGCATATGTCAAAATAAAGCCACATAATTATTCCTGTGGTGCTTTTTATACTTAGATATGAAACATATACAGTATTTATTAATGCTGTTCATCGATGCGGTTCTCTGATACATACATAAATACATACATACATACGTACATACATAACCCAATCAAACAAATTGATATATATTTGTCTTGTCCACTGTTTCAAATTTTTTAAAAAAGAATCTTGAAAAATACATTTCACTATTTAATAATAATTGACTTAACACTTAATGCTTAATTGGCTTTAGCCTTTGTTAAACTTTTTATCTTATAAATTATCTATTGATCCAATCATGAAATGTGCTATCATATTGTTATTGTAATATTTGTTTAAAACTTCGGTATTAATTTTACAAAAGTACATACAATTTATATGAGTCAATGAGGATAGGATTAAATACTTTCCAATCTGCAAAATGTGACGCGCTAAAGCGAAAATAAACATAAAATATAAAATATGTAAATTAAACGATAAAATACTCAAACATTTGTATTTATTAAACTTACTTTGTCTTCAAAACGAATATTATTTAAGACATTGAATGCAATAATATAATATTCTGAGGGGTTTTGGAATTTGTGAAAAGGGATTTTATTCATCTTGCCAAGCCGATATTGATACTCGATATTTGAACTTAATGGATATGCAATAGTTTTTCCAATACACTAATTTGCTTAACTTGACACTTTACTCTAAATATCAATTCATAGTTTTTGAAGTAAGGTCGTGTTTCCACCATAGCAGTCATAGTTTCGAACTGATCTCCAAGTAGTTCCATGATTATAATCTCTAAGGATGTCTCTATATTCTTCTCTGACAACAAGCTTCGAATTTTTCCATTATTTGTTCTCATGTTTTAATACTCACCAACCCATCGCGAATTGGATGAGGATGTGGTCTGAGACGAAAGGCATCTGCTATGGCATCGCCTTGGGCTTTGGTGTTTGTCGCCAACACTGTTTATTAAATGTCAAAAATAATATGTACTTTAATCTTCATTGCTCTTCATTAGGAACAAATTCAAAATCCATTTGTTTCTAATTTTCTTTTTTAAATTGTATGCGTTGCAAATAAGGTAACAGTGAATAAGCTAAGACGACCCAAGTGCGACAATGTTCGCAACAGATTTTCCAACCTTGAAGACCCTGCGGAGTGCCCTGCCCCGCGTAAATCTGTACTTTGTCTGTAAAAATGGCTACTCGAAAGAAGTAAGTGTGTCCAAGTCTGGAATGGCCTTGAGCTGATGGCGAAACCTTTCGAGTGCAGGTCAAAACCAAGCCGATACGATCGTTGCTGGTGGCAAATCGAGGCGAGATAGCGATACGTATATTCCGAGCCTGCACCGAGCTCGGAATCAAGTCGGTAGCCATTTACTCGGAGCAGGATAAAATGCATATGCATCGGCAAAAGGCCGACGAGTCGTATCTGGTCGGCAAAGGCCTGGCTCCAGTGGAGGCATACTTAAACATTCCCGAGATCATACGAATCTGTAAGGAGCACGATGTTGATGCAGTGCATCCGGGCTATGGCTTTCTCTCAGAGCGCAGCGATTTCGCCCAAGCCGTTATTGATGCTGGACTCGTATTCATTGGCCCATTGCCGAAGGTGGTGGCAAGCATGGGTGACAAGATGGCTGCCCGAAAAGCGGCCATCGAGGCTGGTGTACCCGTTGTGCCCGGCACAGATGGACCAGTTACAACCACAGAGGAAGCACTTGCCTTCTGCGACAAGCACGAACTGCCGGTCATCTTTAAGGCAGCTTACGGCGGAGGTGGTCGTGGTATGCGGGTGGTTAGGAAAAAGGACGAAATCGAGGAGAACTTTAATCGTGCCTCTTCCGAGGCGAAGGCAGCCTTTGGCAACGGTGCGATCTTCATAGAGAAATACATCGATCGACCCCGACACATTGAGGTGCAACTGTTGGGTGACAAGGCCGGCAATATTGTGCATTTATATGAACGCGACTGTTCCATTCAGCGTCGTCATCAGAAGGTTGTAGAAATTGCCCCAGCTCCACGCCTCCCCGTCGAGGTTAGAGACAAGATGACTGAGGCGGCCGTAAAACTGGGCAAGCACGTCGGATATGAGAATGCCGGCACTGTTGAGTACGTTTGCGATGAATCTGGAGGATTCTACTTCATTGAAGTGAACGCTCGATTGCAAGTAGAGCATACCGTAACGGAGGAGATCACCGGCATCGATTTAGTACAGTCTCAGATCAAAATTGCGGAAGGAAAGACCCTTGAGGAATTGGGACTCGCCCAGGAAAAGATTGGAACACTTGGCTATGCCATACAGTGTCGAGTTACGACAGAGGATCCGGCAGCCGATTTCCAGCCCAGCACGGGTCGCATCGAAGTATTCCGGTCGGGTGAAGGTATGGGTATACGTTTGGACAGCGCCTCGACCTTTGCCGGCGCCATCGTCTCGCCCCACTATGACTCTCTCCTGGTCAAGGTGATATCCCATTCCAGAGATATGCCAAGCTCAGTGGCTAAAATGAAACGAGCACTGCGTGAATTCCGTATCCGTGGTCTCAAGACGAATATTCCGTTCCTCCTCAATGTGCTCGATAACAAGAGGTTCCTGCATGGTGTACTAGATACTCATTTCATTGATGAGCATCCGGAACTCTTCAAATATCAACCCTCGCGAAATCGTGCCCAGAAATTACTAAACTACCTAGGCGAGGTGTTGGTCAATGGAGCCCAAACTCCATTGGGCACAACGTTAGCACCTGCCGATATCAAACCGCATGTGCCCGAAATTCCAATAGGTGAATAAACTCTGTGCTCTCTGTTATCGTATCTTAAATATTACTTATTCTATATTCCTTAATATACGATGAAGATCTTACCAAAAAATCGATAGATCGAGAAAGAAATGGTGGGCCAAAAGGTAACTAAAATTGTAATTCCAAAGTTCTTAACAATAATATTATATATACTTTTAATTAATTTAAAATTATATTTTACTGTCGAACAGTGACGGAACCGCCGGAAGGATTGCGCAACTTTCTCGTTTGTGAAGGACCCGAGGCGTTTGCCAAGGAGGTGCGATCGCGAAAGAATCTAATGTTGATGGACACCACTTTCCGGGATGCACATCAGTCATTGCTGGCGACTCGAGTACGCACCCATGATCTGCTGAAGATATCACCGTATGTGGCGCACAAGTTCCACAATCTATACTCCCTGGAGAACTGGGGTGGTGCCACTTTCGATGTGGCTCTTCGTTTCCTGCACGAGTGCCCATGGGAACGTTTGGAGAATATGCGCAAACTGATTCCCAATATACCATTCCAAATGTTGTTGCGTGGCGCCAATGCCGTTGGCTACACCAACTATCCGGACAATGTGGTCTACAAGTTCTGCGAACTGGCGGTAAGCGGATCTTAAATAGTTGCTAGAAGAGTTGGTTAATTGGTATACATTTTGAACAGGTGAAAAGTGGCATGGATATCTTTCGAGTATTTGACTCACTCAACTATTTGCCAAACTTGATTCTCGGCATGGAGGCAGCGGGCAAAGCTGGTGGAGTCGTCGAAGCGGCCATCTCCTACACGGGTGATGTGAGTGACCCCAAACGCACTAAGTACAATCTTAAGTATTATATCGAATTGGCCAACGAGTTGGTTAAGATTGGCACACATATCCTCTGCATCAAAGACATGGCGGGTCTGCTGAAACCAGAGGCAGCAAGGCATGAATTTGTAATTTTATTTGAATTTGATTTCGTATTTCATGGATGCTCTTTCGTTCTTCCCCAGGATGCTGGTTTGTGCCATCCGAGAAAAGCATCCCGATGTTCCAATTCATGTTCACACACACGACACATCGGGTGCCGGAGTTGCTGCTATGCTGGCTGCCGCACAAGCCGGAGCAGACATTGTCGACGTGGCCGTAGACTCCATGTCCGGATTGACGTCGCAACCAAGCATGGGTGCCGTGGTTGCCTCACTGCAGGGTACTCCCTTGGACACAGAAATAGTATTGGCGGACGTCTCCGCATATTCGGCATACTGGGAACAGACTCGCACCCTTTACGGACCATTCGAATGCACGACCACGATGCGAACGGGCAATGCGGATGTCTATTCGAACGAGATACCCGGTGGCCAATATACCAATTTGCAGTTCCAATCGTTCTATTTGGGCCTCGGCGACATGTTCGAGGATGTGAAGAAGGCCTACCGTGAGGCCAATTTTCTGCTGGGTGACATTATAAAGGTCACCCCGTCGTCCAAAGTTGTTGGTGACCTAGCCCAGTTTATGGTACAAAATAAGCTCAGTGGTGAAGAGGTGGTGAAAAGAGCGGCCGAGCTGTCGTTTCCCCAATCCGTAATTGAGTACCTACAGGGCTATATGGGTATTCCATACGGTGGCTTTCCCGAACCATTCCGTTCCGATATTCTAAAGGATATGCCACGCATTGATGAGCGACCAGGTGCTAATCTAGAGGCACTGGATTTTGACAAACTGGCGGAGGAGCTCACGAAAACCTTTGGAAAAATCAGTGAAAGAGATGTCATGTCGTCCGCTCTTTATCCGCAAGTGACCACACATTATATGAATCACCGTGATAAATTCGGTCCAGTTGATAAGCTGGACACACGCATATTCCTTACCGGGCCGAAGGTTGGCGAAGAGTTCGATGTAACCCTGGAGAAAGGCAAGACCCTAAGTATTAGGGCCCTAGCCGTGACCGATGATCTCAAAGGAAATGGCAGACGCGAGGTGTTCTTCGAAATGAACGGTCAATTGCGCTCCGTTCTCATTCTAGATAAAGAGGCCGTGAAGGTAAGACTAAAAGTAGAGCCTTCATCTTACTCACTCCACTTACATATACTCAACTCGGCAGAAAATCCATATACATCCTAAAGCGAATAAGGCAGTGAAAGGTGAAGTGGGCTCGCCGATGCCGGGCAATGTTATCGACATACGCGTCAAGGAAGGCGACAAGGTTGAAAAGGGTCAGCCCCTAGTCGTTTTGTCAGCCATGAAAATGGAGATGGTTGTTCAGTCGCCAAATGCGGGCGTCGTTAAGAAATTGTCGGTCACAAAAGGCATGAAATTAGAGGGTGATGATCTGATTCTGATCCTTGAATGAGCAAACACTAGAAATTCCCAAAATCATTTTATCCAGTTGCACTAACAGTTAGGAATTTTTCATATTTCTAAACGTAATTCAGGCACAATTGTATATGCATCCTTGTATTCATCAAAATATCAGAATAATAATTATTTTATTGTGTGTTTTAATGTAACATTTATAAAATTATCGGCAACTTTAATTGTAATAACAAATTGATCATTTACTTTTTACAATTCCACATGCAATCTTGTATTCAATCAAAATATGAAAATAATATTTATTTAATTCAGTGTTTATTTGCAGCATAAATCGTAATAATAAATTGATAATTTACATGCACTTCACAATGAACTCCATGAAGGCGAGATCCTTGCTTAGCTCAGATACCCGCTTGAAGTGACGCTGCACATAGGGAGTTAGGACCTCGACCAAATTGCCGTTATTGTATAATTTGTGTTCCGTGTTGAGCAATGCATCGCCCAACAAATGCTGCAGCACCAGGTTGGCAATGTATGAGTGTCGAGAATTGGTGCCCCAGGCTTTCACATGCTGCAGCAACGACAATCTCTGATCCATATTCAATTGATCCACCAATTGATGGACGGCGGCAGCATCTCGTTTCTTTACAAAATGACAAATGATGTCGTAGGATGCTTTTGGTTTGTTCAACGTCAAGGCAAGCATAAATGCCTTTTCCAGCTGCTGCTGGGCGTGCAACAGCGATTGGAGTGTCTGCTCCTGTTGTAACATCGCCTGTCGCTGGTCGAGTGCCTCATTTCGCACAGTATCAGTGATGTCGGCAAAGCGTATCAGCTTGGAATCAGCGCCACCCGTATAGAAGAAACGATTGCTGCAGGCAGAAACAGCGATAGACCAGACACGATCGCTGTGCTCATCGATGGATTGGACACAGAGGTTGGTCTTGATGTTCCACAGCTTGAGCAGACCATCCGATGCAGCCGACAATATGAATTTGCCATGATCGAGGAACTCTACACGCAATATGGTGCACTCCTGTTCCATGCGTTTCAAGCAACTAAAATTCGCAATGGACCAAATCCTTAAACTACAATCCGACGATGAGGTCAGCACAATCTGATCGACGGGCGAGAAACGGACACACCAAACACCTCGCGTATGTCCACGCAACACGCCGAGCAGCACATTCGAATCAGCTGTCCAGATCTTTGCCGTCTTATCCTGTGATGCAGTGGCCAGTATTTTATTATTTAGTGCATAGGTCACACAATTGACCTCCTTGTCGTGGGCCAAGGCTGCATATTTCAGGGCGAAGGCATAATTGTTGCGCTCCTGTTTGTCACGCGTCAATTGCCACACTTTCATGCTGCCATCCTGGCAGGCAGAGGCAAATCCCGTCGCTCCGTGATGGGTGAAAGCTACACAACCAATTGTGGCCGTGTGGCAATTGTTTTGTTGTATCAGCGGCTGCAGCAGGCAATCCTCGTCGCTCGTATGCGACAATTTCCATAGATGTATGCTGCAATCCTTGCCCACCGAGATGAGAAGATGATGTGATGCCGCCAATGACATCACTATATCTGAGTGTCCACAAATCAATCGACAATTCATATTCTGTTCTGTATCGTAGACCTTGAAGTGTTTGCTATTTGTTGCCACAGCCAAATAGCGATCGTTGTCACCTAGAAAACACAAGTCCAGGATCTCATCATTGTAGCCAACCAGCTGCTTGAACAGTTCCAAGTTGACAGCTTCCTTTTCGCTTGTCTTAACATTATAAATAATCATGTTTTGTTCGGTTGTCACCAGCGTTAACTGTTCTTCTTTGTGACAGTAGAGTATTCGACTTATTTGAAAATCTGTTGTGGTCAGCAGGTCCTTAATCTTCCACGTTTTCGTATCTACTTGGAGTAGTTTGCCCGAGCCACAGGCGACCAGCAGTTGTCCACCATTTGCTATGTGGCTTACGCCTTCCAGTTCCTCATAGAGTGGTATAACCTTTAATTGTTTGGCCTCTGGATCCAGCTGCCAAACGATTAGCACCTTATCACGACTAACACTTGCCAATTGATATCCGGAATCAGTGGTCTGAAAACTTAGTCCAGTCACTTGGGAGATGTGACCACGCATCTTATGCAGCAATGCCTTCGTCTCGTAGTTCCAACAATAGATCGTATTATCAGAGCCGACGGCATAGATTTCAGTCTTTAAGGGACTGGGATGGAAGCGCAATAGGAGCGCTGGGCCGGGGTAACCTTTGAGGACGCACAGGCAACTATTATTCGCGAAATCCCAGAGTCTTAGTGTCGCATCTGCTCCGCCAGTGGTACAAATTAGTTTGCCGGCTGGACTAAACTCGATGCAAACAACGGGTCCCTTATGCTGGCTCTTCCACAGCTTGATCAGTTTCTGGGTGTTCAGCTCCCACAGGCGGAGTAAACCACTTACGTGTGCGGCAACCAAATGCTCCCGTGACAGGGCAAAGCAATAAATATTATCCTCATCGACGTCAACAACTTCCTGTCTTGTTTTAGCCTGATCATTGTTGCTCTTGCTAACGTTGGCTCCAAAGCTGTGCAGAACTTGACATGTTTTCACGTCCACCTGATTTACAACATCGCCATTCAAACAATAAAGAAGCTGACCATCTTCGCTCCATGCAATATCGCTGCCGGCATAAAAGTTCGTGTATCGAGCTTCAGCCGCATAACTGCAAAACTATTTATTTAACATAATTCTATGTGTTTTTATACAATTGCTTACCTTTTTTCAGCCATGCTTGTCATTATTTATATATTTTTGTTTACAAAATTACCGCGTGCACATTGGAACTGGTAGGAATATTCCTCAAGCGAACTAGTTCATATGTGGTTCACATTTGGAAAGATCAATTTAAAATTACAATTTAATTTACATTTACTCAATAATTTTCATCATTATCATATTTAATTAATGCAGTCATTATTAAAAACAGGATTATTTAATAAGTTTTAATTATTATTGTTATTGAAACTGGTTCTTTAGTTCAGTGATACAATTTTTTGAGTTACCCAACACTAAATAAACGATTGAAAAGTGTGGCAACACTGAGCATGATTTGCAGCTGTCAAATAAAAAGCCGTCAAATCATCGTCCCCAAACTAAACTTGTTAAATTGAAACATTTCAGTTTTCTGATAACAACTCAAATATAAATTCAGCAACAAAATGAGTACAATTGGAACTGGTGTAAGTAAATACAGTACATGCAATTAACGACATACAGCACACACATTAACCGGTGCTCCTTGCAGTATGATCTGTCCGCATCGCAATTCTCGCCGGATGGACGCGTCTTTCAGATCGACTACGCTTCGAAAGCCGTGGAGAGAAGTGGCACCGTTATTGGTATCCGTGGCAAAGACTGCGTTGTGCTCGCCGTCGAAAAGATAATTGCCGATCAACTGTATGAACCGGATGCAGCCAGTCGAATTTTCACCATTGAAAAGAATATTGGCATGGCTATTGCTGGTCTAATGGCTGATGGCAATTATGTGGCCGATATTGCTCGCCAGGAGGCGGCCAATTTCCGTCAACAGTTCGAACGCACAATTCCGTTAAAGTATTTGTGCGATCGCGTCTCTGGCTACCTTCACGCCTACACGCTATACAGTGCTGTACGTCCATTTGGACTGTCGGTTCTGTTGGCCTCATGGGACGAGGCGGACGGAGCACAGCTGTATAAAATTGAGCCATCGGGCACATCTTTTGGCTATTATGCTTGCGCCAGTGGCAAGGCCAAACAACAGGCCAAAACAGAAATGGAGAAATTCAAATTTGCCGACATGAACACCGATGAATTGGTGCGCAGCGGTGGTAAAATGTAAAATATGCCTTGTTTTTAAAGTTACTTCTTTTTTAATTATAATATCTGATTGCAGAATTTATCAGGTGCATGACGAGCTGAAGGATAAGGATTTCCGCTTTGAAATGGGCATTGTTGGCAAGGAAACGAACGGGGTGCATCTCATAAATGACGCCTCGTGGAGCCAATTGGCAATTGAAGCTGGTGAAGCTGCCAAGAATGCCGATGATAGCGAAAACGAGATCTAGCTTTAAATAAATTTTGAATATGTACATCTGATTTTAAATCAGCTAATCACTACATTTTACAAATATGTTGCAAAAGGGAAAAGAATACACATAAAATAACGGAATTTCTATGTGCTCTTTATTTTAATGGAAATGTATTTTACCAATTGAAGAGCAGCATATTCTATTCGGATAAATTGATTGCAATTTGGAAGGAATTTGTTTTGTGCGCTTTCCTTTGCCCCTATCGGTGGACTTCAGGGTTGACTTGAGTTGTTATCGATTGTTCGGACGCACATCTGTTTATTTCGCGCCAAAAGAAGTATACAATTAAAGAAGTTTTGTAAAATGACCACATTAATTGAACAGCTAATTTTGAAAATGGGCCTACACGATGAGCCCAATGTTTTGGGGTAAGTGTTTTACTAACAAACATTATTCCACGTTTACTGAATCTGAGTATATCACTAGAAAAACAAACGAGCTGATACGATTGTTGGAGCTGCGTTCTGCAAATGTTCCACTACAAATAAATGAATATGGCAAAATAGTTTTGTGTGCGGATATTGCATGCACTCTCTTGGGCATTGGATTTGACAAGGAGCAGGCATTGAAACTGTCCGCATTAAGGAAAAGTCATTATGTGAATAACAAGCGCATGTTCAAGAAGCTACTCGATCTCAATGTGCTGGCGACCATTAATGATATCTGCGTCCAGCTAAGTCTTAACGAAGTGGCGCGCAAAGCCGAAGAGCTTCTGACTTTGTTTAAGAACAACATTGCTATGTACGAGCATTCGGATGAAGCTGATCATCCACAATATGCCGCCATGGCTGTTTTCCACGCCTGTCGTCTGCTGGAAAGGAAAGTGCCCAAGACAAAACTTATGCCCTTCAGCAATTTGCGTCCTACTCAATGGCAACAGTTGGAGCAGCAATGGGAGCGTATGATTACAAAGCATTACAAGGAGATCAATGTGGCAGCTAAGTTATCTGATAAGGTAGAAGTGCATCAAGAGAAAGATATAATTAAAAACAATAGTCAAAAAGCAGAGATTGAAGATTATGAAAAATGGAAGTTGCGAATGTTAGCATCGGCCGAGGCTAAGCTGAAAGAGTTAGAATCGATAGAGCAGCAGAATATTGATATATAATATATAATCAGTTCATTTTTGTTTATAAAAGTTTGTCATATTGTCAAATTCATGCTGCAAGTGTTAATTTTTATAACTTATTTACTTATAATTATTGTTTTGTTAATAAATCACTTTATCTTTAAAAACGTGATTGATAATAACTTCGGCTTCGTCTACATGCTCTCCTTTTGAATTGTGTGCTGAAATGAGTAAATTATTATTATATATGTGTATACTGCTTAATAATAACATTCACACCACTATAAAATATTAGCTCCACTTCATTTCGAGTTTCCGGCCAGGTACTCAATAGGCCCTTCAAATGTTTGCAAAACTTCAGCCAGATTTCACGTTTCATTTCCTGCATTTGCCATGTGGCAGATAGCTGATGATGCATTGCATCAAAAAAAGATAACATTGGGGTTGCTCCCTCTATCGCAAAGTAGTAAGAGGTGTCATTTAATTTCCTATTTAGTCTATATACAGCATGCTTGAACGGACGATTAACACCAGCACGATCTATACAATGTGTCTCCAAAGGCTAAAGAAAAAAATGAAATTATAATCTGAAATCAACATTTTCAAATTTACCTTGGCCTTGTCGAGCAATGGGCTGTCAATGACGCCCTTGACGAACATTTCATCTGGCACGAGGATGATCAAGCGTCTCAAACCAAATTTCACATTTTGGGAATCCTCGTAGTCTGTCATCCGCTGCTGCAGTCCTTCGCCATTGCGTGCGGGTAAAGAAAGTTTTAAATAGCCATGAAAGTAATTGGATGCCATGCCGGCTGCATAATCCAAGCCATGTGCATCGCGTATCCAGTGCGCATAACTCAACGAGCTGTGACTCAGCTGTGCATATATGTAGATCCAATAGAGTGGGATATAGGCGAAATCTGAGCCACTGGGCAGCAATTGGTTTAGATTGCCGGTGCGGCCAAAGCGTGCAAAACCCAAAAACATTATCCCCAATGTCAGACATATTGTTTTGCTGTTATACGTGAAAGTCCGTCTTAAAATTGTCAACAGACGATCCTCAAGCAAATAGTGATTTCCGTACAGCAAATACTCTGCCAACGCATAATACAAACGCTGCATAAAATCAGCGGCAAATACAACAATTAAAATCCGTACACAGGTGTCTGCAATGCATATGCATAATATTAAGGTGTACATTGCATTTTCATGGCATAAGTGTTGCCCATAAATGCTTACCAATATATTTACCCAACATTTTCAAACTCAAAACTTTCTTATCACTTTGATCTCGTAGAACTGACATATTTCTATTTAGCTACACTTCCGAATGTAGAAATAGAATAAACTATCGTTCTCAACGTTAGCGATTATCGGCGAATACATAGATGCAGCAAAAAAACACATATCGATATATCAATGTAGAAAGCAAGCAAGTGCAAGTGCATTTATAAAAAAAAACAAAGATTTTTTTGTTTCGCTGTTTTTTCGGATGATTCAATAAACTGATTAGAAGTAAATAACCGCTATCTGTATGGTGTTTTACAAAATTTTAATTTGATGTTTAATTTGAAGTAATTTATTGTTTTTGACCATTGAAACGCATAAGCATATATTATTGCTTAAAAAATTGGATAAACAATACTTGCTGGGTCAACTCAATCTTACATATATATATTTATAGACGTATCCCCAATTCAATTGGGTAAGTCATAAAAGTGCAGAACAATTCTGGTGACAACTCAACATTGTTGATAAATATATAATTTCTGTTTCAGTAGCTACTGTGAGGCATTGTTTTTGTTGTTGTTGTGCTGATAAAAATTACAATAAGAGGGGAAGTAGAAGCTGCTGTGAAGACGTTAATCACCACGCCTTGTTGCGGTTGCAAGCAAAATACAACAACGACAACACCAATAAGCATCATGCCAATATTATATAGTGTTATAGCGCGCGACACAACGGTGCTGGCCAAGTTTGCCGAATGCGTTGGCAACTTTGCTGAAGTCACCGAGCAGATAATGAGCCGAATTGGGGTGCAAAACCACAAGATGACTTACACACACGGCGACTACCTGATACATTATACTTGCGAAAATAGGCTGATCTATATGTGTATCACCGACAACGTAAGGGGCCAATATTTCACTGATTTTAATCAAATTATTAATTATATTTGTTACAATTTGTAGGAGTTTGATCGCTCTCGAGCTTTTCTCTATCTGGCTGATATTAAGCAGAAATTTATACAGACTTATGGCCTGCAAGTGGCCACGGCAATTGCGTATGCCATGAACACAGAGTTCTCCAAGGTCCTGTCCCAGCAAATGGTATACTTCAGTCAATCGCGCGAAGTGGATACCATATCCCGTGTACATGGACAAATTGATGAACTCAAAGACATTATGATTAAGAATATTGGTAAAAATCACTAAAAACAACAAATTTGTCATTGCATAGTTTCACTCAAGTATTTCTTATCATTCATTACATTGCAGATAGTCTGCGTGATCGGGGCGAGAAACTGGAGCTGCTGGTCAATAAAACCGAGAACTTGAGCAATAATGTGAGCTTATTATATTACACACATAATAGTCAAATAGTAATATTTATATTCTATTTCAATTGTAGTCCGTTGCATTCCGCAAGGCATCGCGAAATCTGGCGCGCCAAATGTTTTGGAAGAACATGCGGGTCTACTTTATCGTTGGCCTTGTGATTTTATTCATTATTTATGTAATTGTGAGCATGGCCTGCGGCGGTCTCACCTGGCAAACGTGCCTCCATTAAAGTTTACATTGTTATTAGCTCATGCCGATCTTTATTTGCATATTATTACACATTCTTACTATCCATAATCTCTGTTAAATGTAATAAAGATGAATGTATACAAGTATATTTCTACATAATTGCGCTTAAGTTGTGTTCTAATTTCATTTGGCTTCAACATAAACGACATCATTGGCCTTAATGATTCCCTGGCGACGGATACCCAAGTGAATTCCCAGTGCCGGAGATTGGTAGTCAAACAAGCGATAGCTGTAAATGTAAAAATGTACAAATTAAATTATTGTTCTGACTTATTTCACATATATTATATATATTTATATATTATACACCTACCTGCGTAATGTTTTCAATGGCTCTCCATCGACATCGCGTTCCGCCGTATTCACATTAATGTTTGGTAAGATGCAACGCGTGCAGGGAGCAACTACTTGAAAGACTGTCTCATCGCCAATGCGTATCCATTGCCAATGATCCTCGGCGTATGGTTCGTCGATGTCCATTTTCAAATCAAAGTTACCACGGAATTGCTGTGCATCGACGGGGCGCTTTAAGCGCGTGTTTAAATCGTCGATCGATGATTGATTCATCATCATGTAGCTGGTGGCATCATTAAATGAGCCCTAAAAAATAACATAATTAAAAATTAGAAATCAAACTACTATATTTGAAAATCATAAAGAAACAGTTAGGCAATCTCAGAGGGACTGTTATATCCTTAAGCTGCAAGCGCTGATAAAACACATATTTTATGGCAATAAAAAGCATCAAATGCAAAGCGAAAAGTAAAAAAAGAAAATACTGATCTGCACCAATACAATCATAAATGCAGTTTGCACATGGTGATTTATATACCATGTACATACTCGTATATGTACTTACTGAATCCTCTTGTCTCAGGAAAGGCATATGCTTAAGTCGAGGAACAGTGGCACGCACTGGCACAGGGTATGGATAATAAACTAGCTTCAGGCCCGAGTCTTGTTTTAGTATGAACTCCGAGAACCATTTATCAAACCGAGTGCCACACACCATGGCATCTACGGCCACACCCCAAACGGATGTGGCAACATCCTTCGATCCCGTCGCGAGCTCCTTAAAATCCAGCTCCAAGTCGGACATACCCGGTGCACTGAATACCAAACCATTAGGCAACTGCTTGGGCTGAATGTGCAACATATGCGGATAACCTCTTGCCGTTATCATTTCGTTGTTATTATTGATAATCATAAATTTCCGATCCCGCATATTTCCAATGCCAATACCCAGAATATCACAATCGTATTCCTGATCGCTGGCCACAGGGAGTGGAGCACACGATTTAACTGGAAATATGTGGATTTTCTGCAAGGTGCCCACCCGACGCCATTTCTCTGGCATCAAATCACGATGCAAATGGCGATGGATTAAATACCCTGCCCCTCCAGCAACCACTACGCCGACGCTGATACCGATCAGCATTTTATTGGAGAGTCCCCAGCTGGAACTAACTAAATAGACAAACCATATTGTTTAATGTTTTAATTGCAATTTTACTTTTGATTTTATATACGCACTTGATTTTAGGTCCATTTTACGTGAGTCGCTTATCAATTTTCAGATGATACTTTTAGCGTACTTTGTTTGCTCTCCAATTAAAAAGCTCTGAAACAAAAGCTTTGTAAAATGGTGGACAAATTTGGCTTTTTAGCGTCTTGTATTGGCTAAGATCATGGTAAATAAACTACATTTTTAATTTTTATTCGCTACATTGTGAAAAGAGCTAATTTTATACTTTGGATTTTGATAAAAACTAAATTGAATTTGGGCACGTTAATTGTGGCTTCAAACATTCAAACAGCTGTTTTCGATCGCGCCCAACTTTGCTTGAAATAAGTTTAACACAAAGGAATACCCTTAATGTTGATTTGCTGTCAAAAACAATAGCCAATTTTGCGATTACAAAGCATTTAGCATGGCCGACACAACTGGAAATGAGGAGAGCCGTGCGCCGGAGGAACTGGATGTGGGCAGTGAGCATTTTAATCCACTGCTTGCGCTATATGCCGCCAACTATAAGGTGACAGAAAAGGCGCCAAAAGTACTCTATCAAAATCTGGCCGCATTTGAATCTGCCCTGACAAAATTTGGCGTTTGGCAACTAAATAAACGACAGAAGACGCATGATACGCCAGTAACAAAGCACCAAACAGACAGCAGGAAGAACCCATTCACGGCGGAGACCACACGCCGTTTTGAGCCGCATCAGATGCCAATTGAGGGTGTCCAGAAACTTAAATACAAACGCAATCTTTACACACATATGGAAAGCGCTGAAGGACCATTGGCGCTGCTACAAAAATACTTACCTGCTGGGCAGGAAAGGCTGTGCCAGCGGCGTCTGTGTGTCCACATACGCAAGGAACATGGTATTGGTGGTCGCATTGAGGGCGACTTGGTAGCCTTTGACAAACAATGGAACCTGCTGCTGAGGAACGCCATCGAGTTTCGTCAGCGTCGCAAATATAAATATGGGCACCAAAATATATGCAACACATCCGGATTCGGGGATTGCAGCGATCGACTTCACCAACTGGGCATTGAACTGCCAAAAGTTCATGTAAAGAGTTTAAACCGCAAAAATGTCGAATTAAGTAGGGAATTGCCCCAGTTGATGGTGCGCGGCGAACAAGTTGCTTTTATTACTTTTATTATCAATGCAAAGGAGTAAAGACTGAATTTATATTTATATTTAGATAATTAGTTAGAATTGTGTCTTTAATTTGTGTACACCATGGGCACACATTCCTCGGCGGCCACATGAGACGGCGAGTCATCCTCCATGAGATGCTGCAGGCTCTCATTGGGATAACTAAAGGAAATGAGTTAAAATCGATTAGAAATGTGGCGTATAAATCAAGTGTAGTAGCAAGCCTACATTTTGGATGGGCTCTCGTCGCTGAGCATCGTAACGGGAACTGTGGCGGAGGCGCATTCCGGGCTCATCAGTTCAATAGGTGTGGGACGACGCTCCTGCAATTGGCGTGTAATTTCCGCTGTGCTCATCGTGACGGAACCAGAGCCACAGGCATTCTTAGCGCCCAGTTGATGTTGTTGTTGCTGCTGCTGCACTGTAGGCGACACCGTTGCTGTGGCCATCGCCATCATTGGTTTCTTGCCCGGCTGTTGCGGTGTGCTGGCCACATTTTTGCGCCTGCGTCCGCGTGTTGCTCCACCTACGGCAACTGGCCCGGCATGTGCTGTAGCCGAAGGTACAATCACCTTTGCACCGGCTATTTTATCCTTATGCTTGCGACGCATTGCAGCAGACTCCTTGGCCACATCGAGAGCGGATTGCGTTGGGGGTATTGGTTCCGCATCGGAATTTGAGCTATCGGTGGCATCACTGTCACTTGAGTCCTTGGCTGGTTTCTCATACAGCAAGAGGCGATCGATGAGAAACGATCGATCACGCGATACTTTCAGCAAGCGTCGTTGGTTGGTATGCAGCAGGTCCTGGAAATACTCATTCTCCTGCAAGAGCATTGATTAACGGCAATATGATTAATATTTATTCATTTGCATCACTTACATAGATGAGAAATTTTAGTTTGCGTTTCAGGTTGCGATAGCGCTCTTTATAATCAATGCTCGGATGCTCTGTGCCAGTCGATGCTGAACTGGATTCAGCTAGACCAACTGGACCAGCTGCTCCAGGAACTGTCGCCGATTGTTTGGTTTGTAGGTGGTCGTCATCGCTTTCCAAATGCTGTCGTTCGGTTTTATGGGATGTGGTTGTTTCATTGGCCAAAGAGCGACAGTACCAGCCCTCGAGCATATTAAATAGTTTCAAATATTAATGTTAATTTTAATGAAATTGTATTTTTCTGTACTCATTTAAAGCAATTTAATTTGTTGTTTGCACGTAGAAGAAGAGTGAATGATAATCTATACCTTGCTGTGGTATATATCTATCGATACGTGTCTTAAGGAGTAGTATTTCTTTCCCATCACTAAAAATATCGATATCAATAATTAAAACAATGAGTTTGTAGGCCGCACGTGTTGCATTTGGTTATATGTGCAATGAGCAAAAAAGTGGTGATTAATAAGCGTGCAAAAGGCCTCTCGCGCGATGCGCTGGAGCAGCTAAGCAAAACGGAGTTAATTGACAAAATAGAACAGCTGGAAGCGTACAACTTTCAGCTGAAAAATATCCTACAAAAGAAACTGACCGAGAATGATAGAAACAACTCGGAATACACAACGCTTTTGCGGGGAGATAACGAAAAACCAGTAACGCTGCCAACAAAGAAAAATACATCTAAAAAAGAGGGAAAACAACGTAAGTTCAATTGGGGCAGGTAAGTGGAGAGCTTGTGTTATTGGATTAATTAATTTATTTGCATTTTGCTTTGCTTTTAGTGCACATCGGCGACATGTTCTGCTCAAAGTTATGTACTTTGGCTGGGACTATCAGGGCTTTGCCTGCCAGGAGGATTCCAATGAGACAATTGGTGAGTAGAACTTGAATTATTAGAACTAATTCAATAAGCTGTTACCAATTTCTATCATTGCAGAGGCATTTTTGTTTCGGGCATTGATACGCACCTGTCTGATTGAATCACGGGCAACGTCAAATTATCATCGATGCGGTCGGACTGACAAGGAGGTCAGCGCCTTCTGCCAAGTAATATCCATTGATTTGCGTAGTAAACATGCTCCCGATGTCCAATTGGAGTCAGACTCATTGGCAACAGAAATCGACTACTGCAGTCTGCTGAATCGTGTGCTGCCCAAGAACATTCAATGTGTGTCCTGGATGCCATTGCGAAATCCTGTGTACAGCGCTCGATTCGATTGCATTTCACGCACATATCGCTACTACTTTCCCAAAGGGGATCTGGACATTGAAGCCATGCGCATGGCCTGCGATCTATTTGTATGTCATGGAGATTTCCGGAACTTCTGTAAAATGGATGTGCACAATGGCGTTACGAATTATATGCGCAATTTACAGGCAGCTAGGATTCAGGCGTGCGAAGGCACTGCTGTCGAAGTAGAAAAGGATCTAAATTCAGGTGAGTTTTAGTGTTTTTTTAATATTTGTTCTTTTATGATTCATGAAGCCATTTTTTGCTTACAGGCTACACAATGTATTATTTGGAAATTCAAGCGAATGCGTTTCTCTGGCATCAGATACGCTGCATTATGGCAGTGCTGCTGCTCGTTGGCCAGAAACATGAGGAGCCAGTCATCATTAGTAAATTGCTAGATGTCGCCAGCAATCCGTGCAAGCCACAATATACCCCTGCCATTGGTTTGCCGTTGAATCTATTCCGCTGTGATTTTCGTGCAAATACCACGCGTCGCACAAATCCATCAGCACCATATTCAGCACCAGACGAAGATAATGCTGCTGATGATGCGTCCTCGTTCAAAATGGAGACTGCTGCACCATGCGAACCCGATCTTACTAATTGGGTTTACAGTGAAGAGAATCTACAGAAACTTGTCGAGAATGTGCAAAGCGAGTGGACGCAGTTCAGCGTCAAATGCACCATGATACGCAACACACTGGAGCATCTGGAAACGCTTGTCCAGCAGAAGTGTAAGCCGCAAAAGATAAATGCTCAGGCGCTTCTCCTGCAGGATGCGGCCAAGCCACGTCAATATCAGCCACTCTTGCAACGCAAGCGTTGTGGTAAGTCCTTAACTCTGAAAACAATCCATTAACCAAAGAATAAATTGTATCTTAATCTTTATGCAGAGAGCCTGGAGAATCGCATCGATCACTTTGTAAAAAAGCAAAGGCTACTAGTAAAAGGCGATATGGCAACGGAGGCTAAATAGAATTCAATATATGCTATAGAAAATAGGGACGTAAATCTTTACCTCTGTAAAATAAAATTTTGTAAATGGAACCGATGGAGATTTTGCAGTTTTTGTTATTTTAATTCTAATAGACAAAAAAAATATTGATGGAAAACCACCTGAACATTTATAGGTACTTACATTTATTTATTCATTTTTTGATTTTCAAGAAATTGTACAACGTTTTAAAAGCTTAACTTAGATTATTGTAATTAATTTAAATGTTAATTCATTCAATTACTTAAATATAGCGTGCAAAGAGCAAATTTATATACGTAATTAGTTTTTACAGATATCTCTATTGATACATATATACTATGTAAGCAAATATGTGTAAATATATACATATGTCTTTTACGTAAGGGTGCATATTACCGGGGCTTTGTACGTTTACAAAAAAAATAAAGAATCTTCACCACTAGATTACTTCACTTACAATTGTTCTCTATATGTACATATTACTTGGTTTAGTTGTTAGCAAATAGGTTTCTACATAAAAATAAAAGTAGTGCTAAAAAATATGCTTCGATATGCATAGTTAAATATGATTTGTATTTAAGTGCCCATTGATTTAGCTTTTTGTAATCTGTAATTGTAAAGTGGGGAAATATTTAAATATTGCAAATAACGTTGATTATTTGATGAGTTTGTCTTACTTTCTTCTCAAGACCTTCAGCACTATGGTGCCTTCGCGTACAGTTTTGAAGAGTCCAATTGTTTCGGCATGGCTCATGCCCTGCACAGAGTGTCCATTGATTTCCACAATCTCATCACCTGTAGGAGACAGTTGTAGAACTCAATTAAAGATTCTATTCGAAATTGTTATGTTTACAAATGTACCTGCTTGCAGTGTGCCATCATCGGCTGCTTGGCCGGAGGGAAAAACAGTCTTGACAAAGATGCCCATGTTGCCCTTTGGTGAATCTCTGCCGCCCACAATGCTGAAGCCCAAGGACTTCAAGCCAGGTCCTTTGAAAAATGTGATTGTTTTGGGTGTGCAGCGTCCATTGCCTGGTATAAAGTAGGTTATATTTTGTTATTGAATGCATTTGTTAAATGTGTTTAGTAAGTTATTTAGTTGTTAGAATCTCACCCTCGCTCATGGAGGCTCGAATGACTTCAGCCATTTCCTCATCACGTATGGTTAACTTGGCCACTGGCAGCGATGGACGATGATGCATTAGCGAGGCGGTGGGCGGTGTCAATGATGATGATGCTACTCCAACTGCTGCTGATGACGATGATGATGGTGATGCAGTGGAGCAGGAATTATGAAATGGATTAGGCGCAAATAATGAAACGCTTTTTGGCGTATGCTTAATATATATGGAATGGTGTTGTTGTTGTGGTTGTTGTTGTTGCTGTTGTTGTTGTTGTTGATTAGTGAGATCAGTTGTTGTTGTGTCTGTGGTTGTTGCTGTTGCTGTTGCATCTTCTCCAGCTCCTTCGGTTGTTGTTGCTGCTGCTGCTGCTAGCGGCGCTTGCATAAATAAACTGAGCCTCGACGAACTGAGACGGGAGTGTGCAAATCTCAGCGAACGATAATGTGAATTGGTTAAATTAATCGAATTGCGAGCGTAATGGGTGCGCTGATTAAACTGCTGCTGACCCGTGGAAGCCAACCCGAGTGGGTGGGCATCATTGGCCAAGGCGGCACCCTCGGAACAGCGTTTGCGTGCAAGCAATCGCCATTTGTCGTCATCCGCCAGAGAGGAGGCGACACAAACACTTGCCGCCCGATTCGCATACACGGGTGTATAGGAGTCGTTATTGAGATTAAGTGTGGATGTGGATGTGGATGAGGAGTTGGAGCAAGTGTCTGATTGTTGTTGTTGTTGAGAGTTTTTGTTGTTAAAGAGCGGTGTTAGCGGTGTTAGAGTCAAGCTGCTGCGCTGACCTGAAGAGCTCCTCGCCCGGCGCCTTAACAGCTCATTCTCTGGCGCACTCACATCCAGCGAGTGTCGAGGCGTCGAACTCCGACGATGTTGCATCAATGGCATGGGCGTTGGCAACGTACTAACACTGGCCACAGAACGTGCATCGCACTCATCCAGATTACGTTCCCTTTCCCGTTCGTGCTCCTGCTCCTGTTCCACTTGCAGGCTCTGCAAACTGTTGAGGGAATCCGTGCGTTGGGCATAACTGAGTCGTTGCCGTTGCGTGCTCATTCCATCGATGCGAATTTTGGTATAGAAATCGGTGACAGTCGCAATCTCATCGTGTGCAATCACCAAATCAATGCAGTTCTCCACAAAGCAGCTCAGCAGGCGCTGCACCTCAGCAAATGATTGAATGCCCCGCAAATGTTTACCATTCACATTAACAATCTCATCGCCCAGTCGCAGGCGACCATCCCTATGGCGGACCAGGCGAAGCAGAGAGGAGACAAAAAGAGAACGAAGGGGAGAGTGAGAGAGATTGGTTATTAAATGTTTAATTCCTATGCAAGAAACCATTAAAAATACAAAATATTTATACTTCTAAGCAATGTCTAAATTCTTCATACAAATATTTTCCTTGATTGAAAAAAACTACTTTTTTCCAGGCTTCAAATGCATTGCACAACAAATATTCATATTCTTCAATTGAATCAATTTACTACCATGGACAACATATTTATACACGTTAAGAAAAAATATATTAAAATGTATATAGAAAATATTTTAAATATAAGTATATTTTGGCAAAACCACTCAAATTAAGTGTCAAATAATGAGTTTTGTATGATATGAGAAATAAGACTAAGAAAATATATTTTGTATACACAAAATATTATCCATGTTGATTTCAGTATGGCTTTTTACTGAAAATTACAAAATGATACACTAATCTATGTGGCCATATAGCCAGTCCTAAAAGATCTGATTGTTCATTTTAGAAATAAAGCTAGCTAGATATTATTTTCCATTGTTTACTTACTTTTGGGCCATGCCATATGGCTCGAATTCGACAATTAGATAGCGATACTGCTGCTCATTGTTGTTGGTGACGACCATTTTGGGCGACAACACCAGGCCGATGTAGTCCTCCTGGCATTTTCTCTCCAGCTTCAGCTGACGGAAGCGTCGCCTTATTGTCTCCGTTTCATAGTCATAATTATAGCCGCCCAGTGAAACGGGTGCACTGCAAATACTATTCCGCACCGAGGAGCCCGAACCCGATCCCATGCCCATGCCCATGCCCAATCCCAATCCGAGTCCCATGCCAACACCCTCCGATGAGCTGAGTGAGATGAGCGAATTGCGTTTCAGTGTGCCCGAGGCAATAGATTCTGTATCTCCGCCAGAGATGCTTAGATTATTGCCCAAACGGGCACCCGCTTGGCCGCCATCGCTATCGTAGCCGGACTCATTTGAACTTAGACAACTACTTAATCTTTGGTAAAGTGGTTCCCAGTCCTTGGATGAGATGCTATCGTTGCGCGACACCTGTTGCTCCGGTGAGTGTCGCTGCGGCAAGGGAGATTGCTGTTGCTGTGGCTGCTGCTGCTGCTGCTGCCGTTGGTTTTGTGCCTGTGCCTCCCGCTGCAGTTGCTCGCGTTGCTTGAGCAGCACAGAGCCACCGTTCTCCTCGGGCAGCACGGAGAGACGCGAACGCAGAAAGGCATAGGGAAAGGCGCCACGTCGTGTGGCATCTTGCTGACCACCCGAATTACTAGACGGTGGCGAGCTCAAAGTGCTGCCAGATGCACTGCCTCCACTAGTGCTGCTGCTGGCCGTTAGACATCCGCTCACCTTGGCAATATCATCACAGCTGCTCGACTTTAAGCTGGAGATGCGTGGCAAGTGTTGCTGCTGCTGTTGCTGCAGCTGCAACTGTTGTTGCTGGTGGTGTTGTTGCAAATTTTGTCGCTGCAAATTCAGGCCATCGCTGGGATCATCGCATTTGATGTAGGAGCAACTGGACAACTGGCTGGTGGAGCTACTCCGATAGAGTGTTTGTGTCGTTGGCACCGCCTGTTGAGATGCCTCGGAGGCTTTCAGCAGATTGTGGGAGCGATGATTCAACATGCCCGTGGACCCAATGCGATGGAAGAAATTCTTGAACGCCTTCTGCGGACGTGGTTGATATTGATGATGAGTGGGCGTCGATTGGGCACTCTGACTGCCCCTGTTGGCCACATCCTCGCACGCTGGCTGCTGCTGTGGTTGAAATTGTTGCTGCTGCTGCTGCTGCTGGTGGCGTTGTTTTATTGTTTCAATGGGTCCCGATTTGCATTTTTTGAGCGTGTTGCTCTGATATCCGCTACAATTAGTTGCTCCAGATGACTTGTGGTTGTTGCTGCTGCTGCTGTTGCTAGATTTGTGCGTTGGCGAGTGAAACAAACTGCGCAGATCTGTATGGGATTTGTGTGTGTTGCCGGCGGGCGAATCGCTGCGCTTCAACAAATCCAGTTTGCGACTCATTCGCTTGCCCCACGTGAACACTGCAAAAGAGAAGAGAACTCAATCATAATGTGATTTCTAATGTAATTAGAATATGCTTCAATGCATTCGCAACACCTCAAAGGCGCTGAGACAGTCTTCTGTCCCATCTTCCTTCTGTGGTTTCAGAGGGCCAGACACGTGCTCGTCAAACCGGCATCGGCTTGCAGGCATTGAAGCAAAAGCAAAAACCACAACAAAGGTCGGCTCAAAAGATGTGTGTTGACCGCAATTTGAGTGGCAGCTTTGACAGCCAAAGTGTTGCGGTGCAATAAAATTGACTTTCTAAGGCAACAATTTGCTGCACTTTATCAAATGCTTTAATGTTATTCAATGGTCGATTTCATAAATTGATAGCTTATTTTCCTAAAAGTAGCCGTAATAAAAAGTTGCTTTTAACTGTCATCGCCTATTTAAAATTAATCGCGTTAAGCTATCGCTAAATTACTATGCCTATCGATATCGATATGCCGATGTATCGATACATAAGTATTTTTTGCCAGAGTTCATTTTTGTCATTACAAGTCAACGGTCACACTGTTGAGTCATTGATTGTACACATAAACAATTGATTTTTCGCTGGCAAACATGTCGTTGGCAGCTAAAAAAATTGAAGAAGCCGAGGCTTTAGTGCGCACAGCAGAAAAGAGCCTCAAAGTGTCGGCGTTTAAATGGGCACCGGACTATGACAGCGCTGGCGATGAGTATTCGAAGGCAGCAACTGCATATCGCATTGCGAAATCGTTCGAGAAAAGCAAGCAATGCTGGTTGAAAGCAATTGATTGCTACAAAAACAACAAAGCCTGGTTCCATGCAGCCAAATCGTATGAGCAAATAATCTTGTTGCTGAAGGAGCTCGATCAATTCAATGACGTTGAGGAGTATACGAATAAGGCGGTCAGTTTGTATCAGCAACATGGATCGCCAGAAGCTGCTGCCGGTGCTCTGGACAAGGCAGGCAAATTGACGGAAGCAAAAAATCCGGAAATCGCATTGCGATTCTATCAGCATGCTGTGGAGATTATCCTCATTGAGGACTCCACACGCCAAGCAGCCGAGTTCGCATCGAAAGTGTCGAGGCTATTGGTCAAGTTGAAGCGCTATGAGGAGGCGACAAAGGCGATTAGGAAGCTAATTGGGCTGTATCAGCAAACGGAATCTTATGGACAAATTGGACGTATGGTTGTCGCCCTTGTTCTCGTCCAATTGGCCCTGGGTGACCCTGTCGAGGCGGAGAAGTCGTTCAAGGAATGGTGTAGCTGCTGTGAGACCGAAGAGGTTTCCACATTGCAAACGCTTTTACAAGCATTCGACGATCAGGATCGTGAACTGGCTGCCAGAATGCTTGCATCTCCATTCATCCGGCACATGGATGTGGAATATGCCATTTTATCCAAGAACATTCCGTTGCCAAAGGCCCTGGAGGTAAAGAAATCGGACGCGAACAACACACTGGACAATGAGGAGGAAGAGGAGGGCGGCGGTTTGTGTTGAAAGATCTGACATGTACCTTTTATTGTTACTTAACTACCAATCACGCTAATTAATCAATGAATGCAATTTAAAATTTAATCGTTAATATATAAATATATAACTAATAAAACGCTCATAACGGTCTTCTTCCTGTTAACTTAAATACGTACTTTATAATCCCCATGTTCATTGTATTGAAAAATGTACAAGCTAATGTCAATTTTAATTGTATATATACCCTGCATAAAGTAGTATATACACCATAATATAGTCATCGCATGTGTAGACGAATAGATCAAAAGGGAAAATATCCATTTTAATATTATTCTTATTAGTATATATTAGAGAGTCCAGTTTGCCTAATTTTAACCATATTTTGCTACATCAA